>CM045919.1:6858213-6906913 GCA_025169955.1 Salix arbutifolia | reverse complement strand
ATGGAGAGCCCTCCGAAGTGGCAACAACGAAGGGCCTTTGGTAAGTACTGGAATCATTGCTAATTACAGAGTGGTGACTTTTCTACGGAGATGATATATTTTGATAATTTCGATCCCAATTGATTGTTTTGTTTCAGGTCAACAGCGGGAAGAAATCCGAGTCCATTACCGCGGCAAGAAATGGCAAATCTTGACAAAGATGGTGATAGTCGTAAATCAGCAATGAAATCTGATGTGAAAGGCTTGGATTCTAAAGCAATCCCACAATTTCATGCTCACGTTTCTTCCTCTGAGTTTCAGGGGACGATTTCAAATTTAACGTCCTCTCGACAACAACCAACGAAGGCCCAGAAGACAGCCCATCAAATCCATATTCGCTTCGAAAAAATCTGATCTCTCTTAATGCCTTGTTCCTCAAATTATTGAGATTTAGAACCTTATGTTTGTTGAATTGTGTGGACAGAGAAGTGCGGAGAGCAGTGTCTAGAAGGAGGAGGAGGAAAAGGAAGAAGCGAAAGAAGGAGGAGGAGGAAAAGGAAGAAGCGAAAAGAGAGTGTCTAGTTCTTACAGAGGTAATTTTGAGATTGAGACTGCATTTTTCTTTTTTGATTTTTGCTTATGCTGTTTTGAGGGAAAACTTGAATGACCCTTTTCTGATAGTTGAAGGTAGCAGTTCTCATGGAGAGCCCTCCGAAGTGGCAACAACGAAGGGCCTTTGGTAAGTACTGGAATCATTGCTAATTACAGAGTGGTGACTTTTCTACGGAGATGATATATTTTGATAATTTCGATCCCAATTGATTGTTTTGTTTCAGGTCAACAGCGGGAAGAAATCCGAGTCCATTACCGCGGCAAGAAATGGCAAATCTTGACAAAGATGGTGATAGTCGTAAATCAGCAATGAAATCTGATGTGAAAGGCTTGGATTCTAAAGCAATCCCACAATTTCATGCTCACGTTTCTTCCTCTGAGTTTCAGGGGACGATTTCAAATTTAACGTCCTCTCGACAACAACCAACGAAGGCCCAGAAGACAGCCCATCAAATCCATATTCGCTTCGAAAAAATCTGATCTCTCTTAATGCCTTGTTCCTCAAATTATTGAGATTTAGAACCTTATGTTTGTTGAATTGTGTGGACAGAGAAGTGCGGAGAGCAGTGTCTAGAAGGAGGAGGAGGAAAAGGAAGAAGCGAAAGAAGGAGGAGGAGGAAAAGGAAGAAGCGAAAAGAGAGTGTCTAGTTCTTACAGAGGTAATTTTGAGATTGAGACTGCATTTTTCTTTTTTGATTTTTGCTTATGCTGTTTTGAGGGAAAACTTGAATGACCCTTTTCTGATAGTTGAAGGTAGCAGTTCTCATGGAGAGCCCTCCGAAGTGGCAACAACGAAGGGCCTTTGGTAAGTACTGGAATCATTGCTAATTACAGAGTGGTGACTTTTCTACGGAGATGATATATTTTGATAATTTCGATCCCAATTGATTGTTTTGTTTCAGGTCAACAGCGGGAAGAAATCCGAGTCCATTACCGCGGCAAGAAATGGCAAATCTTGACAAAGATGGTGATAGTCGTAAATCAGCAATGAAATCTGATGTGAAAGGCTTGGATTCTAAAGCAATCCCACAATTTCATGCTCACGTTTCTTCCTCTGAGTTTCAGGGGACGATTTCAAATTTAACGTCCTCTCGACAACAACCAACGAAGGCCCAGAAGACAGCCCATCAAATCCATATTCGCTTCGAAAAAATCTGATCTCTCTTAATGCCTTGTTCCTCAAATTATTGAGATTTAGAACCTTATGTTTGTTGAATTGTGTGGACAGAGAAGTGCGGAGAGCAGTGTCTAGAAGGAGGAGGAGGAAAAGGAAGAAGCGAAAGAAGGAGGAGGAGGAAAAGGAAGAAGCGAAAAGAGAGTGTCTAGTTCTTACAGAGGTAATTTTGAGATTGAGACTGCATTTTTCTTTTTTGATTTTTGCTTATGCTGTTTTGAGGGAAAACTTGAATGACCCTTTTCTGATAGTTGAAGGTAGCAGTTCTCATGGAGAGCCCTCCGAAGTGGCAACAACGAAGGGCCTTTGGTAAGTACTGGAATCATTGCTAATTACAGAGTGGTGACTTTTCTACGGAGATGATATATTTTGATAATTTCGATCCCAATTGATTGTTTTGTTTCAGGTCAACAGCGGGAAGAAATCCGAGTCCATTACCGCGGCAAGAAATGGCAAATCTTGACAAAGATGGTGATAGTCGTAAATCAGCAATGAAATCTGATGTGAAAGGCTTGGATTCTAAAGCAATCCCACAATTTCATGCTCACGTTTCTTCCTCTGAGTTTCAGGGGACGATTTCAAATTTAACGTCCTCTCGACAACAACCAACGAAGGCCCAGAAGACAGCCCATCAAATCCATATTCGCTTCGAAAAAATCTGATCTCTCTTAATGCCTTGTTCCTCAAATTATTGAGATTTAGAACCTTATGTTTGTTGAATTGTGTGGACAGAGAAGTGCGGAGAGCAGTGTCTAGAAGGAGGAGGAGGAAAAGGAAGAAGCGAAAGAAGGAGGAGGAGGAAAAGGAAGAAGCGAAAAGAGAGTGTCTAGTTCTTACAGAGGTAATTTTGAGATTGAGACTGCATTTTTCTTTTTTGATTTTTGCTTATGCTGTTTTGAGGGAAAACTTGAATGACCCTTTTCTGATAGTTGAAGGTAGCAGTTCTCATGGAGAGCCCTCCGAAGTGGCAACAACGAAGGGCCTTTGGTAAGTACTGGAATCATTGCTAATTACAGAGTGGTGACTTTTCTACGGAGATGATATATTTTGATAATTTCGATCCCAATTGATTGTTTTGTTTCAGGTCAACAGCGGGAAGAAATCCGAGTCCATTACCGCGGCAAGAAATGGCAAATCTTGACAAAGATGGTGATAGTCGTAAATCAGCAATGAAATCTGATGTGAAAGGCTTGGATTCTAAAGCAATCCCACAATTTCATGCTCACGTTTCTTCCTCTGAGTTTCAGGGGACGATTTCAAATTTAACGTCCTCTCGACAACAACCAACGAAGGCCCAGAAGACAGCCCATCAAATCCATATTCGCTTCGAAAAAATCTGATCTCTCTTAATGCCTTGTTCCTCAAATTATTGAGATTTAGAACCTTATGTTTGTTGAATTGTGTGGACAGAGAAGTGCGGAGAGCAGTGTCTAGAAGGAGGAGGAGGAAAAGGAAGAAGCGAAAGAAGGAGGAGGAGGAAAAGGAAGAAGCGAAAAGAGAGTGTCTAGTTCTTACAGAGGTAATTTTGAGATTGAGACTGCATTTTTCTTTTTTGATTTTTGCTTATGCTGTTTTGAGGGAAAACTTGAATGACCCTTTTCTGATAGTTGAAGGTAGCAGTTCTCATGGAGAGCCCTCCGAAGTGGCAACAACGAAGGGCCTTTGGTAAGTACTGGAATCATTGCTAATTACAGAGTGGTGACTTTTCTACGGAGATGATATATTTTGATAATTTCGATCCCAATTGATTGTTTTGTTTCAGGTCAACAGCGGGAAGAAATCCGAGTCCATTACCGCGGCAAGAAATGGCAAATCTTGACAAAGATGGTGATAGTCGTAAATCAGCAATGAAATCTGATGTGAAAGGCTTGGATTCTAAAGCAATCCCACAATTTCATGCTCACGTTTCTTCCTCTGAGTTTCAGGGGACGATTTCAAATTTAACGTCCTCTCGACAACAACCAACGAAGGCCCAGAAGACAGCCCATCAAATCCATATTCGCTTCGAAAAAATCTGATCTCTCTTAATGCCTTGTTCCTCAAATTATTGAGATTTAGAACCTTATGTTTGTTGAATTGTGTGGACAGAGAAGTGCGGAGAGCAGTGTCTAGAAGGAGGAGGAGGAAAAGGAAGAAGCGAAAGAAGGAGGAGGAGGAAAAGGAAGAAGCGAAAAGAGAGTGTCTAGTTCTTACAGAGGTAATTTTGAGATTGAGACTGCATTTTTCTTTTTTGATTTTTGCTTATGCTGTTTTGAGGGAAAACTTGAATGACCCTTTTCTGATAGTTGAAGGTAGCAGTTCTCATGGAGAGCCCTCCGAAGTGGCAACAACGAAGGGCCTTTGGTAAGTACTGGAATCATTGCTAATTACAGAGTGGTGACTTTTCTACGGAGATGATATATTTTGATAATTTCGATCCCAATTGATTGTTTTGTTTCAGGTCAACAGCGGGAAGAAATCCGAGTCCATTACCGCGGCAAGAAATGGCAAATCTTGACAAAGATGGTGATAGTCGTAAATCAGCAATGAAATCTGATGTGAAAGGCTTGGATTCTAAAGCAATCCCACAATTTCATGCTCACGTTTCTTCCTCTGAGTTTCAGGGGACGATTTCAAATTTAACGTCCTCTCGACAACAACCAACGAAGGCCCAGAAGACAGCCCATCAAATCCATATTCGCTTCGAAAAAATCTGATCTCTCTTAATGCCTTGTTCCTCAAATTATTGAGATTTAGAACCTTATGTTTGTTGAATTGTGTGGACAGAGAAGTGCGGAGAGCAGTGTCTAGAAGGAGGAGGAGGAAAAGGAAGAAGCGAAAGAAGGAGGAGGAGGAAAAGGAAGAAGCGAAAAGAGAGTGTCTAGTTCTTACAGAGGTAATTTTGAGATTGAGACTGCATTTTTCTTTTTTGATTTTTGCTTATGCTGTTTTGAGGGAAAACTTGAATGACCCTTTTCTGATAGTTGAAGGTAGCAGTTCTCATGGAGAGCCCTCCGAAGTGGCAACAACGAAGGGCCTTTGGTAAGTACTGGAATCATTGCTAATTACAGAGTGGTGACTTTTCTACGGAGATGATATATTTTGATAATTTCGATCCCAATTGATTGTTTTGTTTCAGGTCAACAGCGGGAAGAAATCCGAGTCCATTACCGCGGCAAGAAATGGCAAATCTTGACAAAGATGGTGATAGTCGTAAATCAGCAATGAAATCTGATGTGAAAGGCTTGGATTCTAAAGCAATCCCACAATTTCATGCTCACGTTTCTTCCTCTGAGTTTCAGGGGACGATTTCAAATTTAACGTCCTCTCGACAACAACCAACGAAGGCCCAGAAGACAGCCCATCAAATCCATATTCGCTTCGAAAAAATCTGATCTCTCTTAATGCCTTGTTCCTCAAATTATTGAGATTTAGAACCTTATGTTTGTTGAATTGTGTGGACAGAGAAGTGCGGAGAGCAGTGTCTAGAAGGAGGAGGAGGAAAAGGAAGAAGCGAAAGAAGGAGGAGGAGGAAAAGGAAGAAGCGAAAAGAGAGTGTCTAGTTCTTACAGAGGTAATTTTGAGATTGAGACTGCATTTTTCTTTTTTGATTTTTGCTTATGCTGTTTTGAGGGAAAACTTGAATGACCCTTTTCTGATAGTTGAAGGTAGCAGTTCTCATGGAGAGCCCTCCGAAGTGGCAACAACGAAGGGCCTTTGGTAAGTACTGGAATCATTGCTAATTACAGAGTGGTGACTTTTCTACGGAGATGATATATTTTGATAATTTCGATCCCAATTGATTGTTTTGTTTCAGGTCAACAGCGGGAAGAAATCCGAGTCCATTACCGCGGCAAGAAATGGCAAATCTTGACAAAGATGGTGATAGTCGTAAATCAGCAATGAAATCTGATGTGAAAGGCTTGGATTCTAAAGCAATCCCACAATTTCATGCTCACGTTTCTTCCTCTGAGTTTCAGGGGACGATTTCAAATTTAACGTCCTCTCGACAACAACCAACGAAGGCCCAGAAGACAGCCCATCAAATCCATATTCGCTTCGAAAAAATCTGATCTCTCTTAATGCCTTGTTCCTCAAATTATTGAGATTTAGAACCTTATGTTTGTTGAATTGTGTGGACAGAGAAGTGCGGAGAGCAGTGTCTAGAAGGAGGAGGAGGAAAAGGAAGAAGCGAAAGAAGGAGGAGGAGGAAAAGGAAGAAGCGAAAAGAGAGTGTCTAGTTCTTACAGAGGTAATTTTGAGATTGAGACTGCATTTTTCTTTTTTGATTTTTGCTTATGCTGTTTTGAGGGAAAACTTGAATGACCCTTTTCTGATAGTTGAAGGTAGCAGTTCTCATGGAGAGCCCTCCGAAGTGGCAACAACGAAGGGCCTTTGGTAAGTACTGGAATCATTGCTAATTACAGAGTGGTGACTTTTCTACGGAGATGATATATTTTGATAATTTCGATCCCAATTGATTGTTTTGTTTCAGGTCAACAGCGGGAAGAAATCCGAGTCCATTACCGCGGCAAGAAATGGCAAATCTTGACAAAGATGGTGATAGTCGTAAATCAGCAATGAAATCTGATGTGAAAGGCTTGGATTCTAAAGCAATCCCACAATTTCATGCTCACGTTTCTTCCTCTGAGTTTCAGGGGACGATTTCAAATTTAACGTCCTCTCGACAACAACCAACGAAGGCCCAGAAGACAGCCCATCAAATCCATATTCGCTTCGAAAAAATCTGATCTCTCTTAATGCCTTGTTCCTCAAATTATTGAGATTTAGAACCTTATGTTTGTTGAATTGTGTGGACAGAGAAGTGCGGAGAGCAGTGTCTAGAAGGAGGAGGAGGAAAAGGAAGAAGCGAAAGAAGGAGGAGGAGGAAAAGGAAGAAGCGAAAAGAGAGTGTCTAGTTCTTACAGAGGTAATTTTGAGATTGAGACTGCATTTTTCTTTTTTGATTTTTGCTTATGCTGTTTTGAGGGAAAACTTGAATGACCCTTTTCTGATAGTTGAAGGTAGCAGTTCTCATGGAGAGCCCTCCGAAGTGGCAACAACGAAGGGCCTTTGGTAAGTACTGGAATCATTGCTAATTACAGAGTGGTGACTTTTCTACGGAGATGATATATTTTGATAATTTCGATCCCAATTGATTGTTTTGTTTCAGGTCAACAGCGGGAAGAAATCCGAGTCCATTACCGCGGCAAGAAATGGCAAATCTTGACAAAGATGGTGATAGTCGTAAATCAGCAATGAAATCTGATGTGAAAGGCTTGGATTCTAAAGCAATCCCACAATTTCATGCTCACGTTTCTTCCTCTGAGTTTCAGGGGACGATTTCAAATTTAACGTCCTCTCGACAACAACCAACGAAGGCCCAGAAGACAGCCCATCAAATCCATATTCGCTTCGAAAAAATCTGATCTCTCTTAATGCCTTGTTCCTCAAATTATTGAGATTTAGAACCTTATGTTTGTTGAATTGTGTGGACAGAGAAGTGCGGAGAGCAGTGTCTAGAAGGAGGAGGAGGAAAAGGAAGAAGCGAAAGAAGGAGGAGGAGGAAAAGGAAGAAGCGAAAAGAGAGTGTCTAGTTCTTACAGAGGTAATTTTGAGATTGAGACTGCATTTTTCTTTTTTGATTTTTGCTTATGCTGTTTTGAGGGAAAACTTGAATGACCCTTTTCTGATAGTTGAAGGTAGCAGTTCTCATGGAGAGCCCTCCGAAGTGGCAACAACGAAGGGCCTTTGGTAAGTACTGGAATCATTGCTAATTACAGAGTGGTGACTTTTCTACGGAGATGATATATTTTGATAATTTCGATCCCAATTGATTGTTTTGTTTCAGGTCAACAGCGGGAAGAAATCCGAGTCCATTACCGCGGCAAGAAATGGCAAATCTTGACAAAGATGGTGATAGTCGTAAATCAGCAATGAAATCTGATGTGAAAGGCTTGGATTCTAAAGCAATCCCACAATTTCATGCTCACGTTTCTTCCTCTGAGTTTCAGGGGACGATTTCAAATTTAACGTCCTCTCGACAACAACCAACGAAGGCCCAGAAGACAGCCCATCAAATCCATATTCGCTTCGAAAAAATCTGATCTCTCTTAATGCCTTGTTCCTCAAATTATTGAGATTTAGAACCTTATGTTTGTTGAATTGTGTGGACAGAGAAGTGCGGAGAGCAGTGTCTAGAAGGAGGAGGAGGAAAAGGAAGAAGCGAAAGAAGGAGGAGGAGGAAAAGGAAGAAGCGAAAAGAGAGTGTCTAGTTCTTACAGAGGTAATTTTGAGATTGAGACTGCATTTTTCTTTTTTGATTTTTGCTTATGCTGTTTTGAGGGAAAACTTGAATGACCCTTTTCTGATAGTTGAAGGTAGCAGTTCTCATGGAGAGCCCTCCGAAGTGGCAACAACGAAGGGCCTTTGGTAAGTACTGGAATCATTGCTAATTACAGAGTGGTGACTTTTCTACGGAGATGATATATTTTGATAATTTCGATCCCAATTGATTGTTTTGTTTCAGGTCAACAGCGGGAAGAAATCCGAGTCCATTACCGCGGCAAGAAATGGCAAATCTTGACAAAGATGGTGATAGTCGTAAATCAGCAATGAAATCTGATGTGAAAGGCTTGGATTCTAAAGCAATCCCACAATTTCATGCTCACGTTTCTTCCTCTGAGTTTCAGGGGACGATTTCAAATTTAACGTCCTCTCGACAACAACCAACGAAGGCCCAGAAGACAGCCCATCAAATCCATATTCGCTTCGAAAAAATCTGATCTCTCTTAATGCCTTGTTCCTCAAATTATTGAGATTTAGAACCTTATGTTTGTTGAATTGTGTGGACAGAGAAGTGCGGAGAGCAGTGTCTAGAAGGAGGAGGAGGAAAAGGAAGAAGCGAAAGAAGGAGGAGGAGGAAAAGGAAGAAGCGAAAAGAGAGTGTCTAGTTCTTACAGAGGTAATTTTGAGATTGAGACTGCATTTTTCTTTTTTGATTTTTGCTTATGCTGTTTTGAGGGAAAACTTGAATGACCCTTTTCTGATAGTTGAAGGTAGCAGTTCTCATGGAGAGCCCTCCGAAGTGGCAACAACGAAGGGCCTTTGGTAAGTACTGGAATCATTGCTAATTACAGAGTGGTGACTTTTCTACGGAGATGATATATTTTGATAATTTCGATCCCAATTGATTGTTTTGTTTCAGGTCAACAGCGGGAAGAAATCCGAGTCCATTACCGCGGCAAGAAATGGCAAATCTTGACAAAGATGGTGATAGTCGTAAATCAGCAATGAAATCTGATGTGAAAGGCTTGGATTCTAAAGCAATCCCACAATTTCATGCTCACGTTTCTTCCTCTGAGTTTCAGGGGACGATTTCAAATTTAACGTCCTCTCGACAACAACCAACGAAGGCCCAGAAGACAGCCCATCAAATCCATATTCGCTTCGAAAAAATCTGATCTCTCTTAATGCCTTGTTCCTCAAATTATTGAGATTTAGAACCTTATGTTTGTTGAATTGTGTGGACAGAGAAGTGCGGAGAGCAGTGTCTAGAAGGAGGAGGAGGAAAAGGAAGAAGCGAAAGAAGGAGGAGGAGGAAAAGGAAGAAGCGAAAAGAGAGTGTCTAGTTCTTACAGAGGTAATTTTGAGATTGAGACTGCATTTTTCTTTTTTGATTTTTGCTTATGCTGTTTTGAGGGAAAACTTGAATGACCCTTTTCTGATAGTTGAAGGTAGCAGTTCTCATGGAGAGCCCTCCGAAGTGGCAACAACGAAGGGCCTTTGGTAAGTACTGGAATCATTGCTAATTACAGAGTGGTGACTTTTCTACGGAGATGATATATTTTGATAATTTCGATCCCAATTGATTGTTTTGTTTCAGGTCAACAGCGGGAAGAAATCCGAGTCCATTACCGCGGCAAGAAATGGCAAATCTTGACAAAGATGGTGATAGTCGTAAATCAGCAATGAAATCTGATGTGAAAGGCTTGGATTCTAAAGCAATCCCACAATTTCATGCTCACGTTTCTTCCTCTGAGTTTCAGGGGACGATTTCAAATTTAACGTCCTCTCGACAACAACCAACGAAGGCCCAGAAGACAGCCCATCAAATCCATATTCGCTTCGAAAAAATCTGATCTCTCTTAATGCCTTGTTCCTCAAATTATTGAGATTTAGAACCTTATGTTTGTTGAATTGTGTGGACAGAGAAGTGCGGAGAGCAGTGTCTAGAAGGAGGAGGAGGAAAAGGAAGAAGCGAAAGAAGGAGGAGGAGGAAAAGGAAGAAGCGAAAAGAGAGTGTCTAGTTCTTACAGAGGTAATTTTGAGATTGAGACTGCATTTTTCTTTTTTGATTTTTGCTTATGCTGTTTTGAGGGAAAACTTGAATGACCCTTTTCTGATAGTTGAAGGTAGCAGTTCTCATGGAGAGCCCTCCGAAGTGGCAACAACGAAGGGCCTTTGGTAAGTACTGGAATCATTGCTAATTACAGAGTGGTGACTTTTCTACGGAGATGATATATTTTGATAATTTCGATCCCAATTGATTGTTTTGTTTCAGGTCAACAGCGGGAAGAAATCCGAGTCCATTACCGCGGCAAGAAATGGCAAATCTTGACAAAGATGGTGATAGTCGTAAATCAGCAATGAAATCTGATGTGAAAGGCTTGGATTCTAAAGCAATCCCACAATTTCATGCTCACGTTTCTTCCTCTGAGTTTCAGGGGACGATTTCAAATTTAACGTCCTCTCGACAACAACCAACGAAGGCCCAGAAGACAGCCCATCAAATCCATATTCGCTTCGAAAAAATCTGATCTCTCTTAATGCCTTGTTCCTCAAATTATTGAGATTTAGAACCTTATGTTTGTTGAATTGTGTGGACAGAGAAGTGCGGAGAGCAGTGTCTAGAAGGAGGAGGAGGAAAAGGAAGAAGCGAAAGAAGGAGGAGGAGGAAAAGGAAGAAGCGAAAAGAGAGTGTCTAGTTCTTACAGAGGTAATTTTGAGATTGAGACTGCATTTTTCTTTTTTGATTTTTGCTTATGCTGTTTTGAGGGAAAACTTGAATGACCCTTTTCTGATAGTTGAAGGTAGCAGTTCTCATGGAGAGCCCTCCGAAGTGGCAACAACGAAGGGCCTTTGGTAAGTACTGGAATCATTGCTAATTACAGAGTGGTGACTTTTCTACGGAGATGATATATTTTGATAATTTCGATCCCAATTGATTGTTTTGTTTCAGGTCAACAGCGGGAAGAAATCCGAGTCCATTACCGCGGCAAGAAATGGCAAATCTTGACAAAGATGGTGATAGTCGTAAATCAGCAATGAAATCTGATGTGAAAGGCTTGGATTCTAAAGCAATCCCACAATTTCATGCTCACGTTTCTTCCTCTGAGTTTCAGGGGACGATTTCAAATTTAACGTCCTCTCGACAACAACCAACGAAGGCCCAGAAGACAGCCCATCAAATCCATATTCGCTTCGAAAAAATCTGATCTCTCTTAATGCCTTGTTCCTCAAATTATTGAGATTTAGAACCTTATGTTTGTTGAATTGTGTGGACAGAGAAGTGCGGAGAGCAGTGTCTAGAAGGAGGAGGAGGAAAAGGAAGAAGCGAAAGAAGGAGGAGGAGGAAAAGGAAGAAGCGAAAAGAGAGTGTCTAGTTCTTACAGAGGTAATTTTGAGATTGAGACTGCATTTTTCTTTTTTGATTTTTGCTTATGCTGTTTTGAGGGAAAACTTGAATGACCCTTTTCTGATAGTTGAAGGTAGCAGTTCTCATGGAGAGCCCTCCGAAGTGGCAACAACGAAGGGCCTTTGGTAAGTACTGGAATCATTGCTAATTACAGAGTGGTGACTTTTCTACGGAGATGATATATTTTGATAATTTCGATCCCAATTGATTGTTTTGTTTCAGGTCAACAGCGGGAAGAAATCCGAGTCCATTACCGCGGCAAGAAATGGCAAATCTTGACAAAGATGGTGATAGTCGTAAATCAGCAATGAAATCTGATGTGAAAGGCTTGGATTCTAAAGCAATCCCACAATTTCATGCTCACGTTTCTTCCTCTGAGTTTCAGGGGACGATTTCAAATTTAACGTCCTCTCGACAACAACCAACGAAGGCCCAGAAGACAGCCCATCAAATCCATATTCGCTTCGAAAAAATCTGATCTCTCTTAATGCCTTGTTCCTCAAATTATTGAGATTTAGAACCTTATGTTTGTTGAATTGTGTGGACAGAGAAGTGCGGAGAGCAGTGTCTAGAAGGAGGAGGAGGAAAAGGAAGAAGCGAAAGAAGGAGGAGGAGGAAAAGGAAGAAGCGAAAAGAGAGTGTCTAGTTCTTACAGAGGTAATTTTGAGATTGAGACTGCATTTTTCTTTTTTGATTTTTGCTTATGCTGTTTTGAGGGAAAACTTGAATGACCCTTTTCTGATAGTTGAAGGTAGCAGTTCTCATGGAGAGCCCTCCGAAGTGGCAACAACGAAGGGCCTTTGGTAAGTACTGGAATCATTGCTAATTACAGAGTGGTGACTTTTCTACGGAGATGATATATTTTGATAATTTCGATCCCAATTGATTGTTTTGTTTCAGGTCAACAGCGGGAAGAAATCCGAGTCCATTACCGCGGCAAGAAATGGCAAATCTTGACAAAGATGGTGATAGTCGTAAATCAGCAATGAAATCTGATGTGAAAGGCTTGGATTCTAAAGCAATCCCACAATTTCATGCTCACGTTTCTTCCTCTGAGTTTCAGGGGACGATTTCAAATTTAACGTCCTCTCGACAACAACCAACGAAGGCCCAGAAGACAGCCCATCAAATCCATATTCGCTTCGAAAAAATCTGATCTCTCTTAATGCCTTGTTCCTCAAATTATTGAGATTTAGAACCTTATGTTTGTTGAATTGTGTGGACAGAGAAGTGCGGAGAGCAGTGTCTAGAAGGAGGAGGAGGAAAAGGAAGAAGCGAAAGAAGGAGGAGGAGGAAAAGGAAGAAGCGAAAAGAGAGTGTCTAGTTCTTACAGAGGTAATTTTGAGATTGAGACTGCATTTTTCTTTTTTGATTTTTGCTTATGCTGTTTTGAGGGAAAACTTGAATGACCCTTTTCTGATAGTTGAAGGTAGCAGTTCTCATGGAGAGCCCTCCGAAGTGGCAACAACGAAGGGCCTTTGGTAAGTACTGGAATCATTGCTAATTACAGAGTGGTGACTTTTCTACGGAGATGATATATTTTGATAATTTCGATCCCAATTGATTGTTTTGTTTCAGGTCAACAGCGGGAAGAAATCCGAGTCCATTACCGCGGCAAGAAATGGCAAATCTTGACAAAGATGGTGATAGTCGTAAATCAGCAATGAAATCTGATGTGAAAGGCTTGGATTCTAAAGCAATCCCACAATTTCATGCTCACGTTTCTTCCTCTGAGTTTCAGGGGACGATTTCAAATTTAACGTCCTCTCGACAACAACCAACGAAGGCCCAGAAGACAGCCCATCAAATCCATATTCGCTTCGAAAAAATCTGATCTCTCTTAATGCCTTGTTCCTCAAATTATTGAGATTTAGAACCTTATGTTTGTTGAATTGTGTGGACAGAGAAGTGCGGAGAGCAGTGTCTAGAAGGAGGAGGAGGAAAAGGAAGAAGCGAAAGAAGGAGGAGGAGGAAAAGGAAGAAGCGAAAAGAGAGTGTCTAGTTCTTACAGAGGTAATTTTGAGATTGAGACTGCATTTTTCTTTTTTGATTTTTGCTTATGCTGTTTTGAGGGAAAACTTGAATGACCCTTTTCTGATAGTTGAAGGTAGCAGTTCTCATGGAGAGCCCTCCGAAGTGGCAACAACGAAGGGCCTTTGGTAAGTACTGGAATCATTGCTAATTACAGAGTGGTGACTTTTCTACGGAGATGATATATTTTGATAATTTCGATCCCAATTGATTGTTTTGTTTCAGGTCAACAGCGGGAAGAAATCCGAGTCCATTACCGCGGCAAGAAATGGCAAATCTTGACAAAGATGGTGATAGTCGTAAATCAGCAATGAAATCTGATGTGAAAGGCTTGGATTCTAAAGCAATCCCACAATTTCATGCTCACGTTTCTTCCTCTGAGTTTCAGGGGACGATTTCAAATTTAACGTCCTCTCGACAACAACCAACGAAGGCCCAGAAGACAGCCCATCAAATCCATATTCGCTTCGAAAAAATCTGATCTCTCTTAATGCCTTGTTCCTCAAATTATTGAGATTTAGAACCTTATGTTTGTTGAATTGTGTGGACAGAGAAGTGCGGAGAGCAGTGTCTAGAAGGAGGAGGAGGAAAAGGAAGAAGCGAAAGAAGGAGGAGGAGGAAAAGGAAGAAGCGAAAAGAGAGTGTCTAGTTCTTACAGAGGTAATTTTGAGATTGAGACTGCATTTTTCTTTTTTGATTTTTGCTTATGCTGTTTTGAGGGAAAACTTGAATGACCCTTTTCTGATAGTTGAAGGTAGCAGTTCTCATGGAGAGCCCTCCGAAGTGGCAACAACGAAGGGCCTTTGGTAAGTACTGGAATCATTGCTAATTACAGAGTGGTGACTTTTCTACGGAGATGATATATTTTGATAATTTCGATCCCAATTGATTGTTTTGTTTCAGGTCAACAGCGGGAAGAAATCCGAGTCCATTACCGCGGCAAGAAATGGCAAATCTTGACAAAGATGGTGATAGTCGTAAATCAGCAATGAAATCTGATGTGAAAGGCTTGGATTCTAAAGCAATCCCACAATTTCATGCTCACGTTTCTTCCTCTGAGTTTCAGGGGACGATTTCAAATTTAACGTCCTCTCGACAACAACCAACGAAGGCCCAGAAGACAGCCCATCAAATCCATATTCGCTTCGAAAAAATCTGATCTCTCTTAATGCCTTGTTCCTCAAATTATTGAGATTTAGAACCTTATGTTTGTTGAATTGTGTGGACAGAGAAGTGCGGAGAGCAGTGTCTAGAAGGAGGAGGAGGAAAAGGAAGAAGCGAAAGAAGGAGGAGGAGGAAAAGGAAGAAGCGAAAAGAGAGTGTCTAGTTCTTACAGAGGTAATTTTGAGATTGAGACTGCATTTTTCTTTTTTGATTTTTGCTTATGCTGTTTTGAGGGAAAACTTGAATGACCCTTTTCTGATAGTTGAAGGTAGCAGTTCTCATGGAGAGCCCTCCGAAGTGGCAACAACGAAGGGCCTTTGGTAAGTACTGGAATCATTGCTAATTACAGAGTGGTGACTTTTCTACGGAGATGATATATTTTGATAATTTCGATCCCAATTGATTGTTTTGTTTCAGGTCAACAGCGGGAAGAAATCCGAGTCCATTACCGCGGCAAGAAATGGCAAATCTTGACAAAGATGGTGATAGTCGTAAATCAGCAATGAAATCTGATGTGAAAGGCTTGGATTCTAAAGCAATCCCACAATTTCATGCTCACGTTTCTTCCTCTGAGTTTCAGGGGACGATTTCAAATTTAACGTCCTCTCGACAACAACCAACGAAGGCCCAGAAGACAGCCCATCAAATCCATATTCGCTTCGAAAAAATCTGATCTCTCTTAATGCCTTGTTCCTCAAATTATTGAGATTTAGAACCTTATGTTTGTTGAATTGTGTGGACAGAGAAGTGCGGAGAGCAGTGTCTAGAAGGAGGAGGAGGAAAAGGAAGAAGCGAAAGAAGGAGGAGGAGGAAAAGGAAGAAGCGAAAAGAGAGTGTCTAGTTCTTACAGAGGTAATTTTGAGATTGAGACTGCATTTTTCTTTTTTGATTTTTGCTTATGCTGTTTTGAGGGAAAACTTGAATGACCCTTTTCTGATAGTTGAAGGTAGCAGTTCTCATGGAGAGCCCTCCGAAGTGGCAACAACGAAGGGCCTTTGGTAAGTACTGGAATCATTGCTAATTACAGAGTGGTGACTTTTCTACGGAGATGATATATTTTGATAATTTCGATCCCAATTGATTGTTTTGTTTCAGGTCAACAGCGGGAAGAAATCCGAGTCCATTACCGCGGCAAGAAATGGCAAATCTTGACAAAGATGGTGATAGTCGTAAATCAGCAATGAAATCTGATGTGAAAGGCTTGGATTCTAAAGCAATCCCACAATTTCATGCTCACGTTTCTTCCTCTGAGTTTCAGGGGACGATTTCAAATTTAACGTCCTCTCGACAACAACCAACGAAGGCCCAGAAGACAGCCCATCAAATCCATATTCGCTTCGAAAAAATCTGATCTCTCTTAATGCCTTGTTCCTCAAATTATTGAGATTTAGAACCTTATGTTTGTTGAATTGTGTGGACAGAGAAGTGCGGAGAGCAGTGTCTAGAAGGAGGAGGAGGAAAAGGAAGAAGCGAAAGAAGGAGGAGGAGGAAAAGGAAGAAGCGAAAAGAGAGTGTCTAGTTCTTACAGAGGTAATTTTGAGATTGAGACTGCATTTTTCTTTTTTGATTTTTGCTTATGCTGTTTTGAGGGAAAACTTGAATGACCCTTTTCTGATAGTTGAAGGTAGCAGTTCTCATGGAGAGCCCTCCGAAGTGGCAACAACGAAGGGCCTTTGGTAAGTACTGGAATCATTGCTAATTACAGAGTGGTGACTTTTCTACGGAGATGATATATTTTGATAATTTCGATCCCAATTGATTGTTTTGTTTCAGGTCAACAGCGGGAAGAAATCCGAGTCCATTACCGCGGCAAGAAATGGCAAATCTTGACAAAGATGGTGATAGTCGTAAATCAGCAATGAAATCTGATGTGAAAGGCTTGGATTCTAAAGCAATCCCACAATTTCATGCTCACGTTTCTTCCTCTGAGTTTCAGGGGACGATTTCAAATTTAACGTCCTCTCGACAACAACCAACGAAGGCCCAGAAGACAGCCCATCAAATCCATATTCGCTTCGAAAAAATCTGATCTCTCTTAATGCCTTGTTCCTCAAATTATTGAGATTTAGAACCTTATGTTTGTTGAATTGTGTGGACAGAGAAGTGCGGAGAGCAGTGTCTAGAAGGAGGAGGAGGAAAAGGAAGAAGCGAAAGAAGGAGGAGGAGGAAAAGGAAGAAGCGAAAAGAGAGTGTCTAGTTCTTACAGAGGTAATTTTGAGATTGAGACTGCATTTTTCTTTTTTGATTTTTGCTTATGCTGTTTTGAGGGAAAACTTGAATGACCCTTTTCTGATAGTTGAAGGTAGCAGTTCTCATGGAGAGCCCTCCGAAGTGGCAACAACGAAGGGCCTTTGGTAAGTACTGGAATCATTGCTAATTACAGAGTGGTGACTTTTCTACGGAGATGATATATTTTGATAATTTCGATCCCAATTGATTGTTTTGTTTCAGGTCAACAGCGGGAAGAAATCCGAGTCCATTACCGCGGCAAGAAATGGCAAATCTTGACAAAGATGGTGATAGTCGTAAATCAGCAATGAAATCTGATGTGAAAGGCTTGGATTCTAAAGCAATCCCACAATTTCATGCTCACGTTTCTTCCTCTGAGTTTCAGGGGACGATTTCAAATTTAACGTCCTCTCGACAACAACCAACGAAGGCCCAGAAGACAGCCCATCAAATCCATATTCGCTTCGAAAAAATCTGATCTCTCTTAATGCCTTGTTCCTCAAATTATTGAGATTTAGAACCTTATGTTTGTTGAATTGTGTGGACAGAGAAGTGCGGAGAGCAGTGTCTAGAAGGAGGAGGAGGAAAAGGAAGAAGCGAAAGAAGGAGGAGGAGGAAAAGGAAGAAGCGAAAAGAGAGTGTCTAGTTCTTACAGAGGTAATTTTGAGATTGAGACTGCATTTTTCTTTTTTGATTTTTGCTTATGCTGTTTTGAGGGAAAACTTGAATGACCCTTTTCTGATAGTTGAAGGTAGCAGTTCTCATGGAGAGCCCTCCGAAGTGGCAACAACGAAGGGCCTTTGGTAAGTACTGGAATCATTGCTAATTACAGAGTGGTGACTTTTCTACGGAGATGATATATTTTGATAATTTCGATCCCAATTGATTGTTTTGTTTCAGGTCAACAGCGGGAAGAAATCCGAGTCCATTACCGCGGCAAGAAATGGCAAATCTTGACAAAGATGGTGATAGTCGTAAATCAGCAATGAAATCTGATGTGAAAGGCTTGGATTCTAAAGCAATCCCACAATTTCATGCTCACGTTTCTTCCTCTGAGTTTCAGGGGACGATTTCAAATTTAACGTCCTCTCGACAACAACCAACGAAGGCCCAGAAGACAGCCCATCAAATCCATATTCGCTTCGAAAAAATCTGATCTCTCTTAATGCCTTGTTCCTCAAATTATTGAGATTTAGAACCTTATGTTTGTTGAATTGTGTGGACAGAGAAGTGCGGAGAGCAGTGTCTAGAAGGAGGAGGAGGAAAAGGAAGAAGCGAAAGAAGGAGGAGGAGGAAAAGGAAGAAGCGAAAAGAGAGTGTCTAGTTCTTACAGAGGTAATTTTGAGATTGAGACTGCATTTTTCTTTTTTGATTTTTGCTTATGCTGTTTTGAGGGAAAACTTGAATGACCCTTTTCTGATAGTTGAAGGTAGCAGTTCTCATGGAGAGCCCTCCGAAGTGGCAACAACGAAGGGCCTTTGGTAAGTACTGGAATCATTGCTAATTACAGAGTGGTGACTTTTCTACGGAGATGATATATTTTGATAATTTCGATCCCAATTGATTGTTTTGTTTCAGGTCAACAGCGGGAAGAAATCCGAGTCCATTACCGCGGCAAGAAATGGCAAATCTTGACAAAGATGGTGATAGTCGTAAATCAGCAATGAAATCTGATGTGAAAGGCTTGGATTCTAAAGCAATCCCACAATTTCATGCTCACGTTTCTTCCTCTGAGTTTCAGGGGACGATTTCAAATTTAACGTCCTCTCGACAACAACCAACGAAGGCCCAGAAGACAGCCCATCAAATCCATATTCGCTTCGAAAAAATCTGATCTCTCTTAATGCCTTGTTCCTCAAATTATTGAGATTTAGAACCTTATGTTTGTTGAATTGTGTGGACAGAGAAGTGCGGAGAGCAGTGTCTAGAAGGAGGAGGAGGAAAAGGAAGAAGCGAAAGAAGGAGGAGGAGGAAAAGGAAGAAGCGAAAAGAGAGTGTCTAGTTCTTACAGAGGTAATTTTGAGATTGAGACTGCATTTTTCTTTTTTGATTTTTGCTTATGCTGTTTTGAGGGAAAACTTGAATGACCCTTTTCTGATAGTTGAAGGTAGCAGTTCTCATGGAGAGCCCTCCGAAGTGGCAACAACGAAGGGCCTTTGGTAAGTACTGGAATCATTGCTAATTACAGAGTGGTGACTTTTCTACGGAGATGATATATTTTGATAATTTCGATCCCAATTGATTGTTTTGTTTCAGGTCAACAGCGGGAAGAAATCCGAGTCCATTACCGCGGCAAGAAATGGCAAATCTTGACAAAGATGGTGATAGTCGTAAATCAGCAATGAAATCTGATGTGAAAGGCTTGGATTCTAAAGCAATCCCACAATTTCATGCTCACGTTTCTTCCTCTGAGTTTCAGGGGACGATTTCAAATTTAACGTCCTCTCGACAACAACCAACGAAGGCCCAGAAGACAGCCCATCAAATCCATATTCGCTTCGAAAAAATCTGATCTCTCTTAATGCCTTGTTCCTCAAATTATTGAGATTTAGAACCTTATGTTTGTTGAATTGTGTGGACAGAGAAGTGCGGAGAGCAGTGTCTAGAAGGAGGAGGAGGAAAAGGAAGAAGCGAAAGAAGGAGGAGGAGGAAAAGGAAGAAGCGAAAAGAGAGTGTCTAGTTCTTACAGAGGTAATTTTGAGATTGAGACTGCATTTTTCTTTTTTGATTTTTGCTTATGCTGTTTTGAGGGAAAACTTGAATGACCCTTTTCTGATAGTTGAAGGTAGCAGTTCTCATGGAGAGCCCTCCGAAGTGGCAACAACGAAGGGCCTTTGGTAAGTACTGGAATCATTGCTAATTACAGAGTGGTGACTTTTCTACGGAGATGATATATTTTGATAATTTCGATCCCAATTGATTGTTTTGTTTCAGGTCAACAGCGGGAAGAAATCCGAGTCCATTACCGCGGCAAGAAATGGCAAATCTTGACAAAGATGGTGATAGTCGTAAATCAGCAATGAAATCTGATGTGAAAGGCTTGGATTCTAAAGCAATCCCACAATTTCATGCTCACGTTTCTTCCTCTGAGTTTCAGGGGACGATTTCAAATTTAACGTCCTCTCGACAACAACCAACGAAGGCCCAGAAGACAGCCCATCAAATCCATATTCGCTTCGAAAAAATCTGATCTCTCTTAATGCCTTGTTCCTCAAATTATTGAGATTTAGAACCTTATGTTTGTTGAATTGTGTGGACAGAGAAGTGCGGAGAGCAGTGTCTAGAAGGAGGAGGAGGAAAAGGAAGAAGCGAAAGAAGGAGGAGGAGGAAAAGGAAGAAGCGAAAAGAGAGTGTCTAGTTCTTACAGAGGTAATTTTGAGATTGAGACTGCATTTTTCTTTTTTGATTTTTGCTTATGCTGTTTTGAGGGAAAACTTGAATGACCCTTTTCTGATAGTTGAAGGTAGCAGTTCTCATGGAGAGCCCTCCGAAGTGGCAACAACGAAGGGCCTTTGGTAAGTACTGGAATCATTGCTAATTACAGAGTGGTGACTTTTCTACGGAGATGATATATTTTGATAATTTCGATCCCAATTGATTGTTTTGTTTCAGGTCAACAGCGGGAAGAAATCCGAGTCCATTACCGCGGCAAGAAATGGCAAATCTTGACAAAGATGGTGATAGTCGTAAATCAGCAATGAAATCTGATGTGAAAGGCTTGGATTCTAAAGCAATCCCACAATTTCATGCTCACGTTTCTTCCTCTGAGTTTCAGGGGACGATTTCAAATTTAACGTCCTCTCGACAACAACCAACGAAGGCCCAGAAGACAGCCCATCAAATCCATATTCGCTTCGAAAAAATCTGATCTCTCTTAATGCCTTGTTCCTCAAATTATTGAGATTTAGAACCTTATGTTTGTTGAATTGTGTGGACAGAGAAGTGCGGAGAGCAGTGTCTAGAAGGAGGAGGAGGAAAAGGAAGAAGCGAAAGAAGGAGGAGGAGGAAAAGGAAGAAGCGAAAAGAGAGTGTCTAGTTCTTACAGAGGTAATTTTGAGATTGAGACTGCATTTTTCTTTTTTGATTTTTGCTTATGCTGTTTTGAGGGAAAACTTGAATGACCCTTTTCTGATAGTTGAAGGTAGCAGTTCTCATGGAGAGCCCTCCGAAGTGGCAACAACGAAGGGCCTTTGGTAAGTACTGGAATCATTGCTAATTACAGAGTGGTGACTTTTCTACGGAGATGATATATTTTGATAATTTCGATCCCAATTGATTGTTTTGTTTCAGGTCAACAGCGGGAAGAAATCCGAGTCCATTACCGCGGCAAGAAATGGCAAATCTTGACAAAGATGGTGATAGTCGTAAATCAGCAATGAAATCTGATGTGAAAGGCTTGGATTCTAAAGCAATCCCACAATTTCATGCTCACGTTTCTTCCTCTGAGTTTCAGGGGACGATTTCAAATTTAACGTCCTCTCGACAACAACCAACGAAGGCCCAGAAGACAGCCCATCAAATCCATATTCGCTTCGAAAAAATCTGATCTCTCTTAATGCCTTGTTCCTCAAATTATTGAGATTTAGAACCTTATGTTTGTTGAATTGTGTGGACAGAGAAGTGCGGAGAGCAGTGTCTAGAAGGAGGAGGAGGAAAAGGAAGAAGCGAAAGAAGGAGGAGGAGGAAAAGGAAGAAGCGAAAAGAGAGTGTCTAGTTCTTACAGAGGTAATTTTGAGATTGAGACTGCATTTTTCTTTTTTGATTTTTGCTTATGCTGTTTTGAGGGAAAACTTGAATGACCCTTTTCTGATAGTTGAAGGTAGCAGTTCTCATGGAGAGCCCTCCGAAGTGGCAACAACGAAGGGCCTTTGGTAAGTACTGGAATCATTGCTAATTACAGAGTGGTGACTTTTCTACGGAGATGATATATTTTGATAATTTCGATCCCAATTGATTGTTTTGTTTCAGGTCAACAGCGGGAAGAAATCCGAGTCCATTACCGCGGCAAGAAATGGCAAATCTTGACAAAGATGGTGATAGTCGTAAATCAGCAATGAAATCTGATGTGAAAGGCTTGGATTCTAAAGCAATCCCACAATTTCATGCTCACGTTTCTTCCTCTGAGTTTCAGGGGACGATTTCAAATTTAACGTCCTCTCGACAACAACCAACGAAGGCCCAGAAGACAGCCCATCAAATCCATATTCGCTTCGAAAAAATCTGATCTCTCTTAATGCCTTGTTCCTCAAATTATTGAGATTTAGAACCTTATGTTTGTTGAATTGTGTGGACAGAGAAGTGCGGAGAGCAGTGTCTAGAAGGAGGAGGAGGAAAAGGAAGAAGCGAAAGAAGGAGGAGGAGGAAAAGGAAGAAGCGAAAAGAGAGTGTCTAGTTCTTACAGAGGTAATTTTGAGATTGAGACTGCATTTTTCTTTTTTGATTTTTGCTTATGCTGTTTTGAGGGAAAACTTGAATGACCCTTTTCTGATAGTTGAAGGTAGCAGTTCTCATGGAGAGCCCTCCGAAGTGGCAACAACGAAGGGCCTTTGGTAAGTACTGGAATCATTGCTAATTACAGAGTGGTGACTTTTCTACGGAGATGATATATTTTGATAATTTCGATCCCAATTGATTGTTTTGTTTCAGGTCAACAGCGGGAAGAAATCCGAGTCCATTACCGCGGCAAGAAATGGCAAATCTTGACAAAGATGGTGATAGTCGTAAATCAGCAATGAAATCTGATGTGAAAGGCTTGGATTCTAAAGCAATCCCACAATTTCATGCTCACGTTTCTTCCTCTGAGTTTCAGGGGACGATTTCAAATTTAACGTCCTCTCGACAACAACCAACGAAGGCCCAGAAGACAGCCCATCAAATCCATATTCGCTTCGAAAAAATCTGATCTCTCTTAATGCCTTGTTCCTCAAATTATTGAGATTTAGAACCTTATGTTTGTTGAATTGTGTGGACAGAGAAGTGCGGAGAGCAGTGTCTAGAAGGAGGAGGAGGAAAAGGAAGAAGCGAAAGAAGGAGGAGGAGGAAAAGGAAGAAGCGAAAAGAGAGTGTCTAGTTCTTACAGAGGTAATTTTGAGATTGAGACTGCATTTTTCTTTTTTGATTTTTGCTTATGCTGTTTTGAGGGAAAACTTGAATGACCCTTTTCTGATAGTTGAAGGTAGCAGTTCTCATGGAGAGCCCTCCGAAGTGGCAACAACGAAGGGCCTTTGGTAAGTACTGGAATCATTGCTAATTACAGAGTGGTGACTTTTCTACGGAGATGATATATTTTGATAATTTCGATCCCAATTGATTGTTTTGTTTCAGGTCAACAGCGGGAAGAAATCCGAGTCCATTACCGCGGCAAGAAATGGCAAATCTTGACAAAGATGGTGATAGTCGTAAATCAGCAATGAAATCTGATGTGAAAGGCTTGGATTCTAAAGCAATCCCACAATTTCATGCTCACGTTTCTTCCTCTGAGTTTCAGGGGACGATTTCAAATTTAACGTCCTCTCGACAACAACCAACGAAGGCCCAGAAGACAGCCCATCAAATCCATATTCGCTTCGAAAAAATCTGATCTCTCTTAATGCCTTGTTCCTCAAATTATTGAGATTTAGAACCTTATGTTTGTTGAATTGTGTGGACAGAGAAGTGCGGAGAGCAGTGTCTAGAAGGAGGAGGAGGAAAAGGAAGAAGCGAAAGAAGGAGGAGGAGGAAAAGGAAGAAGCGAAAAGAGAGTGTCTAGTTCTTACAGAGGTAATTTTGAGATTGAGACTGCATTTTTCTTTTTTGATTTTTGCTTATGCTGTTTTGAGGGAAAACTTGAATGACCCTTTTCTGATAGTTGAAGGTAGCAGTTCTCATGGAGAGCCCTCCGAAGTGGCAACAACGAAGGGCCTTTGGTAAGTACTGGAATCATTGCTAATTACAGAGTGGTGACTTTTCTACGGAGATGATATATTTTGATAATTTCGATCCCAATTGATTGTTTTGTTTCAGGTCAACAGCGGGAAGAAATCCGAGTCCATTACCGCGGCAAGAAATGGCAAATCTTGACAAAGATGGTGATAGTCGTAAATCAGCAATGAAATCTGATGTGAAAGGCTTGGATTCTAAAGCAATCCCACAATTTCATGCTCACGTTTCTTCCTCTGAGTTTCAGGGGACGATTTCAAATTTAACGTCCTCTCGACAACAACCAACGAAGGCCCAGAAGACAGCCCATCAAATCCATATTCGCTTCGAAAAAATCTGATCTCTCTTAATGCCTTGTTCCTCAAATTATTGAGATTTAGAACCTTATGTTTGTTGAATTGTGTGGACAGAGAAGTGCGGAGAGCAGTGTCTAGAAGGAGGAGGAGGAAAAGGAAGAAGCGAAAGAAGGAGGAGGAGGAAAAGGAAGAAGCGAAAAGAGAGTGTCTAGTTCTTACAGAGGTAATTTTGAGATTGAGACTGCATTTTTCTTTTTTGATTTTTGCTTATGCTGTTTTGAGGGAAAACTTGAATGACCCTTTTCTGATAGTTGAAGGTAGCAGTTCTCATGGAGAGCCCTCCGAAGTGGCAACAACGAAGGGCCTTTGGTAAGTACTGGAATCATTGCTAATTACAGAGTGGTGACTTTTCTACGGAGATGATATATTTTGATAATTTCGATCCCAATTGATTGTTTTGTTTCAGGTCAACAGCGGGAAGAAATCCGAGTCCATTACCGCGGCAAGAAATGGCAAATCTTGACAAAGATGGTGATAGTCGTAAATCAGCAATGAAATCTGATGTGAAAGGCTTGGATTCTAAAGCAATCCCACAATTTCATGCTCACGTTTCTTCCTCTGAGTTTCAGGGGACGATTTCAAATTTAACGTCCTCTCGACAACAACCAACGAAGGCCCAGAAGACAGCCCATCAAATCCATATTCGCTTCGAAAAAATCTGATCTCTCTTAATGCCTTGTTCCTCAAATTATTGAGATTTAGAACCTTATGTTTGTTGAATTGTGTGGACAGAGAAGTGCGGAGAGCAGTGTCTAGAAGGAGGAGGAGGAAAAGGAAGAAGCGAAAGAAGGAGGAGGAGGAAAAGGAAGAAGCGAAAAGAGAGTGTCTAGTTCTTACAGAGGTAATTTTGAGATTGAGACTGCATTTTTCTTTTTTGATTTTTGCTTATGCTGTTTTGAGGGAAAACTTGAATGACCCTTTTCTGATAGTTGAAGGTAGCAGTTCTCATGGAGAGCCCTCCGAAGTGGCAACAACGAAGGGCCTTTGGTAAGTACTGGAATCATTGCTAATTACAGAGTGGTGACTTTTCTACGGAGATGATATATTTTGATAATTTCGATCCCAATTGATTGTTTTGTTTCAGGTCAACAGCGGGAAGAAATCCGAGTCCATTACCGCGGCAAGAAATGGCAAATCTTGACAAAGATGGTGATAGTCGTAAATCAGCAATGAAATCTGATGTGAAAGGCTTGGATTCTAAAGCAATCCCACAATTTCATGCTCACGTTTCTTCCTCTGAGTTTCAGGGGACGATTTCAAATTTAACGTCCTCTCGACAACAACCAACGAAGGCCCAGAAGACAGCCCATCAAATCCATATTCGCTTCGAAAAAATCTGATCTCTCTTAATGCCTTGTTCCTCAAATTATTGAGATTTAGAACCTTATGTTTGTTGAATTGTGTGGACAGAGAAGTGCGGAGAGCAGTGTCTAGAAGGAGGAGGAGGAAAAGGAAGAAGCGAAAGAAGGAGGAGGAGGAAAAGGAAGAAGCGAAAAGAGAGTGTCTAGTTCTTACAGAGGTAATTTTGAGATTGAGACTGCATTTTTCTTTTTTGATTTTTGCTTATGCTGTTTTGAGGGAAAACTTGAATGACCCTTTTCTGATAGTTGAAGGTAGCAGTTCTCATGGAGAGCCCTCCGAAGTGGCAACAACGAAGGGCCTTTGGTAAGTACTGGAATCATTGCTAATTACAGAGTGGTGACTTTTCTACGGAGATGATATATTTTGATAATTTCGATCCCAATTGATTGTTTTGTTTCAGGTCAACAGCGGGAAGAAATCCGAGTCCATTACCGCGGCAAGAAATGGCAAATCTTGACAAAGATGGTGATAGTCGTAAATCAGCAATGAAATCTGATGTGAAAGGCTTGGATTCTAAAGCAATCCCACAATTTCATGCTCACGTTTCTTCCTCTGAGTTTCAGGGGACGATTTCAAATTTAACGTCCTCTCGACAACAACCAACGAAGGCCCAGAAGACAGCCCATCAAATCCATATTCGCTTCGAAAAAATCTGATCTCTCTTAATGCCTTGTTCCTCAAATTATTGAGATTTAGAACCTTATGTTTGTTGAATTGTGTGGACAGAGAAGTGCGGAGAGCAGTGTCTAGAAGGAGGAGGAGGAAAAGGAAGAAGCGAAAGAAGGAGGAGGAGGAAAAGGAAGAAGCGAAAAGAGAGTGTCTAGTTCTTACAGAGGTAATTTTGAGATTGAGACTGCATTTTTCTTTTTTGATTTTTGCTTATGCTGTTTTGAGGGAAAACTTGAATGACCCTTTTCTGATAGTTGAAGGTAGCAGTTCTCATGGAGAGCCCTCCGAAGTGGCAACAACGAAGGGCCTTTGGTAAGTACTGGAATCATTGCTAATTACAGAGTGGTGACTTTTCTACGGAGATGATATATTTTGATAATTTCGATCCCAATTGATTGTTTTGTTTCAGGTCAACAGCGGGAAGAAATCCGAGTCCATTACCGCGGCAAGAAATGGCAAATCTTGACAAAGATGGTGATAGTCGTAAATCAGCAATGAAATCTGATGTGAAAGGCTTGGATTCTAAAGCAATCCCACAATTTCATGCTCACGTTTCTTCCTCTGAGTTTCAGGGGACGATTTCAAATTTAACGTCCTCTCGACAACAACCAACGAAGGCCCAGAAGACAGCCCATCAAATCCATATTCGCTTCGAAAAAATCTGATCTCTCTTAATGCCTTGTTCCTCAAATTATTGAGATTTAGAACCTTATGTTTGTTGAATTGTGTGGACAGAGAAGTGCGGAGAGCAGTGTCTAGAAGGAGGAGGAGGAAAAGGAAGAAGCGAAAGAAGGAGGAGGAGGAAAAGGAAGAAGCGAAAAGAGAGTGTCTAGTTCTTACAGAGGTAATTTTGAGATTGAGACTGCATTTTTCTTTTTTGATTTTTGCTTATGCTGTTTTGAGGGAAAACTTGAATGACCCTTTTCTGATAGTTGAAGGTAGCAGTTCTCATGGAGAGCCCTCCGAAGTGGCAACAACGAAGGGCCTTTGGTAAGTACTGGAATCATTGCTAATTACAGAGTGGTGACTTTTCTACGGAGATGATATATTTTGATAATTTCGATCCCAATTGATTGTTTTGTTTCAGGTCAACAGCGGGAAGAAATCCGAGTCCATTACCGCGGCAAGAAATGGCAAATCTTGACAAAGATGGTGATAGTCGTAAATCAGCAATGAAATCTGATGTGAAAGGCTTGGATTCTAAAGCAATCCCACAATTTCATGCTCACGTTTCTTCCTCTGAGTTTCAGGGGACGATTTCAAATTTAACGTCCTCTCGACAACAACCAACGAAGGCCCAGAAGACAGCCCATCAAATCCATATTCGCTTCGAAAAAATCTGATCTCTCTTAATGCCTTGTTCCTCAAATTATTGAGATTTAGAACCTTATGTTTGTTGAATTGTGTGGACAGAGAAGTGCGGAGAGCAGTGTCTAGAAGGAGGAGGAGGAAAAGGAAGAAGCGAAAGAAGGAGGAGGAGGAAAAGGAAGAAGCGAAAAGAGAGTGTCTAGTTCTTACAGAGGTAATTTTGAGATTGAGACTGCATTTTTCTTTTTTGATTTTTGCTTATGCTGTTTTGAGGGAAAACTTGAATGACCCTTTTCTGATAGTTGAAGGTAGCAGTTCTCATGGAGAGCCCTCCGAAGTGGCAACAACGAAGGGCCTTTGGTAAGTACTGGAATCATTGCTAATTACAGAGTGGTGACTTTTCTACGGAGATGATATATTTTGATAATTTCGATCCCAATTGATTGTTTTGTTTCAGGTCAACAGCGGGAAGAAATCCGAGTCCATTACCGCGGCAAGAAATGGCAAATCTTGACAAAGATGGTGATAGTCGTAAATCAGCAATGAAATCTGATGTGAAAGGCTTGGATTCTAAAGCAATCCCACAATTTCATGCTCACGTTTCTTCCTCTGAGTTTCAGGGGACGATTTCAAATTTAACGTCCTCTCGACAACAACCAACGAAGGCCCAGAAGACAGCCCATCAAATCCATATTCGCTTCGAAAAAATCTGATCTCTCTTAATGCCTTGTTCCTCAAATTATTGAGATTTAGAACCTTATGTTTGTTGAATTGTGTGGACAGAGAAGTGCGGAGAGCAGTGTCTAGAAGGAGGAGGAGGAAAAGGAAGAAGCGAAAGAAGGAGGAGGAGGAAAAGGAAGAAGCGAAAAGAGAGTGTCTAGTTCTTACAGAGGTAATTTTGAGATTGAGACTGCATTTTTCTTTTTTGATTTTTGCTTATGCTGTTTTGAGGGAAAACTTGAATGACCCTTTTCTGATAGTTGAAGGTAGCAGTTCTCATGGAGAGCCCTCCGAAGTGGCAACAACGAAGGGCCTTTGGTAAGTACTGGAATCATTGCTAATTACAGAGTGGTGACTTTTCTACGGAGATGATATATTTTGATAATTTCGATCCCAATTGATTGTTTTGTTTCAGGTCAACAGCGGGAAGAAATCCGAGTCCATTACCGCGGCAAGAAATGGCAAATCTTGACAAAGATGGTGATAGTCGTAAATCAGCAATGAAATCTGATGTGAAAGGCTTGGATTCTAAAGCAATCCCACAATTTCATGCTCACGTTTCTTCCTCTGAGTTTCAGGGGACGATTTCAAATTTAACGTCCTCTCGACAACAACCAACGAAGGCCCAGAAGACAGCCCATCAAATCCATATTCGCTTCGAAAAAATCTGATCTCTCTTAATGCCTTGTTCCTCAAATTATTGAGATTTAGAACCTTATGTTTGTTGAATTGTGTGGACAGAGAAGTGCGGAGAGCAGTGTCTAGAAGGAGGAGGAGGAAAAGGAAGAAGCGAAAGAAGGAGGAGGAGGAAAAGGAAGAAGCGAAAAGAGAGTGTCTAGTTCTTACAGAGGTAATTTTGAGATTGAGACTGCATTTTTCTTTTTTGATTTTTGCTTATGCTGTTTTGAGGGAAAACTTGAATGACCCTTTTCTGATAGTTGAAGGTAGCAGTTCTCATGGAGAGCCCTCCGAAGTGGCAACAACGAAGGGCCTTTGGTAAGTACTGGAATCATTGCTAATTACAGAGTGGTGACTTTTCTACGGAGATGATATATTTTGATAATTTCGATCCCAATTGATTGTTTTGTTTCAGGTCAACAGCGGGAAGAAATCCGAGTCCATTACCGCGGCAAGAAATGGCAAATCTTGACAAAGATGGTGATAGTCGTAAATCAGCAATGAAATCTGATGTGAAAGGCTTGGATTCTAAAGCAATCCCACAATTTCATGCTCACGTTTCTTCCTCTGAGTTTCAGGGGACGATTTCAAATTTAACGTCCTCTCGACAACAACCAACGAAGGCCCAGAAGACAGCCCATCAAATCCATATTCGCTTCGAAAAAATCTGATCTCTCTTAATGCCTTGTTCCTCAAATTATTGAGATTTAGAACCTTATGTTTGTTGAATTGTGTGGACAGAGAAGTGCGGAGAGCAGTGTCTAGAAGGAGGAGGAGGAAAAGGAAGAAGCGAAAGAAGGAGGAGGAGGAAAAGGAAGAAGCGAAAAGAGAGTGTCTAGTTCTTACAGAGGTAATTTTGAGATTGAGACTGCATTTTTCTTTTTTGATTTTTGCTTATGCTGTTTTGAGGGAAAACTTGAATGACCCTTTTCTGATAGTTGAAGGTAGCAGTTCTCATGGAGAGCCCTCCGAAGTGGCAACAACGAAGGGCCTTTGGTAAGTACTGGAATCATTGCTAATTACAGAGTGGTGACTTTTCTACGGAGATGATATATTTTGATAATTTCGATCCCAATTGATTGTTTTGTTTCAGGTCAACAGCGGGAAGAAATCCGAGTCCATTACCGCGGCAAGAAATGGCAAATCTTGACAAAGATGGTGATAGTCGTAAATCAGCAATGAAATCTGATGTGAAAGGCTTGGATTCTAAAGCAATCCCACAATTTCATGCTCACGTTTCTTCCTCTGAGTTTCAGGGGACGATTTCAAATTTAACGTCCTCTCGACAACAACCAACGAAGGCCCAGAAGACAGCCCATCAAATCCATATTCGCTTCGAAAAAATCTGATCTCTCTTAATGCCTTGTTCCTCAAATTATTGAGATTTAGAACCTTATGTTTGTTGAATTGTGTGGACAGAGAAGTGCGGAGAGCAGTGTCTAGAAGGAGGAGGAGGAAAAGGAAGAAGCGAAAGAAGGAGGAGGAGGAAAAGGAAGAAGCGAAAAGAGAGTGTCTAGTTCTTACAGAGGTAATTTTGAGATTGAGACTGCATTTTTCTTTTTTGATTTTTGCTTATGCTGTTTTGAGGGAAAACTTGAATGACCCTTTTCTGATAGTTGAAGGTAGCAGTTCTCATGGAGAGCCCTCCGAAGTGGCAACAACGAAGGGCCTTTGGTAAGTACTGGAATCATTGCTAATTACAGAGTGGTGACTTTTCTACGGAGATGATATATTTTGATAATTTCGATCCCAATTGATTGTTTTGTTTCAGGTCAACAGCGGGAAGAAATCCGAGTCCATTACCGCGGCAAGAAATGGCAAATCTTGACAAAGATGGTGATAGTCGTAAATCAGCAATGAAATCTGATGTGAAAGGCTTGGATTCTAAAGCAATCCCACAATTTCATGCTCACGTTTCTTCCTCTGAGTTTCAGGGGACGATTTCAAATTTAACGTCCTCTCGACAACAACCAACGAAGGCCCAGAAGACAGCCCATCAAATCCATATTCGCTTCGAAAAAATCTGATCTCTCTTAATGCCTTGTTCCTCAAATTATTGAGATTTAGAACCTTATGTTTGTTGAATTGTGTGGACAGAGAAGTGCGGAGAGCAGTGTCTAGAAGGAGGAGGAGGAAAAGGAAGAAGCGAAAGAAGGAGGAGGAGGAAAAGGAAGAAGCGAAAAGAGAGTGTCTAGTTCTTACAGAGGTAATTTTGAGATTGAGACTGCATTTTTCTTTTTTGATTTTTGCTTATGCTGTTTTGAGGGAAAACTTGAATGACCCTTTTCTGATAGTTGAAGGTAGCAGTTCTCATGGAGAGCCCTCCGAAGTGGCAACAACGAAGGGCCTTTGGTAAGTACTGGAATCATTGCTAATTACAGAGTGGTGACTTTTCTACGGAGATGATATATTTTGATAATTTCGATCCCAATTGATTGTTTTGTTTCAGGTCAACAGCGGGAAGAAATCCGAGTCCATTACCGCGGCAAGAAATGGCAAATCTTGACAAAGATGGTGATAGTCGTAAATCAGCAATGAAATCTGATGTGAAAGGCTTGGATTCTAAAGCAATCCCACAATTTCATGCTCACGTTTCTTCCTCTGAGTTTCAGGGGACGATTTCAAATTTAACGTCCTCTCGACAACAACCAACGAAGGCCCAGAAGACAGCCCATCAAATCCATATTCGCTTCGAAAAAATCTGATCTCTCTTAATGCCTTGTTCCTCAAATTATTGAGATTTAGAACCTTATGTTTGTTGAATTGTGTGGACAGAGAAGTGCGGAGAGCAGTGTCTAGAAGGAGGAGGAGGAAAAGGAAGAAGCGAAAGAAGGAGGAGGAGGAAAAGGAAGAAGCGAAAAGAGAGTGTCTAGTTCTTACAGAGGTAATTTTGAGATTGAGACTGCATTTTTCTTTTTTGATTTTTGCTTATGCTGTTTTGAGGGAAAACTTGAATGACCCTTTTCTGATAGTTGAAGGTAGCAGTTCTCATGGAGAGCCCTCCGAAGTGGCAACAACGAAGGGCCTTTGGTAAGTACTGGAATCATTGCTAATTACAGAGTGGTGACTTTTCTACGGAGATGATATATTTTGATAATTTCGATCCCAATTGATTGTTTTGTTTCAGGTCAACAGCGGGAAGAAATCCGAGTCCATTACCGCGGCAAGAAATGGCAAATCTTGACAAAGATGGTGATAGTCGTAAATCAGCAATGAAATCTGATGTGAAAGGCTTGGATTCTAAAGCAATCCCACAATTTCATGCTCACGTTTCTTCCTCTGAGTTTCAGGGGACGATTTCAAATTTAACGTCCTCTCGACAACAACCAACGAAGGCCCAGAAGACAGCCCATCAAATCCATATTCGCTTCGAAAAAATCTGATCTCTCTTAATGCCTTGTTCCTCAAATTATTGAGATTTAGAACCTTATGTTTGTTGAATTGTGTGGACAGAGAAGTGCGGAGAGCAGTGTCTAGAAGGAGGAGGAGGAAAAGGAAGAAGCGAAAGAAGGAGGAGGAGGAAAAGGAAGAAGCGAAAAGAGAGTGTCTAGTTCTTACAGAGGTAATTTTGAGATTGAGACTGCATTTTTCTTTTTTGATTTTTGCTTATGCTGTTTTGAGGGAAAACTTGAATGACCCTTTTCTGATAGTTGAAGGTAGCAGTTCTCATGGAGAGCCCTCCGAAGTGGCAACAACGAAGGGCCTTTGGTAAGTACTGGAATCATTGCTAATTACAGAGTGGTGATTTTTCTACGGAGATGATATATTTTGATAATTTCGATCCCAATTGATTGTTTTGTTTCAGGTCAACAGCGGGAAGAAATCCGAGTCCATTACCGCGGCAAGAAATGGCAAATCTTGACAAAGATGGTGATAGTCGTAAATCAGCAATGAAATCTGATGTGAAAGGCTTGGATTCTAAAGCAATCCCACAATTTCATGCTCACGTTTCTTCCTCTGAGTTTCAGGGGACGATTTCAAATTTAACGTCCTCTCGACAACAACCAACGAAGGCCCAGAAGACAGCCCATCAAATCCATATTCGCTTCGAAAAAATCTGATCTCTCTTAATGCCTTGTTCCTCAAATTATTGAGATTTAGAACCTTATGTTTGTTGAATTGTGTGGACAGAGAAGTGCGGAGAGCAGTGTCTAGAAGGAGGAGGAGGAAAAGGAAGAAGCGAAAGAAGGAGGAGGAGGAAAAGGAAGAAGCGAAAAGAGAGTGTCTAGTTCTTACAGAGGTAATTTTGAGATTGAGACTGCATTTTTCTTTTTTGATTTTTGCTTATGCTGTTTTGAGGGAAAACTTGAATGACCCTTTTCTGATAGTTGAAGGTAGCAGTTCTCATGGAGAGCCCTCCGAAGTGGCAACAACGAAGGGCCTTTGGTAAGTACTGGAATCATTGCTAATTACAGAGTGGTGACTTTTCTACGGAGATGATATATTTTGATAATTTCGATCCCAATTGATTGTTTTGTTTCAGGTCAACAGCGGGAAGAAATCCGAGTCCATTACCGCGGCAAGAAATGGCAAATCTTGACAAAGATGGTGATAGTCGTAAATCAGCAATGAAATCTGATGTGAAAGGCTTGGATTCTAAAGCAATCCCACAATTTCATGCTCACGTTTCTTCCTCTGAGTTTCAGGGGACGATTTCAAATTTAACGTCCTCTCGACAACAACCAACGAAGGCCCAGAAGACAGCCCATCAAATCCATATTCGCTTCGAAAAAATCTGATCTCTCTTAATGCCTTGTTCCTCAAATTATTGAGATTTAGAACCTTATGTTTGTTGAATTGTGTGGACAGAGAAGTGCGGAGAGCAGTGTCTAGAAGGAGGAGGAGGAAAAGGAAGAAGCGAAAGAAGGAGGAGGAGGAAAAGGAAGAAGCGAAAAGAGAGTGTCTAGTTCTTACAGAGGTAATTTTGAGATTGAGACTGCATTTTTCTTTTTTGATTTTTGCTTATGCTGTTTTGAGGGAAAACTTGAATGACCCTTTTCTGATAGTTGAAGGTAGCAGTTCTCATGGAGAGCCCTCCGAAGTGGCAACAACGAAGGGCCTTTGGTAAGTACTGGAATCATTGCTAATTACAGAGTGGTGACTTTTCTACGGAGATGATATATTTTGATAATTTCGATCCCAATTGATTGTTTTGTTTCAGGTCAACAGCGGGAAGAAATCCGAGTCCATTACCGCGGCAAGAAATGGCAAATCTTGACAAAGATGGTGATAGTCGTAAATCAGCAATGAAATCTGATGTGAAAGGCTTGGATTCTAAAGCAATCCCACAATTTCATGCTCACGTTTCTTCCTCTGAGTTTCAGGGGACGATTTCAAATTTAACGTCCTCTCGACAACAACCAACGAAGGCCCAGAAGACAGCCCATCAAATCCATATTCGCTTCGAAAAAATCTGATCTCTCTTAATGCCTTGTTCCTCAAATTATTGAGATTTAGAACCTTATGTTTGTTGAATTGTGTGGACAGAGAAGTGCGGAGAGCAGTGTCTAGAAGGAGGAGGAGGAAAAGGAAGAAGCGAAAGAAGGAGGAGGAGGAAAAGGAAGAAGCGAAAAGAGAGTGTCTAGTTCTTACAGAGGTAATTTTGAGATTGAGACTGCATTTTTCTTTTTTGATTTTTGCTTATGCTGTTTTGAGGGAAAACTTGAATGACCCTTTTCTGATAGTTGAAGGTAGCAGTTCTCATGGAGAGCCCTCCGAAGTGGCAACAACGAAGGGCCTTTGGTAAGTACTGGAATCATTGCTAATTACAGAGTGGTGATTTTCTACGGAGATGATATATTTTGATAATTTCGATCCCAATTGATTGTTTTGTTTCAGGTCAACAGCGGGAAGAAATCCGAGTCCATTACCGCGGCAAGAAATGGCAAATCTTGACAAAGATGGTGATAGTCGTAAATCAGCAATGAAATCTGATGTGAAAGGCTTGGATTCTAAAGCAATCCCACAATTTCATGCTCACGTTTCTTCCTCTGAGTTTCAGGGGACGATTTCAAATTTAACGTCCTCTCGACAACAACCAACGAAGGCCCAGAAGACAGCCCATCAAATCCATATTCGCTTCGAAAAAATCTGATCTCTCTTAATGCCTTGTTCCTCAAATTATTGAGATTTAGAACCTTATGTTTGTTGAATTGTGTGGACAGAGAAGTGCGGAGAGCAGTGTCTAGAAGGAGGAGGAGGAAAAGGAAGAAGCGAAAGAAGGAGGAGGAGGAAAAGGAAGAAGCGAAAAGAGAGTGTCTAGTTCTTACAGAGGTAATTTTGAGATTGAGACTGCATTTTTCTTTTTTGATTTTTGCTTATGCTGTTTTGAGGGAAAACTTGAATGACCCTTTTCTGATAGTTGAAGGTAGCAGTTCTCATGGAGAGCCCTCCGAAGTGGCAACAACGAAGGGCCTTTGGTAAGTACTGGAATCATTGCTAATTACAGAGTGGTGATTTTCTACGGAGATGATATATTTTGATAATTTCGATCCCAATTGATTGTTTTGTTTCAGGTCAACAGCGGGAAGAAATCCGAGTCCATTACCGCGGCAAGAAATGGCAAATCTTGACAAAGATGGTGATAGTCGTAAATCAGCAATGAAATCTGATGTGAAAGGCTTGGATTCTAAAGCAATCCCACAATTTCATGCTCACGTTTCTTCCTCTGAGTTTCAGGGGACGATTTCAAATTTAACGTCCTCTCGACAACAACCAACGAAGGCCCAGAAGACAGCCCATCAAATCCATATTCGCTTCGAAAAAATCTGATCTCTCTTAATGCCTTGTTCCTCAAATTATTGAGATTTAGAACCTTATGTTTGTTGAATTGTGTGGACAGAGAAGTGCGGAGAGCAGTGTCTAGAAGGAGGAGGAGGAAAAGGAAGAAGCGAAAGAAGGAGGAGGAGGAAAAGGAAGAAGCGAAAAGAGAGTGTCTAGTTCTTACAGAGGTAATTTTGAGATTGAGACTGCATTTTTCTTTTTTGATTTTTGCTTATGCTGTTTTGAGGGAAAACTTGAATGACCCTTTTCTGATAGTTGAAGGTAGCAGTTCTCATGGAGAGCCCTCCGAAGTGGCAACAACGAAGGGCCTTTGGTAAGTACTGGAATCATTGCTAATTACAGAGTGGTGATTTTCTACGGAGATGATATATTTTGATAATTTCGATCCCAATTGATTGTTTTGTTTCAGGTCAACAGCGGGAAGAAATCCGAGTCCATTACCGCGGCAAGAAATGGCAAATCTTGACAAAGATGGTGATAGTCGTAAATCAGCAATGAAATCTGATGTGAAAGGCTTGGATTCTAAAGCAATCCCACAATTTCATGCTCACGTTTCTTCCTCTGAGTTTCAGGGGACGATTTCAAATTTAACGTCCTCTCGACAACAACCAACGAAGGCCCAGAAGACAGCCCATCAAATCCATATTCGCTTCGAAAAAATCTGATCTCTCTTAATGCCTTGTTCCTCAAATTATTGAGATTTAGAACCTTATGTTTGTTGAATTGTGTGGACAGAGAAGTGCGGAGAGCAGTGTCTAGAAGGAGGAGGAGGAAAAGGAAGAAGCGAAAGAAGGAGGAGGAGGAAAAGGAAGAAGCGAAAAGAGAGTGTCTAGTTCTTACAGAGGTAATTTTGAGATTGAGACTGCATTTTTCTTTTTTGATTTTTGCTTATGCTGTTTTGAGGGAAAACTTGAATGACCCTTTTCTGATAGTTGAAGGTAGCAGTTCTCATGGAGAGCCCTCCGAAGTGGCAACAACGAAGGGCCTTTGGTAAGTACTGGAATCATTGCTAATTACAGAGTGGTGACTTTTCTACGGAGATGATATATTTTGATAATTTCGATCCCAATTGATTGTTTTGTTTCAGGTCAACAGCGGGAAGAAATCCGAGTCCATTACCGCGGCAAGAAATGGCAAATCTTGACAAAGATGGTGATAGTCGTAAATCAGCAATGAAATCTGATGTGAAAGGCTTGGATTCTAAAGCAATCCCACAATTTCATGCTCACGTTTCTTCCTCTGAGTTTCAGGGGACGATTTCAAATTTAACGTCCTCTCGACAACAACCAACGAAGGCCCAGAAGACAGCCCATCAAATCCATATTCGCTTCGAAAAAATCTGATCTCTCTTAATGCCTTGTTCCTCAAATTATTGAGATTTAGAACCTTATGTTTGTTGAATTGTGTGGACAGAGAAGTGCGGAGAGCAGTGTCTAGAAGGAGGAGGAGGAAAAGGAAGAAGCGAAAGAAGGAGGAGGAGGAAAAGGAAGAAGCGAAAAGAGAGTGTCTAGTTCTTACAGAGGTAATTTTGAGATTGAGACTGCATTTTTCTTTTTTGATTTTTGCTTATGCTGTTTTGAGGGAAAACTTGAATGACCCTTTTCTGATAGTTGAAGGTAGCAGTTCTCATGGAGAGCCCTCCGAAGTGGCAACAACGAAGGGCCTTTGGTAAGTACTGGAATCATTGCTAATTACAGAGTGGTGACTTTTCTACGGAGATGATATATTTTGATAATTTCGATCCCAATTGATTGTTTTGTTTCAGGTCAACAGCGGGAAGAAATCCGAGTCCATTACCGCGGCAAGAAATGGCAAATCTTGACAAAGATGGTGATAGTCGTAAATCAGCAATGAAATCTGATGTGAAAGGCTTGGATTCTAAAGCAATCCCACAATTTCATGCTCACGTTTCTTCCTCTGAGTTTCAGGGGACGATTTCAAATTTAACGTCCTCTCGACAACAACCAACGAAGGCCCAGAAGACAGCCCATCAAATCCATATTCGCTTCGAAAAAATCTGATCTCTCTTAATGCCTTGTTCCTCAAATTATTGAGATTTAGAACCTTATGTTTGTTGAATTGTGTGGACAGAGAAGTGCGGAGAGCAGTGTCTAGAAGGAGGAGGAGGAAAAGGAAGAAGCGAAAGAAGGAGGAGGAGGAAAAGGAAGAAGCGAAAAGAGAGTGTCTAGTTCTTACAGAGGTAATTTTGAGATTGAGACTGCATTTTTCTTTTTTGATTTTTGCTTATGCTGTTTTGAGGGAAAACTTGAATGACCCTTTTCTGATAGTTGAAGGTAGCAGTTCTCATGGAGAGCCCTCCGAAGTGGCAACAACGAAGGGCCTTTGGTAAGTACTGGAATCATTGCTAATTACAGAGTGGTGACTTTTCTACGGAGATGATATATTTTGATAATTTCGATCCCAATTGATTGTTTTGTTTCAGGTCAACAGCGGGAAGAAATCCGAGTCCATTACCGCGGCAAGAAATGGCAAATCTTGACAAAGATGGTGATAGTCGTAAATCAGCAATGAAATCTGATGTGAAAGGCTTGGATTCTAAAGCAATCCCACAATTTCATGCTCACGTTTCTTCCTCTGAGTTTCAGGGGACGATTTCAAATTTAACGTCCTCTCGACAACAACCAACGAAGGCCCAGAAGACAGCCCATCAAATCCATATTCGCTTCGAAAAAATCTGATCTCTCTTAATGCCTTGTTCCTCAAATTATTGAGATTTAGAACCTTATGTTTGTTGAATTGTGTGGACAGAGAAGTGCGGAGAGCAGTGTCTAGAAGGAGGAGGAGGAAAAGGAAGAAGCGAAAGAAGGAGGAGGAGGAAAAGGAAGAAGCGAAAAGAGAGTGTCTAGTTCTTACAGAGGTAATTTTGAGATTGAGACTGCATTTTTCTTTTTTGATTTTTGCTTATGCTGTTTTGAGGGAAAACTTGAATGACCCTTTTCTGATAGTTGAAGGTAGCAGTTCTCATGGAGAGCCCTCCGAAGTGGCAACAACGAAGGGCCTTTGGTAAGTACTGGAATCATTGCTAATTACAGAGTGGTGACTTTTCTACGGAGATGATATATTTTGATAATTTCGATCCCAATTGATTGTTTTGTTTCAGGTCAACAGCGGGAAGAAATCCGAGTCCATTACCGCGGCAAGAAATGGCAAATCTTGACAAAGATGGTGATAGTCGTAAATCAGCAATGAAATCTGATGTGAAAGGCTTGGATTCTAAAGCAATCCCACAATTTCATGCTCACGTTTCTTCCTCTGAGTTTCAGGGGACGATTTCAAATTTAACGTCCTCTCGACAACAACCAACGAAGGCCCAGAAGACAGCCCATCAAATCCATATTCGCTTCGAAAAAATCTGATCTCTCTTAATGCCTTGTTCCTCAAATTATTGAGATTTAGAACCTTATGTTTGTTGAATTGTGTGGACAGAGAAGTGCGGAGAGCAGTGTCTAGAAGGAGGAGGAGGAAAAGGAAGAAGCGAAAGAAGGAGGAGGAGGAAAAGGAAGAAGCGAAAAGAGAGTGTCTAGTTCTTACAGAGGTAATTTTGAGATTGAGACTGCATTTTTCTTTTTTGATTTTTGCTTATGCTGTTTTGAGGGAAAACTTGAATGACCCTTTTCTGATAGTTGAAGGTAGCAGTTCTCATGGAGAGCCCTCCGAAGTGGCAACAACGAAGGGCCTTTGGTAAGTACTGGAATCATTGCTAATTACAGAGTGGTGACTTTTCTACGGAGATGATATATTTTGATAATTTCGATCCCAATTGATTGTTTTGTTTCAGGTCAACAGCGGGAAGAAATCCGAGTCCATTACCGCGGCAAGAAATGGCAAATCTTGACAAAGATGGTGATAGTCGTAAATCAGCAATGAAATCTGATGTGAAAGGCTTGGATTCTAAAGCAATCCCACAATTTCATGCTCACGTTTCTTCCTCTGAGTTTCAGGGGACGATTTCAAATTTAACGTCCTCTCGACAACAACCAACGAAGGCCCAGAAGACAGCCCATCAAATCCATATTCGCTTCGAAAAAATCTGATCTCTCTTAATGCCTTGTTCCTCAAATTATTGAGATTTAGAACCTTATGTTTGTTGAATTGTGTGGACAGAGAAGTGCGGAGAGCAGTGTCTAGAAGGAGGAGGAGGAAAAGGAAGAAGCGAAAGAAGGAGGAGGAGGAAAAGGAAGAAGCGAAAAGAGAGTGTCTAGTTCTTACAGAGGTAATTTTGAGATTGAGACTGCATTTTTCTTTTTTGATTTTTGCTTATGCTGTTTTGAGGGAAAACTTGAATGACCCTTTTCTGATAGTTGAAGGTAGCAGTTCTCATGGAGAGCCCTCCGAAGTGGCAACAACGAAGGGCCTTTGGTAAGTACTGGAATCATTGCTAATTACAGAGTGGTGATTTTTCTACGGAGATGATATATTTTGATAATTTCGATCCCAATTGATTGTTTTGTTTCAGGTCAACAGCGGGAAGAAATCCGAGTCCATTACCGCGGCAAGAAATGGCAAATCTTGACAAAGATGGTGATAGTCGTAAATCAGCAATGAAATCTGATGTGAAAGGCTTGGATTCTAAAGCAATCCCACAATTTCATGCTCACGTTTCTTCCTCTGAGTTTCAGGGGACGATTTCAAATTTAACGTCCTCTCGACAACAACCAACGAAGGCCCAGAAGACAGCCCATCAAATCCATATTCGCTTCGAAAAAATCTGATCTCTCTTAATGCCTTGTTCCTCAAATTATTGAGATTTAGAACCTTATGTTTGTTGAATTGTGTGGACAGAGAAGTGCGGAGAGCAGTGTCTAGAAGGAGGAGGAGGAAAAGGAAGAAGCGAAAGAAGGAGGAGGAGGAAAAGGAAGAAGCGAAAAGAGAGTGTCTAGTTCTTACAGAGGTAATTTTGAGATTGAGACTGCATTTTTCTTTTTTGATTTTTGCTTATGCTGTTTTGAGGGAAAACTTGAATGACCCTTTTCTGATAGTTGAAGGTAGCAGTTCTCATGGAGAGCCCTCCGAAGTGGCAACAACGAAGGGCCTTTGGTAAGTACTGGAATCATTGCTAATTACAGAGTGGTGACTTTTCTACGGAGATGATATATTTTGATAATTTCGATCCCAATTGATTGTTTTGTTTCAGGTCAACAGCGGGAAGAAATCCGAGTCCATTACCGCGGCAAGAAATGGCAAATCTTGACAAAGATGGTGATAGTCGTAAATCAGCAATGAAATCTGATGTGAAAGGCTTGGATTCTAAAGCAATCCCACAATTTCATGCTCACGTTTCTTCCTCTGAGTTTCAGGGGACGATTTCAAATTTAACGTCCTCTCGACAACAACCAACGAAGGCCCAGAAGACAGCCCATCAAATCCATATTCGCTTCGAAAAAATCTGATCTCTCTTAATGCCTTGTTCCTCAAATTATTGAGATTTAGAACCTTATGTTTGTTGAATTGTGTGGACAGAGAAGTGCGGAGAGCAGTGTCTAGAAGGAGGAGGAGGAAAAGGAAGAAGCGAAAGAAGGAGGAGGAGGAAAAGGAAGAAGCGAAAAGAGAGTGTCTAGTTCTTACAGAGGTAATTTTGAGATTGAGACTGCATTTTTCTTTTTTGATTTTTGCTTATGCTGTTTTGAGGGAAAACTTGAATGACCCTTTTCTGATAGTTGAAGGTAGCAGTTCTCATGGAGAGCCCTCCGAAGTGGCAACAACGAAGGGCCTTTGGTAAGTACTGGAATCATTGCTAATTACAGAGTGGTGACTTTTCTACGGAGATGATATATTTTGATAATTTCGATCCCAATTGATTGTTTTGTTTCAGGTCAACAGCGGGAAGAAATCCGAGTCCATTACCGCGGCAAGAAATGGCAAATCTTGACAAAGATGGTGATAGTCGTAAATCAGCAATGAAATCTGATGTGAAAGGCTTGGATTCTAAAGCAATCCCACAATTTCATGCTCACGTTTCTTCCTCTGAGTTTCAGGGGACGATTTCAAATTTAACGTCCTCTCGACAACAACCAACGAAGGCCCAGAAGACAGCCCATCAAATCCATATTCGCTTCGAAAAAATCTGATCTCTCTTAATGCCTTGTTCCTCAAATTATTGAGATTTAGAACCTTATGTTTGTTGAATTGTGTGGACAGAGAAGTGCGGAGAGCAGTGTCTAGAAGGAGGAGGAGGAAAAGGAAGAAGCGAAAGAAGGAGGAGGAGGAAAAGGAAGAAGCGAAAAGAGAGTGTCTAGTTCTTACAGAGGTAATTTTGAGATTGAGACTGCATTTTTCTTTTTTGATTTTTGCTTATGCTGTTTTGAGGGAAAACTTGAATGACCCTTTTCTGATAGTTGAAGGTAGCAGTTCTCATGGAGAGCCCTCCGAAGTGGCAACAACGAAGGGCCTTTGGTAAGTACTGGAATCATTGCTAATTACAGAGTGGTGACTTTTCTACGGAGATGATATATTTTGATAATTTCGATCCCAATTGATTGTTTTGTTTCAGGTCAACAGCGGGAAGAAATCCGAGTCCATTACCGCGGCAAGAAATGGCAAATCTTGACAAAGATGGTGATAGTCGTAAATCAGCAATGAAATCTGATGTGAAAGGCTTGGATTCTAAAGCAATCCCACAATTTCATGCTCACGTTTCTTCCTCTGAGTTTCAGGGGACGATTTCAAATTTAACGTCCTCTCGACAACAACCAACGAAGGCCCAGAAGACAGCCCATCAAATCCATATTCGCTTCGAAAAAATCTGATCTCTCTTAATGCCTTGTTCCTCAAATTATTGAGATTTAGAACCTTATGTTTGTTGAATTGTGTGGACAGAGAAGTGCGGAGAGCAGTGTCTAGAAGGAGGAGGAGGAAAAGGAAGAAGCGAAAGAAGGAGGAGGAGGAAAAGGAAGAAGCGAAAAGAGAGTGTCTAGTTCTTACAGAGGTAATTTTGAGATTGAGACTGCATTTTTCTTTTTTGATTTTTGCTTATGCTGTTTTGAGGGAAAACTTGAATGACCCTTTTCTGATAGTTGAAGGTAGCAGTTCTCATGGAGAGCCCTCCGAAGTGGCAACAACGAAGGGCCTTTGGTAAGTACTGGAATCATTGCTAATTACAGAGTGGTGATTTTCTACGGAGATGATATATTTTGATAATTTCGATCCCAATTGATTGTTTTGTTTCAGGTCAACAGCGGGAAGAAATCCGAGTCCATTACCGCGGCAAGAAATGGCAAATCTTGACAAAGATGGTGATAGTCGTAAATCAGCAATGAAATCTGATGTGAAAGGCTTGGATTCTAAAGCAATCCCACAATTTCATGCTCACGTTTCTTCCTCTGAGTTTCAGGGGACGATTTCAAATTTAACGTCCTCTCGACAACAACCAACGAAGGCCCAGAAGACAGCCCATCAAATCCATATTCGCTTCGAAAAAATCTGATCTCTCTTAATGCCTTGTTCCTCAAATTATTGAGATTTAGAACCTTATGTTTGTTGAATTGTGTGGACAGAGAAGTGCGGAGAGCAGTGTCTAGAAGGAGGAGGAGGAAAAGGAAGAAGCGAAAGAAGGAGGAGGAGGAAAAGGAAGAAGCGAAAAGAGAGTGTCTAGTTCTTACAGAGGTAATTTTGAGATTGAGACTGCATTTTTCTTTTTTGATTTTTGCTTATGCTGTTTTGAGGGAAAACTTGAATGACCCTTTTCTGATAGTTGAAGGTAGCAGTTCTCATGGAGAGCCCTCCGAAGTGGCAACAACGAAGGGCCTTTGGTAAGTACTGGAATCATTGCTAATTACAGAGTGGTGAGTTTTCTACGGAGATGATATATTTTGATAATTTCGATCCCAATTGATTGTTTTGTTTCAGGTCAACAGCGGGAAGAAATCCGAGTCCATTACCGCGGCAAGAAATGGCAAATCTTGACAAAGATGGTGATAGTCGTAAATCAGCAATGAAATCTGATGTGAAAGGCTTGGATTCTAAAGCAATCCCACAATTTCATGCTCACGTTTCTTCCTCTGAGTTTCAGGGGACGATTTCAAATTTAACGTCCTCTCGACAACAACCAACGAAGGCCCAGAAGACAGCCCATCAAATCCATATTCGCTTCGAAAAAATCTGATCTCTCTTAATGCCTTGTTCCTCAAATTATTGAGATTTAGAACCTTATGTTTGTTGAATTGTGTGGACAGAGAAGTGCGGAGAGCAGTGTCTAGAAGGAGGAGGAGGAAAAGGAAGAAGCGAAAGAAGGAGGAGGAGGAAAAGGAAGAAGCGAAAAGAGAGTGTCTAGTTCTTACAGAGGTAATTTTGAGATTGAGACTGCATTTTTCTTTTTTGATTTTTGCTTATGCTGTTTTGAGGGAAAACTTGAATGACCCTTTTCTGATAGTTGAAGGTAGCAGTTCTCATGGAGAGCCCTCCGAAGTGGCAACAACGAAGGGCCTTTGGTAAGTACTGGAATCATTGCTAATTACAGAGTGGTGATTTTCTACGGAGATGATATATTTTGATAATTTCGATCCCAATTGATTGTTTTGTTTCAGGTCAACAGCGGGAAGAAATCCGAGTCCATTACCGCGGCAAGAAATGGCAAATCTTGACAAAGATGGTGATAGTCGTAAATCAGCAATGAAATCTGATGTGAAAGGCTTGGATTCTAAAGCAATCCCACAATTTCATGCTCACGTTTCTTCCTCTGAGTTTCAGGGGACGATTTCAAATTTAACGTCCTCTCGACAACAACCAACGAAGGCCCAGAAGACAGCCCATCAAATCCATATTCGCTTCGAAAAAATCTGATCTCTCTTAATGCCTTGTTCCTCAAATTATTGAGATTTAGAACCTTATGTTTGTTGAATTGTGTGGACAGAGAAGTGCGGAGAGCAGTGTCTAGAAGGAGGAGGAGGAAAAGGAAGAAGCGAAAGAAGGAGGAGGAGGAAAAGGAAGAAGCGAAAAGAGAGTGTCTAGTTCTTACAGAGGTAATTTTGAGATTGAGACTGCATTTTTCTTTTTGATTTTTGCTTATGCTGTTTTGAGGGAAAACTTGAATGACCCTTTTCTGATAGTTGAAGGTAGCAGTTCTCATGGAGAGCCCTCCGAAGTGGCAACAACGAAGGGCCTTTGGTAAGTACTGGAATCATTGCTAATTACAGAGTGGTGACTTTTCTACGGAGATGATATATTTTGATAATTTCGATCCCAATTGATTGTTTTGTTTCAGGTCAACAGCGGGAAGAAATCCGAGTCCATTACCGCGGCAAGAAATGGCAAATCTTGACAAAGATGGTGATAGTCGTAAATCAGCAATGAAATCTGATGTGAAAGGCTTGGATTCTAAAGCAATCCCACAATTCCATGCTCACGTTTCTTCCTCTGAGTTTCAGGGGACGATTTCAAATTTAACGTCCTCTCGACAACAACCAACGAAGGCCCAGAAGACAGCCCATCAAATCCATATTCGCTTCGAAAAAATCTGATCTCTCTTAATGCCTTGTTCCTCAAATTATTGAGATTTAGAACCTTATGTTTGTTGAATTGTGTGGACAGAGAAGTGCGGAGAGCAGTGTCTAGAAGGAGGAGGAGGAAAAGGAAGAAGCGAAAGAAGGAGGAGGAGGAAAAGGAAGAAGCGAAAAGAGAGTGTCTAGTTCTTACAGAGGTAATTTTGAGATTGAGACTGCATTTTTCTTTTTTGATTTTTGCTTATGCTGTTTTGAGGGAAAACTTGAATGACCCTTTTCTGATAGTTGAAGGTAGCAGTTCTCATGGAGAGCCCTCCGAAGTGGCAACAACGAAGGGCCTTTGGTAAGTACTGGAATCATTGCTAATTACAGAGTGGTGACTTTTCTACGGAGATGATATATTTTGATAATTTCGATCCCAATTGATTGTTTTGTTTCAGGTCAACAGCGGGAAGAAATCCGAGTCCATTACCGCGGCAAGAAATGGCAAATCTTGACAAAGATGGTGATAGTCGTAAATCAGCAATGAAATCTGATGTGAAAGGCTTGGATTCTAAAGCAATCCCACAATTCCATGCTCACGTTTCTTCCTCTGAGTTTCAGGGGACGATTTCAAATTTAACGTCCTCTCGACAACAACCAACGAAGGCCCAGAAGACAGCCCATCAAATCCATATTCGCTTCGAAAAAATCTGATCTCTCTTAATGCCTTGTTCCTCAAATTATTGAGATTTAGAACCTTATGTTTGTTGAATTGTGTGGACAGAGAAGTGCGGAGAGCAGTGTCTAGAAGGAGGAGGAGGAAAAGGAAGAAGCGAAAGAAGGAGGAGGAGGAAAAGGAAGAAGCGAAAAGAGAGTGTCTAGTTCTTACAGAGGTAATTTTGAGATTGAGACTGCATTTTTCTTTTTTGATTTTTGCTTATGCTGTTTTGAGGGAAAACTTGAATGACCCTTTTCTGATAGTTGAAGGTAGCAGTTCTCATGGAGAGCCCTCCGAAGTGGCAACAACGAAGGGCCTTTGGTAAGTACTGGAATCATTGCTAATTACAGAGTGGTGACTTTTCTACGGAGATGATATATTTTGATAATTTCGATCCCAATTGATTGTTTTGTTTCAGGTCAACAGCGGGAAGAAATCCGAGTCCATTACCGCGGCAAGAAATGGCAAATCTTGACAAAGATGGTGATAGTCGTAAATCAGCAATGAAATCTGATGTGAAAGGCTTGGATTCTAAAGCAATCCCACAATTTCATGCTCACGTTTCTTCCTCTGAGTTTCAGGGGACGATTTCAAATTTAACGTCCTCTCGACAACAACCAACGAAGGCCCAGAAGACAGCCCATCAAATCCATATTCGCTTCGAAAAAATCTGATCTCTCTTAATGCCTTGTTCCTCAAATTATTGAGATTTAGAACCTTATGTTTGTTGAATTGTGTGGACAGAGAAGTGCGGAGAGCAGTGTCTAGAAGGAGGAGGAGGAAAAGGAAGAAGCGAAAGAAGGAGGAGGAGGAAAAGGAAGAAGCGAAAAGAGAGTGTCTAGTTCTTACAGAGGTAATTTTGAGATTGAGACTGCATTTTTCTTTTTTGATTTTTGCTTATGCTGTTTTGAGGGAAAACTTGAATGACCCTTTTCTGATAGTTGAAGGTAGCAGTTCTCATGGAGAGCCCTCCGAAGTGGCAACAACGAAGGGCCTTTGGTAAGTACTGGAATCATTGCTAATTACAGAGTGGTGACTTTTCTACGGAGATGATATATTTTGATAATTTCGATCCCAATTGATTGTTTTGTTTCAGGTCAACAGCGGGAAGAAATCCGAGTCCATTACCGCGGCAAGAAATGGCAAATCTTGACAAAGATGGTGATAGTCGTAAATCAGCAATGAAATCTGATGTGAAAGGCTTGGATTCTAAAGCAATCCCACAATTTCATGCTCACGTTTCTTCCTCTGAGTTTCAGGGGACGATTTCAAATTTAACGTCCTCTCGACAACAACCAACGAAGGCCCAGAAGACAGCCCATCAAATCCATATTCGCTTCGAAAAAATCTGATCTCTCTTAATGCCTTGTTCCTCAAATTATTGAGATTTAGAACCTTATGTTTGTTGAATTGTGTGGACAGAGAAGTGCGGAGAGCAGTGTCTAGAAGGAGGAGGAGGAAAAGGAAGAAGCGAAAGAAGGAGGAGGAGGAAAAGGAAGAAGCGAAAAGAGAGTGTCTAGTTCTTACAGAGGTAATTTTGAGATTGAGACTGCATTTTTCTTTTTTGATTTTTGCTTATGCTGTTTTGAGGGAAAACTTGAATGACCCTTTTCTGATAGTTGAAGGTAGCAGTTCTCATGGAGAGCCCTCCGAAGTGGCAACAACGAAGGGCCTTTGGTAAGTACTGGAATCATTGCTAATTACAGAGTGGTGACTTTTCTACGGAGATGATATATTTTGATAATTTCGATCCCAATTGATTGTTTTGTTTCAGGTCAACAGCGGGAAGAAATCCGAGTCCATTACCGCGGCAAGAAATGGCAAATCTTGACAAAGATGGTGATAGTCGTAAATCAGCAATGAAATCTGATGTGAAAGGCTTGGATTCTAAAGCAATCCCACAATTTCATGCTCACGTTTCTTCCTCTGAGTTTCAGGGGACGATTTCAAATTTAACGTCCTCTCGACAACAACCAACGAAGGCCCAGAAGACAGCCCATCAAATCCATATTCGCTTCGAAAAAATCTGATCTCTCTTAATGCCTTGTTCCTCAAATTATTGAGATTTAGAACCTTATGTTTGTTGAATTGTGTGGACAGAGAAGTGCGGAGAGCAGTGTCTAGAAGGAGGAGGAGGAAAAGGAAGAAGCGAAAGAAGGAGGAGGAGGAAAAGGAAGAAGCGAAAAGAGAGTGTCTAGTTCTTACAGAGGTAATTTTGAGATTGAGACTGCATTTTTCTTTTTTGATTTTTGCTTATGCTGTTTTGAGGGAAAACTTGAATGACCCTTTTCTGATAGTTGAAGGTAGCAGTTCTCATGGAGAGCCCTCCGAAGTGGCAACAACGAAGGGCCTTTGGTAAGTACTGGAATCATTGCTAATTACAGAGTGGTGACTTTTCTACGGAGATGATATATTTTGATAATTTCGATCCCAATTGATTGTTTTGTTTCAGGTCAACAGCGGGGAAGAAATCCGAGTCCATTACCGCGGCAAGAAATGGCAAATCTTGACAAAGATGGTGATAGTCGTAAATCAGCAATGAAATCTGATGTGAAAGGCTTGGATTCTAAAGCAATCCCACAATTTCATGCTCACGTTTCTTCCTCTGAGTTTCAGGGGACGATTTCAAATTTAACGTCCTCTCGACAACAACCAACGAAGGCCCAGAAGACAGCCCATCAAATCCATATTCGCTTCGAAAAAATCTGATCTCTCTTAATGCCTTGTTCCTCAAATTATTGAGATTTAGAACCTTATGTTTGTTGAATTGTGTGGACAGAGAAGTGCGGAGAGCAGTGTCTAGAAGGAGGAGGAGGAAAAGGAAGAAGCGAAAGAAGGAGGAGGAGGAAAAGGAAGAAGCGAAAAGAGAGTGTCTAGTTCTTA
>CM045919.1:6805847-6858113 GCA_025169955.1 Salix arbutifolia | reverse complement strand
AAAGGCTTGGATTCTAAAGCAATCCCACAATTTCATGCTCACGTTTCTTCCTCTGAGTTTCAGGGGACGATTTCAAATTTAACGTCCTCTCGACAACAACCAACGAAGGCCCAGAAGACAGCCCATCAAATCCATATTCGCTTCGAAAAAATCTGATCTCTCTTAATGCCTTGTTCCTCAAATTATTGAGATTTAGAACCTTATGTTTGTTGAATTGTGTGGACAGAGAAGTGCGGAGAGCAGTGTCTAGAAGGAGGAGGAGGAAAAGGAAGAAGCGAAAGAAGGAGGAGGAGGAAAAGGAAGAAGCGAAAAGAGAGTGTCTAGTTCTTACAGAGGTAATTTTGAGATTGAGACTGCATTTTTCTTTTTTGATTTTTGCTTATGCTGTTTCGAGGGAAAACTTGAATGACCCTTTTCTGATAGTTGAAGGTAGCAGTTCTCATGGAGAGCCCTCCGAAGTGGCAACAACGAAGGGCCTTTGGTAAGTACTGGAATCATTGCTAATTACAGAGTGGTGATTTTTCTACGGAGATGATATATTTTGATAATTTCGATCCCAATTGATTGTTTTGTTTCAGGTCAACAGCGGGAAGAAATCCGAGTCCATTACCGCGGCAAGAAATGGCAAATCTTGACAAAGATGGTGATAGTCGTAAATCAGCAATGAAATCTGATGTGAAAGGCTTGGATTCTAAAGCAATCCCACAATTTCATGCTCACGTTTCTTCCTCTGAGTTTCAGGGGACGATTTCAAATTTAACGTCCTCTCGACAACAACCAACGAAGGCCCAGAAGACAGCCCATCAAATCCATATTCGCTTCGAAAAAATCTGATCTCTCTTAATGCCTTGTTCCTCAAATTATTGAGATTTAGAACCTTATGTTTGTTGAATTGTGTGGACAGAGAAGTGCGGAGAGCAGTGTCTAGAAGGAGGAGGAGGAAAAGGAAGAAGCGAAAGAAGGAGGAGGAGGAAAAGGAAGAAGCGAAAAGAGAGTGTCTAGTTCTTACAGAGGTAATTTTGAGATTGAGACTGCATTTTTCTTTTTTGATTTTTGCTTATGCTGTTTCGAGGGAAAACTTGAATGACCCTTTTCTGATAGTTGAAGGTAGCAGTTCTCATGGAGAGCCCTCCGAAGTGGCAACAACGAAGGGCCTTTGGTAAGTACTGGAATCATTGCTAATTACAGAGTGGTGATTTTTCTACGGAGATGATATATTTTGATAATTTCGATCCCAATTGATTGTTTTGTTTCAGGTCAACAGCGGGAAGAAATCCGAGTCCATTACCGCGGCAAGAAATGGCAAATCTTGACAAAGATGGTGATAGTCGTAAATCAGCAATGAAATCTGATGTGAAAGGCTTGGATTCTAAAGCAATCCCACAATTTCATGCTCACGTTTCTTCCTCTGAGTTTCAGGGGACGATTTCAAATTTAACGTCCTCTCGACAACAACCAACGAAGGCCCAGAAGACAGCCCATCAAATCCATATTCGCTTCGAAAAAATCTGATCTCTCTTAATGCCTTGTTCCTCAAATTATTGAGATTTAGAACCTTATGTTTGTTGAATTGTGTGGACAGAGAAGTGCGGAGAGCAGTGTCTAGAAGGAGGAGGAGGAAAAGGAAGAAGCGAAAGAAGGAGGAGGAGGAAAAGGAAGAAGCGAAAAGAGAGTGTCTAGTTCTTACAGAGGTAATTTTGAGATTGAGACTGCATTTTTCTTTTTTGATTTTTGCTTATGCTGTTTCGAGGGAAAACTTGAATGACCCTTTTCTGATAGTTGAAGGTAGCAGTTCTCATGGAGAGCCCTCCGAAGTGGCAACAACGAAGGGCCTTTGGTAAGTACTGGAATCATTGCTAATTACAGAGTGGTGATTTTTCTACGGAGATGATATATTTTGATAATTTCGATCCCAATTGATTGTTTTGTTTCAGGTCAACAGCGGGAAGAAATCCGAGTCCATTACCGCGGCAAGAAATGGCAAATCTTGACAAAGATGGTGATAGTCGTAAATCAGCAATGAAATCTGATGTGAAAGGCTTGGATTCTAAAGCAATCCCACAATTTCATGCTCACGTTTCTTCCTCTGAGTTTCAGGGGACGATTTCAAATTTAACGTCCTCTCGACAACAACCAACGAAGGCCCAGAAGACAGCCCATCAAATCCATATTCGCTTCGAAAAAATCTGATCTCTCTTAATGCCTTGTTCCTCAAATTATTGAGATTTAGAACCTTATGTTTGTTGAATTGTGTGGACAGAGAAGTGCGGAGAGCAGTGTCTAGAAGGAGGAGGAGGAAAAGGAAGAAGCGAAAGAAGGAGGAGGAGGAAAAGGAAGAAGCGAAAAGAGAGTGTCTAGTTCTTACAGAGGTAATTTTGAGATTGAGACTGCATTTTTCTTTTTTGATTTTTGCTTATGCTGTTTCGAGGGAAAACTTGAATGACCCTTTTCTGATAGTTGAAGGTAGCAGTTCTCATGGAGAGCCCTCCGAAGTGGCAACAACGAAGGGCCTTTGGTAAGTACTGGAATCATTGCTAATTACAGAGTGGTGATTTTTCTACGGAGATGATATATTTTGATAATTTCGATCCCAATTGATTGTTTTGTTTCAGGTCAACAGCGGGAAGAAATCCGAGTCCATTACCGCGGCAAGAAATGGCAAATCTTGACAAAGATGGTGATAGTCGTAAATCAGCAATGAAATCTGATGTGAAAGGCTTGGATTCTAAAGCAATCCCACAATTTCATGCTCACGTTTCTTCCTCTGAGTTTCAGGGGACGATTTCAAATTTAACGTCCTCTCGACAACAACCAACGAAGGCCCAGAAGACAGCCCATCAAATCCATATTCGCTTCGAAAAAATCTGATCTCTCTTAATGCCTTGTTCCTCAAATTATTGAGATTTAGAACCTTATGTTTGTTGAATTGTGTGGACAGAGAAGTGCGGAGAGCAGTGTCTAGAAGGAGGAGGAGGAAAAGGAAGAAGCGAAAGAAGGAGGAGGAGGAAAAGGAAGAAGCGAAAAGAGAGTGTCTAGTTCTTACAGAGGTAATTTTGAGATTGAGACTGCATTTTTCTTTTTTGATTTTTGCTTATGCTGTTTCGAGGGAAAACTTGAATGACCCTTTTCTGATAGTTGAAGGTAGCAGTTCTCATGGAGAGCCCTCCGAAGTGGCAACAACGAAGGGCCTTTGGTAAGTACTGGAATCATTGCTAATTACAGAGTGGTGATTTTTCTACGGAGATGATATATTTTGATAATTTCGATCCCAATTGATTGTTTTGTTTCAGGTCAACAGCGGGAAGAAATCCGAGTCCATTACCGCGGCAAGAAATGGCAAATCTTGACAAAGATGGTGATAGTCGTAAATCAGCAATGAAATCTGATGTGAAAGGCTTGGATTCTAAAGCAATCCCACAATTTCATGCTCACGTTTCTTCCTCTGAGTTTCAGGGGACGATTTCAAATTTAACGTCCTCTCGACAACAACCAACGAAGGCCCAGAAGACAGCCCATCAAATCCATATTCGCTTCGAAAAAATCTGATCTCTCTTAATGCCTTGTTCCTCAAATTATTGAGATTTAGAACCTTATGTTTGTTGAATTGTGTGGACAGAGAAGTGCGGAGAGCAGTGTCTAGAAGGAGGAGGAGGAAAAGGAAGAAGCGAAAGAAGGAGGAGGAGGAAAAGGAAGAAGCGAAAAGAGAGTGTCTAGTTCTTACAGAGGTAATTTTGAGATTGAGACTGCATTTTTCTTTTTTGATTTTTGCTTATGCTGTTTCGAGGGAAAACTTGAATGACCCTTTTCTGATAGTTGAAGGTAGCAGTTCTCATGGAGAGCCCTCCGAAGTGGCAACAACGAAGGGCCTTTGGTAAGTACTGGAATCATTGCTAATTACAGAGTGGTGATTTTTCTACGGAGATGATATATTTTGATAATTTCGATCCCAATTGATTGTTTTGTTTCAGGTCAACAGCGGGAAGAAACCCGAGTCCATTACCGCGGCAAGAAATGGCAAATCTTGACAAAGATGGTGATAGTCGTAAATCAGCAATGAAATCTGATGTGAAAGGCTTGGATTCTAAAGCAATCCCACAATTTCATGCTCACGTTTCTTCCTCTGAGTTTCAGGGGACGATTTCAAATTTAACGTCCTCTCGACAACAACCAACGAAGGCCCAGAAGACAGCCCATCAAATCCATATTCGCTTCGAAAAAATCTGATCTCTCTTAATGCCTTGTTCCTCAAATTATTGAGATTTAGAACCTTATGTTTGTTGAATTGTGTGGACAGAGAAGTGCGGAGAGCAGTGTCTAGAAGGAGGAGGAGGAAAAGGAAGAAGCGAAAGAAGGAGGAGGAGGAAAAGGAAGAAGCGAAAAGAGAGTGTCTAGTTCTTACAGAGGTAATTTTGAGATTGAGACTGCATTTTTCTTTTTTGATTTTTGCTTATGCTGTTTCGAGGGAAAACTTGAATGACCCTTTTCTGATAGTTGAAGGTAGCAGTTCTCATGGAGAGCCCTCCGAAGTGGCAACAACGAAGGGCCTTTGGTAAGTACTGGAATCATTGCTAATTACAGAGTGGTGATTTTTCTACGGAGATGATATATTTTGATAATTTCGATCCCAATTGATTGTTTTGTTTCAGGTCAACAGCGGGAAGAAATCCGAGTCCATTACCGCGGCAAGAAATGGCAAATCTTGACAAAGATGGTGATAGTCGTAAATCAGCAATGAAATCTGATGTGAAAGGCTTGGATTCTAAAGCAATCCCACAATTTCATGCTCACGTTTCTTCCTCTGAGTTTCAGGGGACGATTTCAAATTTAACGTCCTCTCGACAACAACCAACGAAGGCCCAGAAGACAGCCCATCAAATCCATATTCGCTTCGAAAAAATCTGATCTCTCTTAATGCCTTGTTCCTCAAATTATTGAGATTTAGAACCTTATGTTTGTTGAATTGTGTGGACAGAGAAGTGCGGAGAGCAGTGTCTAGAAGGAGGAGGAGGAAAAGGAAGAAGCGAAAGAAGGAGGAGGAGGAAAAGGAAGAAGCGAAAAGAGAGTGTCTAGTTCTTACAGAGGTAATTTTGAGATTGAGACTGCATTTTTCTTTTTTGATTTTTGCTTATGCTGTTTCGAGGGAAAACTTGAATGACCCTTTTCTGATAGTTGAAGGTAGCAGTTCTCATGGAGAGCCCTCCGAAGTGGCAACAACGAAGGGCCTTTGGTAAGTACTGGAATCATTGCTAATTACAGAGTGGTGATTTTTCTACGGAGATGATATATTTTGATAATTTCGATCCCAATTGATTGTTTTGTTTCAGGTCAACAGCGGGAAGAAATCCGAGTCCATTACCGCGGCAAGAAATGGCAAATCTTGACAAAGATGGTGATAGTCGTAAATCAGCAATGAAATCTGATGTGAAAGGCTTGGATTCTAAAGCAATCCCACAATTTCATGCTCACGTTTCTTCCTCTGAGTTTCAGGGGACGATTTCAAATTTAACGTCCTCTCGACAACAACCAACGAAGGCCCAGAAGACAGCCCATCAAATCCATATTCGCTTCGAAAAAATCTGATCTCTCTTAATGCCTTGTTCCTCAAATTATTGAGATTTAGAACCTTATGTTTGTTGAATTGTGTGGACAGAGAAGTGCGGAGAGCAGTGTCTAGAAGGAGGAGGAGGAAAAGGAAGAAGCGAAAGAAGGAGGAGGAGGAAAAGGAAGAAGCGAAAAGAGAGTGTCTAGTTCTTACAGAGGTAATTTTGAGATTGAGACTGCATTTTTCTTTTTTGATTTTTGCTTATGCTGTTTCGAGGGAAAACTTGAATGACCCTTTTCTGATAGTTGAAGGTAGCAGTTCTCATGGAGAGCCCTCCGAAGTGGCAACAACGAAGGGCCTTTGGTAAGTACTGGAATCATTGCTAATTACAGAGTGGTGATTTTTCTACGGAGATGATATATTTTGATAATTTCGATCCCAATTGATTGTTTTGTTTCAGGTCAACAGCGGGAAGAAATCCGAGTCCATTACCGCGGCAAGAAATGGCAAATCTTGACAAAGATGGTGATAGTCGTAAATCAGCAATGAAATCTGATGTGAAAGGCTTGGATTCTAAAGCAATCCCACAATTTCATGCTCACGTTTCTTCCTCTGAGTTTCAGGGGACGATTTCAAATTTAACGTCCTCTCGACAACAACCAACGAAGGCCCAGAAGACAGCCCATCAAATCCATATTCGCTTCGAAAAAATCTGATCTCTCTTAATGCCTTGTTCCTCAAATTATTGAGATTTAGAACCTTATGTTTGTTGAATTGTGTGGACAGAGAAGTGCGGAGAGCAGTGTCTAGAAGGAGGAGGAGGAAAAGGAAGAAGCGAAAGAAGGAGGAGGAGGAAAAGGAAGAAGCGAAAAGAGAGTGTCTAGTTCTTACAGAGGTAATTTTGAGATTGAGACTGCATTTTTCTTTTTTGATTTTTGCTTATGCTGTTTCGAGGGAAAACTTGAATGACCCTTTTCTGATAGTTGAAGGTAGCAGTTCTCATGGAGAGCCCTCCGAAGTGGCAACAACGAAGGGCCTTTGGTAAGTACTGGAATCATTGCTAATTACAGAGTGGTGATTTTTCTACGGAGATGATATATTTTGATAATTTCGATCCCAATTGATTGTTTTGTTTCAGGTCAACAGCGGGAAGAAATCCGAGTCCATTACCGCGGCAAGAAATGGCAAATCTTGACAAAGATGGTGATAGTCGTAAATCAGCAATGAAATCTGATGTGAAAGGCTTGGATTCTAAAGCAATCCCACAATTTCATGCTCACGTTTCTTCCTCTGAGTTTCAGGGGACGATTTCAAATTTAACGTCCTCTCGACAACAACCAACGAAGGCCCAGAAGACAGCCCATCAAATCCATATTCGCTTCGAAAAAATCTGATCTCTCTTAATGCCTTGTTCCTCAAATTATTGAGATTTAGAACCTTATGTTTGTTGAATTGTGTGGACAGAGAAGTGCGGAGAGCAGTGTCTAGAAGGAGGAGGAGGAAAAGGAAGAAGCGAAAGAAGGAGGAGGAGGAAAAGGAAGAAGCGAAAAGAGAGTGTCTAGTTCTTACAGAGGTAATTTTGAGATTGAGACTGCATTTTTCTTTTTTGATTTTTGCTTATGCTGTTTTGAGGGAAAACTTGAATGACCCTTTTCTGATAGTTGAAGGTAGCAGTTCTCATGGAGAGCCCTCCGAAGTGGCAACAACGAAGGGCCTTTGGTAAGTACTGGAATCATTGCTAATTACAGAGTGGTGATTTTTCTACGGAGATGATATATTTTGATAATTTCGATCCCAATTGATTGTTTTGTTTCAGGTCAACAGCGGGAAGAAATCCGAGTCCATTACCGCGGCAAGAAATGGCAAATCTTGACAAAGATGGTGATAGTCGTAAATCAGCAATGAAATCTGATGTGAAAGGCTTGGATTCTAAAGCAATCCCACAATTTCATGCTCACGTTTCTTCCTCTGAGTTTCAGGGGACGATTTCAAATTTAACGTCCTCTCGACAACAACCAACGAAGGCCCAGAAGACAGCCCATCAAATCCATATTCGCTTCGAAAAAATCTGATCTCTCTTAATGCCTTGTTCCTCAAATTATTGAGATTTAGAACCTTATGTTTGTTGAATTGTGTGGACAGAGAAGTGCGGAGAGCAGTGTCTAGAAGGAGGAGGAGGAAAAGGAAGAAGCGAAAGAAGGAGGAGGAGGAAAAGGAAGAAGCGAAAAGAGAGTGTCTAGTTCTTACAGAGGTAATTTTGAGATTGAGACTGCATTTTTCTTTTTTGATTTTTGCTTATGCTGTTTTGAGGGAAAACTTGAATGACCCTTTTCTGATAGTTGAAGGTAGCAGTTCTCATGGAGAGCCCTCCGAAGTGGCAACAACGAAGGGCCTTTGGTAAGTACTGGAATCATTGCTAATTACAGAGTGGTGATTTTTCTACGGAGATGATATATTTTGATAATTTCGATCCCAATTGATTGTTTTGTTTCAGGTCAACAGCGGGAAGAAATCCGAGTCCATTACCGCGGCAAGAAATGGCAAATCTTGACAAAGATGGTGATAGTCGTAAATCAGCAATGAAATCTGATGTGAAAGGCTTGGATTCTAAAGCAATCCCACAATTTCATGCTCACGTTTCTTCCTCTGAGTTTCAGGGGACGATTTCAAATTTAACGTCCTCTCGACAACAACCAACGAAGGCCCAGAAGACAGCCCATCAAATCCATATTCGCTTCGAAAAAATCTGATCTCTCTTAATGCCTTGTTCCTCAAATTATTGAGATTTAGAACCTTATGTTTGTTGAATTGTGTGGACAGAGAAGTGCGGAGAGCAGTGTCTAGAAGGAGGAGGAGGAAAAGGAAGAAGCGAAAGAAGGAGGAGGAGGAAAAGGAAGAAGCGAAAAGAGAGTGTCTAGTTCTTACAGAGGTAATTTTGAGATTGAGACTGCATTTTTCTTTTTTGATTTTTGCTTATGCTGTTTTGAGGGAAAACTTGAATGACCCTTTTCTGATAGTTGAAGGTAGCAGTTCTCATGGAGAGCCCTCCGAAGTGGCAACAACGAAGGGCCTTTGGTAAGTACTGGAATCATTGCTAATTACAGAGTGGTGATTTTTCTACGGAGATGATATATTTTGATAATTTCGATCCCAATTGATTGTTTTGTTTCAGGTCAACAGCGGGAAGAAATCCGAGTCCATTACCGCGGCAAGAAATGGCAAATCTTGACAAAGATGGTGATAGTCGTAAATCAGCAATGAAATCTGATGTGAAAGGCTTGGATTCTAAAGCAATCCCACAATTTCATGCTCACGTTTCTTCCTCTGAGTTTCAGGGGACGATTTCAAATTTAACGTCCTCTCGACAACAACCAACGAAGGCCCAGAAGACAGCCCATCAAATCCATATTCGCTTCGAAAAAATCTGATCTCTCTTAATGCCTTGTTCCTCAAATTATTGAGATTTAGAACCTTATGTTTGTTGAATTGTGTGGACAGAGAAGTGCGGAGAGCAGTGTCTAGAAGGAGGAGGAGGAAAAGGAAGAAGCGAAAGAAGGAGGAGGAGGAAAAGGAAGAAGCGAAAAGAGAGTGTCTAGTTCTTACAGAGGTAATTTTGAGATTGAGACTGCATTTTTCTTTTTTGATTTTTGCTTATGCTGTTTTGAGGGAAAACTTGAATGACCCTTTTCTGATAGTTGAAGGTAGCAGTTCTCATGGAGAGCCCTCCGAAGTGGCAACAACGAAGGGCCTTTGGTAAGTACTGGAATCATTGCTAATTACAGAGTGGTGATTTTTCTACGGAGATGATATATTTTGATAATTTCGATCCCAATTGATTGTTTTGTTTCAGGTCAACAGCGGGAAGAAATCCGAGTCCATTACCGCGGCAAGAAATGGCAAATCTTGACAAAGATGGTGATAGTCGTAAATCAGCAATGAAATCTGATGTGAAAGGCTTGGATTCTAAAGCAATCCCACAATTTCATGCTCACGTTTCTTCCTCTGAGTTTCAGGGGACGATTTCAAATTTAACGTCCTCTCGACAACAACCAACGAAGGCCCAGAAGACAGCCCATCAAATCCATATTCGCTTCGAAAAAATCTGATCTCTCTTAATGCCTTGTTCCTCAAATTATTGAGATTTAGAACCTTATGTTTGTTGAATTGTGTGGACAGAGAAGTGCGGAGAGCAGTGTCTAGAAGGAGGAGGAGGAAAAGGAAGAAGCGAAAGAAGGAGGAGGAGGAAAAGGAAGAAGCGAAAAGAGAGTGTCTAGTTCTTACAGAGGTAATTTTGAGATTGAGACTGCATTTTTCTTTTTTGATTTTTGCTTATGCTGTTTTGAGGGAAAACTTGAATGACCCTTTTCTGATAGTTGAAGGTAGCAGTTCTCATGGAGAGCCCTCCGAAGTGGCAACAACGAAGGGCCTTTGGTAAGTACTGGAATCATTGCTAATTACAGAGTGGTGATTTTTCTACGGAGATGATATATTTTGATAATTTCGATCCCAATTGATTGTTTTGTTTCAGGTCAACAGCGGGAAGAAATCCGAGTCCATTACCGCGGCAAGAAATGGCAAATCTTGACAAAGATGGTGATAGTCGTAAATCAGCAATGAAATCTGATGTGAAAGGCTTGGATTCTAAAGCAATCCCACAATTTCATGCTCACGTTTCTTCCTCTGAGTTTCAGGGGACGATTTCAAATTTAACGTCCTCTCGACAACAACCAACGAAGGCCCAGAAGACAGCCCATCAAATCCATATTCGCTTCGAAAAAATCTGATCTCTCTTAATGCCTTGTTCCTCAAATTATTGAGATTTAGAACCTTATGTTTGTTGAATTGTGTGGACAGAGAAGTGCGGAGAGCAGTGTCTAGAAGGAGGAGGAGGAAAAGGAAGAAGCGAAAGAAGGAGGAGGAGGAAAAGGAAGAAGCGAAAAGAGAGTGTCTAGTTCTTACAGAGGTAATTTTGAGATTGAGACTGCATTTTTCTTTTTTGATTTTTGCTTATGCTGTTTTGAGGGAAAACTTGAATGACCCTTTTCTGATAGTTGAAGGTAGCAGTTCTCATGGAGAGCCCTCCGAAGTGGCAACAACGAAGGGCCTTTGGTAAGTACTGGAATCATTGCTAATTACAGAGTGGTGATTTTTCTACGGAGATGATATATTTTGATAATTTCGATCCCAATTGATTGTTTTGTTTCAGGTCAACAGCGGGAAGAAATCCGAGTCCATTACCGCGGCAAGAAATGGCAAATCTTGACAAAGATGGTGATAGTCGTAAATCAGCAATGAAATCTGATGTGAAAGGCTTGGATTCTAAAGCAATCCCACAATTTCATGCTCACGTTTCTTCCTCTGAGTTTCAGGGGACGATTTCAAATTTAACGTCCTCTCGACAACAACCAACGAAGGCCCAGAAGACAGCCCATCAAATCCATATTCGCTTCGAAAAAATCTGATCTCTCTTAATGCCTTGTTCCTCAAATTATTGAGATTTAGAACCTTATGTTTGTTGAATTGTGTGGACAGAGAAGTGCGGAGAGCAGTGTCTAGAAGGAGGAGGAGGAAAAGGAAGAAGCGAAAGAAGGAGGAGGAGGAAAAGGAAGAAGCGAAAAGAGAGTGTCTAGTTCTTACAGAGGTAATTTTGAGATTGAGACTGCATTTTTCTTTTTTGATTTTTGCTTATGCTGTTTTGAGGGAAAACTTGAATGACCCTTTTCTGATAGTTGAAGGTAGCAGTTCTCATGGAGAGCCCTCCGAAGTGGCAACAACGAAGGGCCTTTGGTAAGTACTGGAATCATTGCTAATTACAGAGTGGTGATTTTTCTACGGAGATGATATATTTTGATAATTTCGATCCCAATTGATTGTTTTGTTTCAGGTCAACAGCGGGAAGAAATCCGAGTCCATTACCGCGGCAAGAAATGGCAAATCTTGACAAAGATGGTGATAGTCGTAAATCAGCAATGAAATCTGATGTGAAAGGCTTGGATTCTAAAGCAATCCCACAATTTCATGCTCACGTTTCTTCCTCTGAGTTTCAGGGGACGATTTCAAATTTAACGTCCTCTCGACAACAACCAACGAAGGCCCAGAAGACAGCCCATCAAATCCATATTCGCTTCGAAAAAATCTGATCTCTCTTAATGCCTTGTTCCTCAAATTATTGAGATTTAGAACCTTATGTTTGTTGAATTGTGTGGACAGAGAAGTGCGGAGAGCAGTGTCTAGAAGGAGGAGGAGGAAAAGGAAGAAGCGAAAGAAGGAGGAGGAGGAAAAGGAAGAAGCGAAAAGAGAGTGTCTAGTTCTTACAGAGGTAATTTTGAGATTGAGACTGCATTTTTCTTTTTTGATTTTTGCTTATGCTGTTTTGAGGGAAAACTTGAATGACCCTTTTCTGATAGTTGAAGGTAGCAGTTCTCATGGAGAGCCCTCCGAAGTGGCAACAACGAAGGGCCTTTGGTAAGTACTGGAATCATTGCTAATTACAGAGTGGTGATTTTTCTACGGAGATGATATATTTTGATAATTTCGATCCCAATTGATTGTTTTGTTTCAGGTCAACAGCGGGAAGAAATCCGAGTCCATTACCGCGGCAAGAAATGGCAAATCTTGACAAAGATGGTGATAGTCGTAAATCAGCAATGAAATCTGATGTGAAAGGCTTGGATTCTAAAGCAATCCCACAATTTCATGCTCACGTTTCTTCCTCTGAGTTTCAGGGGACGATTTCAAATTTAACGTCCTCTCGACAACAACCAACGAAGGCCCAGAAGACAGCCCATCAAATCCATATTCGCTTCGAAAAAATCTGATCTCTCTTAATGCCTTGTTCCTCAAATTATTGAGATTTAGAACCTTATGTTTGTTGAATTGTGTGGACAGAGAAGTGCGGAGAGCAGTGTCTAGAAGGAGGAGGAGGAAAAGGAAGAAGCGAAAGAAGGAGGAGGAGGAAAAGGAAGAAGCGAAAAGAGAGTGTCTAGTTCTTACAGAGGTAATTTTGAGATTGAGACTGCATTTTTCTTTTTTGATTTTTGCTTATGCTGTTTTGAGGGAAAACTTGAATGACCCTTTTCTGATAGTTGAAGGTAGCAGTTCTCATGGAGAGCCCTCCGAAGTGGCAACAACGAAGGGCCTTTGGTAAGTACTGGAATCATTGCTAATTACAGAGTGGTGATTTTTCTACGGAGATGATATATTTTGATAATTTCGATCCCAATTGATTGTTTTGTTTCAGGTCAACAGCGGGAAGAAATCCGAGTCCATTACCGCGGCAAGAAATGGCAAATCTTGACAAAGATGGTGATAGTCGTAAATCAGCAATGAAATCTGATGTGAAAGGCTTGGATTCTAAAGCAATCCCACAATTTCATGCTCACGTTTCTTCCTCTGAGTTTCAGGGGACGATTTCAAATTTAACGTCCTCTCGACAACAACCAACGAAGGCCCAGAAGACAGCCCATCAAATCCATATTCGCTTCGAAAAAATCTGATCTCTCTTAATGCCTTGTTCCTCAAATTATTGAGATTTAGAACCTTATGTTTGTTGAATTGTGTGGACAGAGAAGTGCGGAGAGCAGTGTCTAGAAGGAGGAGGAGGAAAAGGAAGAAGCGAAAGAAGGAGGAGGAGGAAAAGGAAGAAGCGAAAAGAGAGTGTCTAGTTCTTACAGAGGTAATTTTGAGATTGAGACTGCATTTTTCTTTTTTGATTTTTGCTTATGCTGTTTTGAGGGAAAACTTGAATGACCCTTTTCTGATAGTTGAAGGTAGCAGTTCTCATGGAGAGCCCTCCGAAGTGGCAACAACGAAGGGCCTTTGGTAAGTACTGGAATCATTGCTAATTACAGAGTGGTGACTTTTTCTACGGAGATGATATATTTTGATAATTTCGATCCCAATTGATTGTTTTGTTTCAGGTCAACAGCGGGAAGAAATCCGAGTCCATTACCGCGGCAAGAAATGGCAAATCTTGACAAAGATGGTGATAGTCGTAAATCAGCAATGAAATCTGATGTGAAAGGCTTGGATTCTAAAGCAATCCCACAATTTCATGCTCACGTTTCTTCCTCTGAGTTTCAGGGGACGATTTCAAATTTAACGTCCTCTCGACAACAACCAACGAAGGCCCAGAAGACAGCCCATCAAATCCATATTCGCTTCGAAAAAATCTGATCTCTCTTAATGCCTTGTTCCTCAAATTATTGAGATTTAGAACCTTATGTTTGTTGAATTGTGTGGACAGAGAAGTGCGGAGAGCAGTGTCTAGAAGGAGGAGGAGGAAAAGGAAGAAGCGAAAGAAGGAGGAGGAGGAAAAGGAAGAAGCGAAAAGAGAGTGTCTAGTTCTTACAGAGGTAATTTTGAGATTGAGACTGCATTTTTCTTTTTTGATTTTTGCTTATGCTGTTTTGAGGGAAAACTTGAATGACCCTTTTCTGATAGTTGAAGGTAGCAGTTCTCATGGAGAGCCCTCCGAAGTGGCAACAACGAAGGGCCTTTGGTAAGTACTGGAATCATTGCTAATTACAGAGTGGTGACTTTTCTACTACGGAGATGATATATTTTGATAATTTCGATCCCAATTGATTGTTTTGTTTCAGGTCAACAGCGGGAAGAAATCCGAGTCCATTACCGCGGCAAGAAATGGCAAATCTTGACAAAGATGGTGATAGTCGTAAATCAGCAATGAAATCTGATGTGAAAGGCTTGGATTCTAAAGCAATCCCACAATTTCATGCTCACGTTTCTTCCTCTGAGTTTCAGGGGACGATTTCAAATTTAACGTCCTCTCGACAACAACCAACGAAGGCCCAGAAGACAGCCCATCAAATCCATATTCGCTTCGAAAAAATCTGATCTCTCTTAATGCCTTGTTCCTCAAATTATTGAGATTTAGAACCTTATGTTTGTTGAATTGTGTGGACAGAGAAGTGCGGAGAGCAGTGTCTAGAAGGAGGAGGAGGAAAAGGAAGAAGCGAAAGAAGGAGGAGGAGGAAAAGGAAGAAGCGAAAAGAGAGTGTCTAGTTCTTACAGAGGTAATTTTGAGATTGAGACTGCATTTTTCTTTTTTGATTTTTGCTTATGCTGTTTTGAGGGAAAACTTGAATGACCCTTTTCTGATAGTTGAAGGTAGCAGTTCTCATGGAGAGCCCTCCGAAGTGGCAACAACGAAGGGCCTTTGGTAAGTACTGGAATCATTGCTAATTACAGAGTGGTGACTTTTCTACGGAGATGATATATTTTGATAATTTCGATCCCAATTGATTGTTTTGTTTCAGGTCAACAGCGGGAAGAAATCCGAGTCCATTACCGCGGCAAGAAATGGCAAATCTTGACAAAGATGGTGATAGTCGTAAATCAGCAATGAAATCTGATGTGAAAGGCTTGGATTCTAAAGCAATCCCACAATTTCATGCTCACGTTTCTTCCTCTGAGTTTCAGGGGACGATTTCAAATTTAACGTCCTCTCGACAACAACCAACGAAGGCCCAGAAGACAGCCCATCAAATCCATATTCGCTTCGAAAAAATCTGATCTCTCTTAATGCCTTGTTCCTCAAATTATTGAGATTTAGAACCTTATGTTTGTTGAATTGTGTGGACAGAGAAGTGCGGAGAGCAGTGTCTAGAAGGAGGAGGAGGAAAAGGAAGAAGCGAAAGAAGGAGGAGGAGGAAAAGGAAGAAGCGAAAAGAGAGTGTCTAGTTCTTACAGAGGTAATTTTGAGATTGAGACTGCATTTTTCTTTTTTGATTTTTGCTTATGCTGTTTTGAGGGAAAACTTGAATGACCCTTTTCTGATAGTTGAAGGTAGCAGTTCTCATGGAGAGCCCTCCGAAGTGGCAACAACGAAGGGCCTTTGGTAAGTACTGGAATCATTGCTAATTACAGAGTGGTGACTTTTCTACGGAGATGATATATTTTGATAATTTCGATCCCAATTGATTGTTTTGTTTCAGGTCAACAGCGGGAAGAAATCCGAGTCCATTACCGCGGCAAGAAATGGCAAATCTTGACAAAGATGGTGATAGTCGTAAATCAGCAATGAAATCTGATGTGAAAGGCTTGGATTCTAAAGCAATCCCACAATTTCATGCTCACGTTTCTTCCTCTGAGTTTCAGGGGACGATTTCAAATTTAACGTCCTCTCGACAACAACCAACGAAGGCCCAGAAGACAGCCCATCAAATCCATATTCGCTTCGAAAAAATCTGATCTCTCTTAATGCCTTGTTCCTCAAATTATTGAGATTTAGAACCTTATGTTTGTTGAATTGTGTGGACAGAGAAGTGCGGAGAGCAGTGTCTAGAAGGAGGAGGAGGAAAAGGAAGAAGCGAAAGAAGGAGGAGGAGGAAAAGGAAGAAGCGAAAAGAGAGTGTCTAGTTCTTACAGAGGTAATTTTGAGATTGAGACTGCATTTTTCTTTTTTGATTTTTGCTTATGCTGTTTTGAGGGAAAACTTGAATGACCCTTTTCTGATAGTTGAAGGTAGCAGTTCTCATGGAGAGCCCTCCGAAGTGGCAACAACGAAGGGCCTTTGGTAAGTACTGGAATCATTGCTAATTACAGAGTGGTGACTTTTCTACGGAGATGATATATTTTGATAATTTCGATCCCAATTGATTGTTTTGTTTCAGGTCAACAGCGGGAAGAAATCCGAGTCCATTACCGCGGCAAGAAATGGCAAATCTTGACAAAGATGGTGATAGTCGTAAATCAGCAATGAAATCTGATGTGAAAGGCTTGGATTCTAAAGCAATCCCACAATTTCATGCTCACGTTTCTTCCTCTGAGTTTCAGGGGACGATTTCAAATTTAACGTCCTCTCGACAACAACCAACGAAGGCCCAGAAGACAGCCCATCAAATCCATATTCGCTTCGAAAAAATCTGATCTCTCTTAATGCCTTGTTCCTCAAATTATTGAGATTTAGAACCTTATGTTTGTTGAATTGTGTGGACAGAGAAGTGCGGAGAGCAGTGTCTAGAAGGAGGAGGAGGAAAAGGAAGAAGCGAAAGAAGGAGGAGGAGGAAAAGGAAGAAGCGAAAAGAGAGTGTCTAGTTCTTACAGAGGTAATTTTGAGATTGAGACTGCATTTTTCTTTTTTGATTTTTGCTTATGCTGTTTTGAGGGAAAACTTGAATGACCCTTTTCTGATAGTTGAAGGTAGCAGTTCTCATGGAGAGCCCTCCGAAGTGGCAACAACGAAGGGCCTTTGGTAAGTACTGGAATCATTGCTAATTACAGAGTGGTGACTTTTCTACGGAGATGATATATTTTGATAATTTCGATCCCAATTGATTGTTTTGTTTCAGGTCAACAGCGGGAAGAAATCCGAGTCCATTACCGCGGCAAGAAATGGCAAATCTTGACAAAGATGGTGATAGTCGTAAATCAGCAATGAAATCTGATGTGAAAGGCTTGGATTCTAAAGCAATCCCACAATTTCATGCTCACGTTTCTTCCTCTGAGTTTCAGGGGACGATTTCAAATTTAACGTCCTCTCGACAACAACCAACGAAGGCCCAGAAGACAGCCCATCAAATCCATATTCGCTTCGAAAAAATCTGATCTCTCTTAATGCCTTGTTCCTCAAATTATTGAGATTTAGAACCTTATGTTTGTTGAATTGTGTGGACAGAGAAGTGCGGAGAGCAGTGTCTAGAAGGAGGAGGAGGAAAAGGAAGAAGCGAAAGAAGGAGGAGGAGGAAAAGGAAGAAGCGAAAAGAGAGTGTCTAGTTCTTACAGAGGTAATTTTGAGATTGAGACTGCATTTTTCTTTTTTGATTTTTGCTTATGCTGTTTTGAGGGAAAACTTGAATGACCCTTTTCTGATAGTTGAAGGTAGCAGTTCTCATGGAGAGCCCTCCGAAGTGGCAACAACGAAGGGCCTTTGGTAAGTACTGGAATCATTGCTAATTACAGAGTGGTGACTTTTCTACGGAGATGATATATTTTGATAATTTCGATCCCAATTGATTGTTTTGTTTCAGGTCAACAGCGGGAAGAAATCCGAGTCCATTACCGCGGCAAGAAATGGCAAATCTTGACAAAGATGGTGATAGTCGTAAATCAGCAATGAAATCTGATGTGAAAGGCTTGGATTCTAAAGCAATCCCACAATTTCATGCTCACGTTTCTTCCTCTGAGTTTCAGGGGACGATTTCAAATTTAACGTCCTCTCGACAACAACCAACGAAGGCCCAGAAGACAGCCCATCAAATCCATATTCGCTTCGAAAAAATCTGATCTCTCTTAATGCCTTGTTCCTCAAATTATTGAGATTTAGAACCTTATGTTTGTTGAATTGTGTGGACAGAGAAGTGCGGAGAGCAGTGTCTAGAAGGAGGAGGAGGAAAAGGAAGAAGCGAAAGAAGGAGGAGGAGGAAAAGGAAGAAGCGAAAAGAGAGTGTCTAGTTCTTACAGAGGTAATTTTGAGATTGAGACTGCATTTTTCTTTTTTGATTTTTGCTTATGCTGTTTTGAGGGAAAACTTGAATGACCCTTTTCTGATAGTTGAAGGTAGCAGTTCTCATGGAGAGCCCTCCGAAGTGGCAACAACGAAGGGCCTTTGGTAAGTACTGGAATCATTGCTAATTACAGAGTGGTGACTTTTCTACGGAGATGATATATTTTGATAATTTCGATCCCAATTGATTGTTTTGTTTCAGGTCAACAGCGGGAAGAAATCCGAGTCCATTACCGCGGCAAGAAATGGCAAATCTTGACAAAGATGGTGATAGTCGTAAATCAGCAATGAAATCTGATGTGAAAGGCTTGGATTCTAAAGCAATCCCACAATTTCATGCTCACGTTTCTTCCTCTGAGTTTCAGGGGACGATTTCAAATTTAACGTCCTCTCGACAACAACCAACGAAGGCCCAGAAGACAGCCCATCAAATCCATATTCGCTTCGAAAAAATCTGATCTCTCTTAATGCCTTGTTCCTCAAATTATTGAGATTTAGAACCTTATGTTTGTTGAATTGTGTGGACAGAGAAGTGCGGAGAGCAGTGTCTAGAAGGAGGAGGAGGAAAAGGAAGAAGCGAAAGAAGGAGGAGGAGGAAAAGGAAGAAGCGAAAAGAGAGTGTCTAGTTCTTACAGAGGTAATTTTGAGATTGAGACTGCATTTTTCTTTTTTGATTTTTGCTTATGCTGTTTTGAGGGAAAACTTGAATGACCCTTTTCTGATAGTTGAAGGTAGCAGTTCTCATGGAGAGCCCTCCGAAGTGGCAACAACGAAGGGCCTTTGGTAAGTACTGGAATCATTGCTAATTACAGAGTGGTGACTTTTCTACGGAGATGATATATTTTGATAATTTCGATCCCAATTGATTGTTTTGTTTCAGGTCAACAGCGGGAAGAAATCCGAGTCCATTACCGCGGCAAGAAATGGCAAATCTTGACAAAGATGGTGATAGTCGTAAATCAGCAATGAAATCTGATGTGAAAGGCTTGGATTCTAAAGCAATCCCACAATTTCATGCTCACGTTTCTTCCTCTGAGTTTCAGGGGACGATTTCAAATTTAACGTCCTCTCGACAACAACCAACGAAGGCCCAGAAGACAGCCCATCAAATCCATATTCGCTTCGAAAAAATCTGATCTCTCTTAATGCCTTGTTCCTCAAATTATTGAGATTTAGAACCTTATGTTTGTTGAATTGTGTGGACAGAGAAGTGCGGAGAGCAGTGTCTAGAAGGAGGAGGAGGAAAAGGAAGAAGCGAAAGAAGGAGGAGGAGGAAAAGGAAGAAGCGAAAAGAGAGTGTCTAGTTCTTACAGAGGTAATTTTGAGATTGAGACTGCATTTTTCTTTTTTGATTTTTGCTTATGCTGTTTTGAGGGAAAACTTGAATGACCCTTTTCTGATAGTTGAAGGTAGCAGTTCTCATGGAGAGCCCTCCGAAGTGGCAACAACGAAGGGCCTTTGGTAAGTACTGGAATCATTGCTAATTACAGAGTGGTGACTTTTCTACGGAGATGATATATTTTGATAATTTCGATCCCAATTGATTGTTTTGTTTCAGGTCAACAGCGGGAAGAAATCCGAGTCCATTACCGCGGCAAGAAATGGCAAATCTTGACAAAGATGGTGATAGTCGTAAATCAGCAATGAAATCTGATGTGAAAGGCTTGGATTCTAAAGCAATCCCACAATTTCATGCTCACGTTTCTTCCTCTGAGTTTCAGGGGACGATTTCAAATTTAACGTCCTCTCGACAACAACCAACGAAGGCCCAGAAGACAGCCCATCAAATCCATATTCGCTTCGAAAAAATCTGATCTCTCTTAATGCCTTGTTCCTCAAATTATTGAGATTTAGAACCTTATGTTTGTTGAATTGTGTGGACAGAGAAGTGCGGAGAGCAGTGTCTAGAAGGAGGAGGAGGAAAAGGAAGAAGCGAAAGAAGGAGGAGGAGGAAAAGGAAGAAGCGAAAAGAGAGTGTCTAGTTCTTACAGAGGTAATTTTGAGATTGAGACTGCATTTTTCTTTTTTGATTTTTGCTTATGCTGTTTTGAGGGAAAACTTGAATGACCCTTTTCTGATAGTTGAAGGTAGCAGTTCTCATGGAGAGCCCTCCGAAGTGGCAACAACGAAGGGCCTTTGGTAAGTACTGGAATCATTGCTAATTACAGAGTGGTGACTTTTCTACGGAGATGATATATTTTGATAATTTCGATCCCAATTGATTGTTTTGTTTCAGGTCAACAGCGGGAAGAAATCCGAGTCCATTACCGCGGCAAGAAATGGCAAATCTTGACAAAGATGGTGATAGTCGTAAATCAGCAATGAAATCTGATGTGAAAGGCTTGGATTCTAAAGCAATCCCACAATTTCATGCTCACGTTTCTTCCTCTGAGTTTCAGGGGACGATTTCAAATTTAACGTCCTCTCGACAACAACCAACGAAGGCCCAGAAGACAGCCCATCAAATCCATATTCGCTTCGAAAAAATCTGATCTCTCTTAATGCCTTGTTCCTCAAATTATTGAGATTTAGAACCTTATGTTTGTTGAATTGTGTGGACAGAGAAGTGCGGAGAGCAGTGTCTAGAAGGAGGAGGAGGAAAAGGAAGAAGCGAAAGAAGGAGGAGGAGGAAAAGGAAGAAGCGAAAAGAGAGTGTCTAGTTCTTACAGAGGTAATTTTGAGATTGAGACTGCATTTTTCTTTTTTGATTTTTGCTTATGCTGTTTTGAGGGAAAACTTGAATGACCCTTTTCTGATAGTTGAAGGTAGCAGTTCTCATGGAGAGCCCTCCGAAGTGGCAACAACGAAGGGCCTTTGGTAAGTACTGGAATCATTGCTAATTACAGAGTGGTGACTTTTCTACGGAGATGATATATTTTGATAATTTCGATCCCAATTGATTGTTTTGTTTCAGGTCAACAGCGGGAAGAAATCCGAGTCCATTACCGCGGCAAGAAATGGCAAATCTTGACAAAGATGGTGATAGTCGTAAATCAGCAATGAAATCTGATGTGAAAGGCTTGGATTCTAAAGCAATCCCACAATTTCATGCTCACGTTTCTTCCTCTGAGTTTCAGGGGACGATTTCAAATTTAACGTCCTCTCGACAACAACCAACGAAGGCCCAGAAGACAGCCCATCAAATCCATATTCGCTTCGAAAAAATCTGATCTCTCTTAATGCCTTGTTCCTCAAATTATTGAGATTTAGAACCTTATGTTTGTTGAATTGTGTGGACAGAGAAGTGCGGAGAGCAGTGTCTAGAAGGAGGAGGAGGAAAAGGAAGAAGCGAAAGAAGGAGGAGGAGGAAAAGGAAGAAGCGAAAAGAGAGTGTCTAGTTCTTACAGAGGTAATTTTGAGATTGAGACTGCATTTTTCTTTTTTGATTTTTGCTTATGCTGTTTTGAGGGAAAACTTGAATGACCCTTTTCTGATAGTTGAAGGTAGCAGTTCTCATGGAGAGCCCTCCGAAGTGGCAACAACGAAGGGCCTTTGGTAAGTACTGGAATCATTGCTAATTACAGAGTGGTGACTTTTCTACGGAGATGATATATTTTGATAATTTCGATCCCAATTGATTGTTTTGTTTCAGGTCAACAGCGGGAAGAAATCCGAGTCCATTACCGCGGCAAGAAATGGCAAATCTTGACAAAGATGGTGATAGTCGTAAATCAGCAATGAAATCTGATGTGAAAGGCTTGGATTCTAAAGCAATCCCACAATTTCATGCTCACGTTTCTTCCTCTGAGTTTCAGGGGACGATTTCAAATTTAACGTCCTCTCGACAACAACCAACGAAGGCCCAGAAGACAGCCCATCAAATCCATATTCGCTTCGAAAAAATCTGATCTCTCTTAATGCCTTGTTCCTCAAATTATTGAGATTTAGAACCTTATGTTTGTTGAATTGTGTGGACAGAGAAGTGCGGAGAGCAGTGTCTAGAAGGAGGAGGAGGAAAAGGAAGAAGCGAAAGAAGGAGGAGGAGGAAAAGGAAGAAGCGAAAAGAGAGTGTCTAGTTCTTACAGAGGTAATTTTGAGATTGAGACTGCATTTTTCTTTTTTGATTTTTGCTTATGCTGTTTTGAGGGAAAACTTGAATGACCCTTTTCTGATAGTTGAAGGTAGCAGTTCTCATGGAGAGCCCTCCGAAGTGGCAACAACGAAGGGCCTTTGGTAAGTACTGGAATCATTGCTAATTACAGAGTGGTGATTTTTCTACGGAGATGATATATTTTGATAATTTCGATCCCAATTGATTGTTTTGTTTCAGGTCAACAGCGGGAAGAAATCCGAGTCCATTACCGCGGCAAGAAATGGCAAATCTTGACAAAGATGGTGATAGTCGTAAATCAGCAATGAAATCTGATGTGAAAGGCTTGGATTCTAAAGCAATCCCACAATTTCATGCTCACGTTTCTTCCTCTGAGTTTCAGGGGACGATTTCAAATTTAACGTCCTCTCGACAACAACCAACGAAGGCCCAGAAGACAGCCCATCAAATCCATATTCGCTTCGAAAAAATCTGATCTCTCTTAATGCCTTGTTCCTCAAATTATTGAGATTTAGAACCTTATGTTTGTTGAATTGTGTGGACAGAGAAGTGCGGAGAGCAGTGTCTAGAAGGAGGAGGAGGAAAAGGAAGAAGCGAAAGAAGGAGGAGGAGGAAAAGGAAGAAGCGAAAAGAGAGTGTCTAGTTCTTACAGAGGTAATTTTGAGATTGAGACTGCATTTTTCTTTTTTGATTTTTGCTTATGCTGTTTTGAGGGAAAACTTGAATGACCCTTTTCTGATAGTTGAAGGTAGCAGTTCTCATGGAGAGCCCTCCGAAGTGGCAACAACGAAGGGCCTTTGGTAAGTACTGGAATCATTGCTAATTACAGAGTGGTGATTTTTCTACGGAGATGATATATTTTGATAATTTCGATCCCAATTGATTGTTTTGTTTCAGGTCAACAGCGGGAAGAAATCCGAGTCCATTACCGCGGCAAGAAATGGCAAATCTTGACAAAGATGGTGATAGTCGTAAATCAGCAATGAAATCTGATGTGAAAGGCTTGGATTCTAAAGCAATCCCACAATTTCATGCTCACGTTTCTTCCTCTGAGTTTCAGGGGACGATTTCAAATTTAACGTCCTCTCGACAACAACCAACGAAGGCCCAGAAGACAGCCCATCAAATCCATATTCGCTTCGAAAAAATCTGATCTCTCTTAATGCCTTGTTCCTCAAATTATTGAGATTTAGAACCTTATGTTTGTTGAATTGTGTGGACAGAGAAGTGCGGAGAGCAGTGTCTAGAAGGAGGAGGAGGAAAAGGAAGAAGCGAAAGAAGGAGGAGGAGGAAAAGGAAGAAGCGAAAAGAGAGTGTCTAGTTCTTACAGAGGTAATTTTGAGATTGAGACTGCATTTTTCTTTTTTGATTTTTGCTTATGCTGTTTTGAGGGAAAACTTGAATGACCCTTTTCTGATAGTTGAAGGTAGCAGTTCTCATGGAGAGCCCTCCGAAGTGGCAACAACGAAGGGCCTTTGGTAAGTACTGGAATCATTGCTAATTACAGAGTGGTGATTTTTCTACGGAGATGATATATTTTGATAATTTCGATCCCAATTGATTGTTTTGTTTCAGGTCAACAGCGGGAAGAAATCCGAGTCCATTACCGCGGCAAGAAATGGCAAATCTTGACAAAGATGGTGATAGTCGTAAATCAGCAATGAAATCTGATGTGAAAGGCTTGGATTCTAAAGCAATCCCACAATTTCATGCTCACGTTTCTTCCTCTGAGTTTCAGGGGACGATTTCAAATTTAACGTCCTCTCGACAACAACCAACGAAGGCCCAGAAGACAGCCCATCAAATCCATATTCGCTTCGAAAAAATCTGATCTCTCTTAATGCCTTGTTCCTCAAATTATTGAGATTTAGAACCTTATGTTTGTTGAATTGTGTGGACAGAGAAGTGCGGAGAGCAGTGTCTAGAAGGAGGAGGAGGAAAAGGAAGAAGCGAAAGAAGGAGGAGGAGGAAAAGGAAGAAGCGAAAAGAGAGTGTCTAGTTCTTACAGAGGTAATTTTGAGATTGAGACTGCATTTTTCTTTTTTGATTTTTGCTTATGCTGTTTTGAGGGAAAACTTGAATGACCCTTTTCTGATAGTTGAAGGTAGCAGTTCTCATGGAGAGCCCTCCGAAGTGGCAACAACGAAGGGCCTTTGGTAAGTACTGGAATCATTGCTAATTACAGAGTGGTGATTTTTCTACGGAGATGATATATTTTGATAATTTCGATCCCAATTGATTGTTTTGTTTCAGGTCAACAGCGGGAAGAAATCCGAGTCCATTACCGCGGCAAGAAATGGCAAATCTTGACAAAGATGGTGATAGTCGTAAATCAGCAATGAAATCTGATGTGAAAGGCTTGGATTCTAAAGCAATCCCACAATTTCATGCTCACGTTTCTTCCTCTGAGTTTCAGGGGACGATTTCAAATTTAACGTCCTCTCGACAACAACCAACGAAGGCCCAGAAGACAGCCCATCAAATCCATATTCGCTTCGAAAAAATCTGATCTCTCTTAATGCCTTGTTCCTCAAATTATTGAGATTTAGAACCTTATGTTTGTTGAATTGTGTGGACAGAGAAGTGCGGAGAGCAGTGTCTAGAAGGAGGAGGAGGAAAAGGAAGAAGCGAAAGAAGGAGGAGGAGGAAAAGGAAGAAGCGAAAAGAGAGTGTCTAGTTCTTACAGAGGTAATTTTGAGATTGAGACTGCATTTTTCTTTTTTGATTTTTGCTTATGCTGTTTTGAGGGAAAACTTGAATGACCCTTTTCTGATAGTTGAAGGTAGCAGTTCTCATGGAGAGCCCTCCGAAGTGGCAACAACGAAGGGCCTTTGGTAAGTACTGGAATCATTGCTAATTACAGAGTGGTGATTTTTCTACGGAGATGATATATTTTGATAATTTCGATCCCAATTGATTGTTTTGTTTCAGGTCAACAGCGGGAAGAAATCCGAGTCCATTACCGCGGCAAGAAATGGCAAATCTTGACAAAGATGGTGATAGTCGTAAATCAGCAATGAAATCTGATGTGAAAGGCTTGGATTCTAAAGCAATCCCACAATTTCATGCTCACGTTTCTTCCTCTGAGTTTCAGGGGACGATTTCAAATTTAACGTCCTCTCGACAACAACCAACGAAGGCCCAGAAGACAGCCCATCAAATCCATATTCGCTTCGAAAAAATCTGATCTCTCTTAATGCCTTGTTCCTCAAATTATTGAGATTTAGAACCTTATGTTTGTTGAATTGTGTGGACAGAGAAGTGCGGAGAGCAGTGTCTAGAAGGAGGAGGAGGAAAAGGAAGAAGCGAAAGAAGGAGGAGGAGGAAAAGGAAGAAGCGAAAAGAGAGTGTCTAGTTCTTACAGAGGTAATTTTGAGATTGAGACTGCATTTTTCTTTTTTGATTTTTGCTTATGCTGTTTTGAGGGAAAACTTGAATGACCCTTTTCTGATAGTTGAAGGTAGCAGTTCTCATGGAGAGCCCTCCGAAGTGGCAACAACGAAGGGCCTTTGGTAAGTACTGGAATCATTGCTAATTACAGAGTGGTGATTTTTCTACGGAGATGATATATTTTGATAATTTCGATCCCAATTGATTGTTTTGTTTCAGGTCAACAGCGGGAAGAAATCCGAGTCCATTACCGCGGCAAGAAATGGCAAATCTTGACAAAGATGGTGATAGTCGTAAATCAGCAATGAAATCTGATGTGAAAGGCTTGGATTCTAAAGCAATCCCACAATTTCATGCTCACGTTTCTTCCTCTGAGTTTCAGGGGACGATTTCAAATTTAACGTCCTCTCGACAACAACCAACGAAGGCCCAGAAGACAGCCCATCAAATCCATATTCGCTTCGAAAAAATCTGATCTCTCTTAATGCCTTGTTCCTCAAATTATTGAGATTTAGAACCTTATGTTTGTTGAATTGTGTGGACAGAGAAGTGCGGAGAGCAGTGTCTAGAAGGAGGAGGAGGAAAAGGAAGAAGCGAAAGAAGGAGGAGGAGGAAAAGGAAGAAGCGAAAAGAGAGTGTCTAGTTCTTACAGAGGTAATTTTGAGATTGAGACTGCATTTTTCTTTTTTGATTTTTGCTTATGCTGTTTTGAGGGAAAACTTGAATGACCCTTTTCTGATAGTTGAAGGTAGCAGTTCTCATGGAGAGCCCTCCGAAGTGGCAACAACGAAGGGCCTTTGGTAAGTACTGGAATCATTGCTAATTACAGAGTGGTGATTTTTCTACGGAGATGATATATTTTGATAATTTCGATCCCAATTGATTGTTTTGTTTCAGGTCAACAGCGGGAAGAAATCCGAGTCCATTACCGCGGCAAGAAATGGCAAATCTTGACAAAGATGGTGATAGTCGTAAATCAGCAATGAAATCTGATGTGAAAGGCTTGGATTCTAAAGCAATCCCACAATTTCATGCTCACGTTTCTTCCTCTGAGTTTCAGGGGACGATTTCAAATTTAACGTCCTCTCGACAACAACCAACGAAGGCCCAGAAGACAGCCCATCAAATCCATATTCGCTTCGAAAAAATCTGATCTCTCTTAATGCCTTGTTCCTCAAATTATTGAGATTTAGAACCTTATGTTTGTTGAATTGTGTGGACAGAGAAGTGCGGAGAGCAGTGTCTAGAAGGAGGAGGAGGAAAAGGAAGAAGCGAAAGAAGGAGGAGGAGGAAAAGGAAGAAGCGAAAAGAGAGTGTCTAGTTCTTACAGAGGTAATTTTGAGATTGAGACTGCATTTTTCTTTTTTGATTTTTGCTTATGCTGTTTTGAGGGAAAACTTGAATGACCCTTTTCTGATAGTTGAAGGTAGCAGTTCTCATGGAGAGCCCTCCGAAGTGGCAACAACGAAGGGCCTTTGGTAAGTACTGGAATCATTGCTAATTACAGAGTGGTGATTTTTCTACGGAGATGATATATTTTGATAATTTCGATCCCAATTGATTGTTTTGTTTCAGGTCAACAGCGGGAAGAAATCCGAGTCCATTACCGCGGCAAGAAATGGCAAATCTTGACAAAGATGGTGATAGTCGTAAATCAGCAATGAAATCTGATGTGAAAGGCTTGGATTCTAAAGCAATCCCACAATTTCATGCTCACGTTTCTTCCTCTGAGTTTCAGGGGACGATTTCAAATTTAACGTCCTCTCGACAACAACCAACGAAGGCCCAGAAGACAGCCCATCAAATCCATATTCGCTTCGAAAAAATCTGATCTCTCTTAATGCCTTGTTCCTCAAATTATTGAGATTTAGAACCTTATGTTTGTTGAATTGTGTGGACAGAGAAGTGCGGAGAGCAGTGTCTAGAAGGAGGAGGAGGAAAAGGAAGAAGCGAAAGAAGGAGGAGGAGGAAAAGGAAGAAGCGAAAAGAGAGTGTCTAGTTCTTACAGAGGTAATTTTGAGATTGAGACTGCATTTTTCTTTTTTGATTTTTGCTTATGCTGTTTTGAGGGAAAACTTGAATGACCCTTTTCTGATAGTTGAAGGTAGCAGTTCTCATGGAGAGCCCTCCGAAGTGGCAACAACGAAGGGCCTTTGGTAAGTACTGGAATCATTGCTAATTACAGAGTGGTGATTTTTCTACGGAGATGATATATTTTGATAATTTCGATCCCAATTGATTGTTTTGTTTCAGGTCAACAGCGGGAAGAAATCCGAGTCCATTACCGCGGCAAGAAATGGCAAATCTTGACAAAGATGGTGATAGTCGTAAATCAGCAATGAAATCTGATGTGAAAGGCTTGGATTCTAAAGCAATCCCACAATTTCATGCTCACGTTTCTTCCTCTGAGTTTCAGGGGACGATTTCAAATTTAACGTCCTCTCGACAACAACCAACGAAGGCCCAGAAGACAGCCCATCAAATCCATATTCGCTTCGAAAAAATCTGATCTCTCTTAATGCCTTGTTCCTCAAATTATTGAGATTTAGAACCTTATGTTTGTTGAATTGTGTGGACAGAGAAGTGCGGAGAGCAGTGTCTAGAAGGAGGAGGAGGAAAAGGAAGAAGCGAAAGAAGGAGGAGGAGGAAAAGGAAGAAGCGAAAAGAGAGTGTCTAGTTCTTACAGAGGTAATTTTGAGATTGAGACTGCATTTTTCTTTTTTGATTTTTGCTTATGCTGTTTTGAGGGAAAACTTGAATGACCCTTTTCTGATAGTTGAAGGTAGCAGTTCTCATGGAGAGCCCTCCGAAGTGGCAACAACGAAGGGCCTTTGGTAAGTACTGGAATCATTGCTAATTACAGAGTGGTGATTTTTCTACGGAGATGATATATTTTGATAATTTCGATCCCAATTGATTGTTTTGTTTCAGGTCAACAGCGGGAAGAAATCCGAGTCCATTACCGCGGCAAGAAATGGCAAATCTTGACAAAGATGGTGATAGTCGTAAATCAGCAATGAAATCTGATGTGAAAGGCTTGGATTCTAAAGCAATCCCACAATTTCATGCTCACGTTTCTTCCTCTGAGTTTCAGGGGACGATTTCAAATTTAACGTCCTCTCGACAACAACCAACGAAGGCCCAGAAGACAGCCCATCAAATCCATATTCGCTTCGAAAAAATCTGATCTCTCTTAATGCCTTGTTCCTCAAATTATTGAGATTTAGAACCTTATGTTTGTTGAATTGTGTGGACAGAGAAGTGCGGAGAGCAGTGTCTAGAAGGAGGAGGAGGAAAAGGAAGAAGCGAAAGAAGGAGGAGGAGGAAAAGGAAGAAGCGAAAAGAGAGTGTCTAGTTCTTACAGAGGTAATTTTGAGATTGAGACTGCATTTTTCTTTTTTGATTTTTGCTTATGCTGTTTTGAGGGAAAACTTGAATGACCCTTTTCTGATAGTTGAAGGTAGCAGTTCTCATGGAGAGCCCTCCGAAGTGGCAACAACGAAGGGCCTTTGGTAAGTACTGGAATCATTGCTAATTACAGAGTGGTGATTTTTCTACGGAGATGATATATTTTGATAATTTCGATCCCAATTGATTGTTTTGTTTCAGGTCAACAGCGGGAAGAAATCCGAGTCCATTACCGCGGCAAGAAATGGCAAATCTTGACAAAGATGGTGATAGTCGTAAATCAGCAATGAAATCTGATGTGAAAGGCTTGGATTCTAAAGCAATCCCACAATTTCATGCTCACGTTTCTTCCTCTGAGTTTCAGGGGACGATTTCAAATTTAACGTCCTCTCGACAACAACCAACGAAGGCCCAGAAGACAGCCCATCAAATCCATATTCGCTTCGAAAAAATCTGATCTCTCTTAATGCCTTGTTCCTCAAATTATTGAGATTTAGAACCTTATGTTTGTTGAATTGTGTGGACAGAGAAGTGCGGAGAGCAGTGTCTAGAAGGAGGAGGAGGAAAAGGAAGAAGCGAAAGAAGGAGGAGGAGGAAAAGGAAGAAGCGAAAAGAGAGTGTCTAGTTCTTACAGAGGTAATTTTGAGATTGAGACTGCATTTTTCTTTTTTGATTTTTGCTTATGCTGTTTTGAGGGAAAACTTGAATGACCCTTTTCTGATAGTTGAAGGTAGCAGTTCTCATGGAGAGCCCTCCGAAGTGGCAACAACGAAGGGCCTTTGGTAAGTACTGGAATCATTGCTAATTACAGAGTGGTGATTTTTCTACGGAGATGATATATTTTGATAATTTCGATCCCAATTGATTGTTTTGTTTCAGGTCAACAGCGGGAAGAAATCCGAGTCCATTACCGCGGCAAGAAATGGCAAATCTTGACAAAGATGGTGATAGTCGTAAATCAGCAATGAAATCTGATGTGAAAGGCTTGGATTCTAAAGCAATCCCACAATTTCATGCTCACGTTTCTTCCTCTGAGTTTCAGGGGACGATTTCAAATTTAACGTCCTCTCGACAACAACCAACGAAGGCCCAGAAGACAGCCCATCAAATCCATATTCGCTTCGAAAAAATCTGATCTCTCTTAATGCCTTGTTCCTCAAATTATTGAGATTTAGAACCTTATGTTTGTTGAATTGTGTGGACAGAGAAGTGCGGAGAGCAGTGTCTAGAAGGAGGAGGAGGAAAAGGAAGAAGCGAAAGAAGGAGGAGGAGGAAAAGGAAGAAGCGAAAAGAGAGTGTCTAGTTCTTACAGAGGTAATTTTGAGATTGAGACTGCATTTTTCTTTTTTGATTTTTGCTTATGCTGTTTTGAGGGAAAACTTGAATGACCCTTTTCTGATAGTTGAAGGTAGCAGTTCTCATGGAGAGCCCTCCGAAGTGGCAACAACGAAGGGCCTTTGGTAAGTACTGGAATCATTGCTAATTACAGAGTGGTGATTTTTCTACGGAGATGATATATTTTGATAATTTCGATCCCAATTGATTGTTTTGTTTCAGGTCAACAGCGGGAAGAAATCCGAGTCCATTACCGCGGCAAGAAATGGCAAATCTTGACAAAGATGGTGATAGTCGTAAATCAGCAATGAAATCTGATGTGAAAGGCTTGGATTCTAAAGCAATCCCACAATTTCATGCTCACGTTTCTTCCTCTGAGTTTCAGGGGACGATTTCAAATTTAACGTCCTCTCGACAACAACCAACGAAGGCCCAGAAGACAGCCCATCAAATCCATATTCGCTTCGAAAAAATCTGATCTCTCTTAATGCCTTGTTCCTCAAATTATTGAGATTTAGAACCTTATGTTTGTTGAATTGTGTGGACAGAGAAGTGCGGAGAGCAGTGTCTAGAAGGAGGAGGAGGAAAAGGAAGAAGCGAAAGAAGGAGGAGGAGGAAAAGGAAGAAGCGAAAAGAGAGTGTCTAGTTCTTACAGAGGTAATTTTGAGATTGAGACTGCATTTTTCTTTTTTGATTTTTGCTTATGCTGTTTTGAGGGAAAACTTGAATGACCCTTTTCTGATAGTTGAAGGTAGCAGTTCTCATGGAGAGCCCTCCGAAGTGGCAACAACGAAGGGCCTTTGGTAAGTACTGGAATCATTGCTAATTACAGAGTGGTGATTTTTCTACGGAGATGATATATTTTGATAATTTCGATCCCAATTGATTGTTTTGTTTCAGGTCAACAGCGGGAAGAAATCCGAGTCCATTACCGCGGCAAGAAATGGCAAATCTTGACAAAGATGGTGATAGTCGTAAATCAGCAATGAAATCTGATGTGAAAGGCTTGGATTCTAAAGCAATCCCACAATTTCATGCTCACGTTTCTTCCTCTGAGTTTCAGGGGACGATTTCAAATTTAACGTCCTCTCGACAACAACCAACGAAGGCCCAGAAGACAGCCCATCAAATCCATATTCGCTTCGAAAAAATCTGATCTCTCTTAATGCCTTGTTCCTCAAATTATTGAGATTTAGAACCTTATGTTTGTTGAATTGTGTGGACAGAGAAGTGCGGAGAGCAGTGTCTAGAAGGAGGAGGAGGAAAAGGAAGAAGCGAAAGAAGGAGGAGGAGGAAAAGGAAGAAGCGAAAAGAGAGTGTCTAGTTCTTACAGAGGTAATTTTGAGATTGAGACTGCATTTTTCTTTTTTGATTTTTGCTTATGCTGTTTTGAGGGAAAACTTGAATGACCCTTTTCTGATAGTTGAAGGTAGCAGTTCTCATGGAGAGCCCTCCGAAGTGGCAACAACGAAGGGCCTTTGGTAAGTACTGGAATCATTGCTAATTACAGAGTGGTGATTTTTCTACGGAGATGATATATTTTGATAATTTCGATCCCAATTGATTGTTTTGTTTCAGGTCAACAGCGGGAAGAAATCCGAGTCCATTACCGCGGCAAGAAATGGCAAATCTTGACAAAGATGGTGATAGTCGTAAATCAGCAATGAAATCTGATGTGAAAGGCTTGGATTCTAAAGCAATCCCACAATTTCATGCTCACGTTTCTTCCTCTGAGTTTCAGGGGACGATTTCAAATTTAACGTCCTCTCGACAACAACCAACGAAGGCCCAGAAGACAGCCCATCAAATCCATATTCGCTTCGAAAAAATCTGATCTCTCTTAATGCCTTGTTCCTCAAATTATTGAGATTTAGAACCTTATGTTTGTTGAATTGTGTGGACAGAGAAGTGCGGAGAGCAGTGTCTAGAAGGAGGAGGAGGAAAAGGAAGAAGCGAAAGAAGGAGGAGGAGGAAAAGGAAGAAGCGAAAAGAGAGTGTCTAGTTCTTACAGAGGTAATTTTGAGATTGAGACTGCATTTTTCTTTTTTGATTTTTGCTTATGCTGTTTCGAGGGAAAACTTGAATGACCCTTTTCTGATAGTTGAAGGTAGCAGTTCTCATGGAGAGCCCTCCGAAGTGGCAACAACGAAGGGCCTTTGGTAAGTACTGGAATCATTGCTAATTACAGAGTGGTGATTTTTCTACGGAGATGATATATTTTGATAATTTCGATCCCAATTGATTGTTTTGTTTCAGGTCAACAGCGGGAAGAAATCCGAGTCCATTACCGCGGCAAGAAATGGCAAATCTTGACAAAGATGGTGATAGTCGTAAATCAGCAATGAAATCTGATGTGAAAGGCTTGGATTCTAAAGCAATCCCACAATTTCATGCTCACGTTTCTTCCTCTGAGTTTCAGGGGACGATTTCAAATTTAACGTCCTCTCGACAACAACCAACGAAGGCCCAGAAGACAGCCCATCAAATCCATATTCGCTTCGAAAAAATCTGATCTCTCTTAATGCCTTGTTCCTCAAATTATTGAGATTTAGAACCTTATGTTTGTTGAATTGTGTGGACAGAGAAGTGCGGAGAGCAGTGTCTAGAAGGAGGAGGAGGAAAAGGAAGAAGCGAAAGAAGGAGGAGGAGGAAAAGGAAGAAGCGAAAAGAGAGTGTCTAGTTCTTACAGAGGTAATTTTGAGATTGAGACTGCATTTTTCTTTTTTGATTTTTGCTTATGCTGTTTCGAGGGAAAACTTGAATGACCCTTTTCTGATAGTTGAAGGTAGCAGTTCTCATGGAGAGCCCTCCGAAGTGGCAACAACGAAGGGCCTTTGGTAAGTACTGGAATCATTGCTAATTACAGAGTGGTGATTTTTCTACGGAGATGATATATTTTGATAATTTCGATCCCAATTGATTGTTTTGTTTCAGGTCAACAGCGGGAAGAAATCCGAGTCCATTACCGCGGCAAGAAATGGCAAATCTTGACAAAGATGGTGATAGTCGTAAATCAGCAATGAAATCTGATGTGAAAGGCTTGGATTCTAAAGCAATCCCACAATTTCATGCTCACGTTTCTTCCTCTGAGTTTCAGGGGACGATTTCAAATTTAACGTCCTCTCGACAACAACCAACGAAGGCCCAGAAGACAGCCCATCAAATCCATATTCGCTTCGAAAAAATCTGATCTCTCTTAATGCCTTGTTCCTCAAATTATTGAGATTTAGAACCTTATGTTTGTTGAATTGTGTGGACAGAGAAGTGCGGAGAGCAGTGTCTAGAAGGAGGAGGAGGAAAAGGAAGAAGCGAAAGAAGGAGGAGGAGGAAAAGGAAGAAGCGAAAAGAGAGTGTCTAGTTCTTACAGAGGTAATTTTGAGATTGAGACTGCATTTTTCTTTTTTGATTTTTGCTTATGCTGTTTCGAGGGAAAACTTGAATGACCCTTTTCTGATAGTTGAAGGTAGCAGTTCTCATGGAGAGCCCTCCGAAGTGGCAACAACGAAGGGCCTTTGGTAAGTACTGGAATCATTGCTAATTACAGAGTGGTGATTTTTCTACGGAGATGATATATTTTGATAATTTCGATCCCAATTGATTGTTTTGTTTCAGGTCAACAGCGGGAAGAAATCCGAGTCCATTACCGCGGCAAGAAATGGCAAATCTTGACAAAGATGGTGATAGTCGTAAATCAGCAATGAAATCTGATGTGAAAGGCTTGGATTCTAAAGCAATCCCACAATTTCATGCTCACGTTTCTTCCTCTGAGTTTCAGGGGACGATTTCAAATTTAACGTCCTCTCGACAACAACCAACGAAGGCCCAGAAGACAGCCCATCAAATCCATATTCGCTTCGAAAAAATCTGATCTCTCTTAATGCCTTGTTCCTCAAATTATTGAGATTTAGAACCTTATGTTTGTTGAATTGTGTGGACAGAGAAGTGCGGAGAGCAGTGTCTAGAAGGAGGAGGAGGAAAAGGAAGAAGCGAAAGAAGGAGGAGGAGGAAAAGGAAGAAGCGAAAAGAGAGTGTCTAGTTCTTACAGAGGTAATTTTGAGATTGAGACTGCATTTTTCTTTTTTGATTTTTGCTTATGCTGTTTCGAGGGAAAACTTGAATGACCCTTTTCTGATAGTTGAAGGTAGCAGTTCTCATGGAGAGCCCTCCGAAGTGGCAACAACGAAGGGCCTTTGGTAAGTACTGGAATCATTGCTAATTACAGAGTGGTGATTTTTCTACGGAGATGATATATTTTGATAATTTCGATCCCAATTGATTGTTTTGTTTCAGGTCAACAGCGGGAAGAAATCCGAGTCCATTACCGCGGCAAGAAATGGCAAATCTTGACAAAGATGGTGATAGTCGTAAATCAGCAATGAAATCTGATGTGAAAGGCTTGGATTCTAAAGCAATCCCACAATTTCATGCTCACGTTTCTTCCTCTGAGTTTCAGGGGACGATTTCAAATTTAACGTCCTCTCGACAACAACCAACGAAGGCCCAGAAGACAGCCCATCAAATCCATATTCGCTTCGAAAAAATCTGATCTCTCTTAATGCCTTGTTCCTCAAATTATTGAGATTTAGAACCTTATGTTTGTTGAATTGTGTGGACAGAGAAGTGCGGAGAGCAGTGTCTAGAAGGAGGAGGAGGAAAAGGAAGAAGCGAAAGAAGGAGGAGGAGGAAAAGGAAGAAGCGAAAAGAGAGTGTCTAGTTCTTACAGAGGTAATTTTGAGATTGAGACTGCATTTTTCTTTTTTGATTTTTGCTTATGCTGTTTCGAGGGAAAACTTGAATGACCCTTTTCTGATAGTTGAAGGTAGCAGTTCTCATGGAGAGCCCTCCGAAGTGGCAACAACGAAGGGCCTTTGGTAAGTACTGGAATCATTGCTAATTACAGAGTGGTGATTTTTCTACGGAGATGATATATTTTGATAATTTCGATCCCAATTGATTGTTTTGTTTCAGGTCAACAGCGGGAAGAAATCCGAGTCCATTACCGCGGCAAGAAATGGCAAATCTTGACAAAGATGGTGATAGTCGTAAATCAGCAATGAAATCTGATGTGAAAGGCTTGGATTCTAAAGCAATCCCACAATTTCATGCTCACGTTTCTTCCTCTGAGTTTCAGGGGACGATTTCAAATTTAACGTCCTCTCGACAACAACCAACGAAGGCCCAGAAGACAGCCCATCAAATCCATATTCGCTTCGAAAAAATCTGATCTCTCTTAATGCCTTGTTCCTCAAATTATTGAGATTTAGAACCTTATGTTTGTTGAATTGTGTGGACAGAGAAGTGCGGAGAGCAGTGTCTAGAAGGAGGAGGAGGAAAAGGAAGAAGCGAAAGAAGGAGGAGGAGGAAAAGGAAGAAGCGAAAAGAGAGTGTCTAGTTCTTACAGAGGTAATTTTGAGATTGAGACTGCATTTTTCTTTTTTGATTTTTGCTTATGCTGTTTCGAGGGAAAACTTGAATGACCCTTTTCTGATAGTTGAAGGTAGCAGTTCTCATGGAGAGCCCTCCGAAGTGGCAACAACGAAGGGCCTTTGGTAAGTACTGGAATCATTGCTAATTACAGAGTGGTGATTTTTCTACGGAGATGATATATTTTGATAATTTCGATCCCAATTGATTGTTTTGTTTCAGGTCAACAGCGGGAAGAAATCCGAGTCCATTACCGCGGCAAGAAATGGCAAATCTTGACAAAGATGGTGATAGTCGTAAATCAGCAATGAAATCTGATGTGAAAGGCTTGGATTCTAAAGCAATCCCACAATTTCATGCTCACGTTTCTTCCTCTGAGTTTCAGGGGACGATTTCAAATTTAACGTCCTCTCGACAACAACCAACGAAGGCCCAGAAGACAGCCCATCAAATCCATATTCGCTTCGAAAAAATCTGATCTCTCTTAATGCCTTGTTCCTCAAATTATTGAGATTTAGAACCTTATGTTTGTTGAATTGTGTGGACAGAGAAGTGCGGAGAGCAGTGTCTAGAAGGAGGAGGAGGAAAAGGAAGAAGCGAAAGAAGGAGGAGGAGGAAAAGGAAGAAGCGAAAAGAGAGTGTCTAGTTCTTACAGAGGTAATTTTGAGATTGAGACTGCATTTTTCTTTTTTGATTTTTGCTTATGCTGTTTCGAGGGAAAACTTGAATGACCCTTTTCTGATAGTTGAAGGTAGCAGTTCTCATGGAGAGCCCTCCGAAGTGGCAACAACGAAGGGCCTTTGGTAAGTACTGGAATCATTGCTAATTACAGAGTGGTGATTTTTCTACGGAGATGATATATTTTGATAATTTCGATCCCAATTGATTGTTTTGTTTCAGGTCAACAGCGGGAAGAAATCCGAGTCCATTACCGCGGCAAGAAATGGCAAATCTTGACAAAGATGGTGATAGTCGTAAATCAGCAATGAAATCTGATGTGAAAGGCTTGGATTCTAAAGCAATCCCACAATTTCATGCTCACGTTTCTTCCTCTGAGTTTCAGGGGACGATTTCAAATTTAACGTCCTCTCGACAACAACCAACGAAGGCCCAGAAGACAGCCCATCAAATCCATATTCGCTTCGAAAAAATCTGATCTCTCTTAATGCCTTGTTCCTCAAATTATTGAGATTTAGAACCTTATGTTTGTTGAATTGTGTGGACAGAGAAGTGCGGAGAGCAGTGTCTAGAAGGAGGAGGAGGAAAAGGAAGAAGCGAAAGAAGGAGGAGGAGGAAAAGGAAGAAGCGAAAAGAGAGTGTCTAGTTCTTACAGAGGTAATTTTGAGATTGAGACTGCATTTTTCTTTTTTGATTTTTGCTTATGCTGTTTTGAGGGAAAACTTGAATGACCCTTTTCTGATAGTTGAAGGTAGCAGTTCTCATGGAGAGCCCTCCGAAGTGGCAACAACGAAGGGCCTTTGGTAAGTACTGGAATCATTGCTAATTACAGAGTGGTGATTTTTCTACGGAGATGATATATTTTGATAATTTCGATCCCAATTGATTGTTTTGTTTCAGGTCAACAGCGGGAAGAAATCCGAGTCCATTACCGCGGCAAGAAATGGCAAATCTTGACAAAGATGGTGATAGTCGTAAATCAGCAATGAAATCTGATGTGAAAGGCTTGGATTCTAAAGCAATCCCACAATTTCATGCTCACGTTTCTTCCTCTGAGTTTCAGGGGACGATTTCAAATTTAACGTCCTCTCGACAACAACCAACGAAGGCCCAGAAGACAGCCCATCAAATCCATATTCGCTTCGAAAAAATCTGATCTCTCTTAATGCCTTGTTCCTCAAATTATTGAGATTTAGAACCTTATGTTTGTTGAATTGTGTGGACAGAGAAGTGCGGAGAGCAGTGTCTAGAAGGAGGAGGAGGAAAAGGAAGAAGCGAAAGAAGGAGGAGGAGGAAAAGGAAGAAGCGAAAAGAGAGTGTCTAGTTCTTACAGAGGTAATTTTGAGATTGAGACTGCATTTTTCTTTTTTGATTTTTGCTTATGCTGTTTCGAGGGAAAACTTGAATGACCCTTTTCTGATAGTTGAAGGTAGCAGTTCTCATGGAGAGCCCTCCGAAGTGGCAACAACGAAGGGCCTTTGGTAAGTACTGGAATCATTGCTAATTACAGAGTGGTGATTTTTCTACGGAGATGATATATTTTGATAATTTCGATCCCAATTGATTGTTTTGTTTCAGGTCAACAGCGGGAAGAAATCCGAGTCCATTACCGCGGCAAGAAATGGCAAATCTTGACAAAGATGGTGATAGTCGTAAATCAGCAATGAAATCTGATGTGAAAGGCTTGGATTCTAAAGCAATCCCACAATTTCATGCTCACGTTTCTTCCTCTGAGTTTCAGGGGACGATTTCAAATTTAACGTCCTCTCGACAACAACCAACGAAGGCCCAGAAGACAGCCCATCAAATCCATATTCGCTTCGAAAAAATCTGATCTCTCTTAATGCCTTGTTCCTCAAATTATTGAGATTTAGAACCTTATGTTTGTTGAATTGTGTGGACAGAGAAGTGCGGAGAGCAGTGTCTAGAAGGAGGAGGAGGAAAAGGAAGAAGCGAAAGAAGGAGGAGGAGGAAAAGGAAGAAGCGAAAAGAGAGTGTCTAGTTCTTACAGAGGTAATTTTGAGATTGAGACTGCATTTTTCTTTTTTGATTTTTGCTTATGCTGTTTTGAGGGAAAACTTGAATGACCCTTTTCTGATAGTTGAAGGTAGCAGTTCTCATGGAGAGCCCTCCGAAGTGGCAACAACGAAGGGCCTTTGGTAAGTACTGGAATCATTGCTAATTACAGAGTGGTGATTTTTCTACGGAGATGATATATTTTGATAATTTCGATCCCAATTGATTGTTTTGTTTCAGGTCAACAGCGGGAAGAAATCCGAGTCCATTACCGCGGCAAGAAATGGCAAATCTTGACAAAGATGGTGATAGTCGTAAATCAGCAATGAAATCTGATGTGAAAGGCTTGGATTCTAAAGCAATCCCACAATTTCATGCTCACGTTTCTTCCTCTGAGTTTCAGGGGACGATTTCAAATTTAACGTCCTCTCGACAACAACCAACGAAGGCCCAGAAGACAGCCCATCAAATCCATATTCGCTTCGAAAAAATCTGATCTCTCTTAATGCCTTGTTCCTCAAATTATTGAGATTTAGAACCTTATGTTTGTTGAATTGTGTGGACAGAGAAGTGCGGAGAGCAGTGTCTAGAAGGAGGAGGAGGAAAAGGAAGAAGCGAAAGAAGGAGGAGGAGGAAAAGGAAGAAGCGAAAAGAGAGTGTCTAGTTCTTACAGAGGTAATTTTGAGATTGAGACTGCATTTTTCTTTTTTGATTTTTGCTTATGCTGTTTCGAGGGAAAACTTGAATGACCCTTTTCTGATAGTTGAAGGTAGCAGTTCTCATGGAGAGCCCTCCGAAGTGGCAACAACGAAGGGCCTTTGGTAAGTACTGGAATCATTGCTAATTACAGAGTGGTGATTTTTCTACGGAGATGATATATTTTGATAATTTCGATCCCAATTGATTGTTTTGTTTCAGGTCAACAGCGGGAAGAAATCCGAGTCCATTACCGCGGCAAGAAATGGCAAATCTTGACAAAGATGGTGATAGTCGTAAATCAGCAATGAAATCTGATGTGAAAGGCTTGGATTCTAAAGCAATCCCACAATTTCATGCTCACGTTTCTTCCTCTGAGTTTCAGGGGACGATTTCAAATTTAACGTCCTCTCGACAACAACCAACGAAGGCCCAGAAGACAGCCCATCAAATCCATATTCGCTTCGAAAAAATCTGATCTCTCTTAATGCCTTGTTCCTCAAATTATTGAGATTTAGAACCTTATGTTTGTTGAATTGTGTGGACAGAGAAGTGCGGAGAGCAGTGTCTAGAAGGAGGAGGAGGAAAAGGAAGAAGCGAAAGAAGGAGGAGGAGGAAAAGGAAGAAGCGAAAAGAGAGTGTCTAGTTCTTACAGAGGTAATTTTGAGATTGAGACTGCATTTTTCTTTTTTGATTTTTGCTTATGCTGTTTTGAGGGAAAACTTGAATGACCCTTTTCTGATAGTTGAAGGTAGCAGTTCTCATGGAGAGCCCTCCGAAGTGGCAACAACGAAGGGCCTTTGGTAAGTACTGGAATCATTGCTAATTACAGAGTGGTGATTTTTCTACGGAGATGATATATTTTGATAATTTCGATCCCAATTGATTGTTTTGTTTCAGGTCAACAGCGGGAAGAAATCCGAGTCCATTACCGCGGCAAGAAATGGCAAATCTTGACAAAGATGGTGATAGTCGTAAATCAGCAATGAAATCTGATGTGAAAGGCTTGGATTCTAAAGCAATCCCACAATTTCATGCTCACGTTTCTTCCTCTGAGTTTCAGGGGACGATTTCAAATTTAACGTCCTCTCGACAACAACCAACGAAGGCCCAGAAGACAGCCCATCAAATCCATATTCGCTTCGAAAAAATCTGATCTCTCTTAATGCCTTGTTCCTCAAATTATTGAGATTTAGAACCTTATGTTTGTTGAATTGTGTGGACAGAGAAGTGCGGAGAGCAGTGTCTAGAAGGAGGAGGAGGAAAAGGAAGAAGCGAAAGAAGGAGGAGGAGGAAAAGGAAGAAGCGAAAAGAGAGTGTCTAGTTCTTACAGAGGTAATTTTGAGATTGAGACTGCATTTTTCTTTTTTGATTTTTGCTTATGCTGTTTTGAGGGAAAACTTGAATGACCCTTTTCTGATAGTTGAAGGTAGCAGTTCTCATGGAGAGCCCTCCGAAGTGGCAACAACGAAGGGCCTTTGGTAAGTACTGGAATCATTGCTAATTACAGAGTGGTGATTTTTCTACGGAGATGATATATTTTGATAATTTCGATCCCAATTGATTGTTTTGTTTCAGGTCAACAGCGGGAAGAAACCCGAGTCCATTACCGCGGCAAGAAATGGCAAATCTTGACAAAGATGGTGATAGTCGTAAATCAGCAATGAAATCTGATGTGAAAGGCTTGGATTCTAAAGCAATCCCACAATTTCATGCTCACGTTTCTTCCTCTGAGTTTCAGGGGACGATTTCAAATTTAACGTCCTCTCGACAACAACCAACGAAGGCCCAGAAGACAGCCCATCAAATCCATATTCGCTTCGAAAAAATCTGATCTCTCTTAATGCCTTGTTCCTCAAATTATTGAGATTTAGAACCTTATGTTTGTTGAATTGTGTGGACAGAGAAGTGCGGAGAGCAGTGTCTAGAAGGAGGAGGAGGAAAAGGAAGAAGCGAAAGAAGGAGGAGGAGGAAAAGGAAGAAGCGAAAAGAGAGTGTCTAGTTCTTACAGAGGTAATTTTGAGATTGAGACTGCATTTTTCTTTTTTGATTTTTGCTTATGCTGTTTTGAGGGAAAACTTGAATGACCCTTTTCTGATAGTTGAAGGTAGCAGTTCTCATGGAGAGCCCTCCGAAGTGGCAACAACGAAGGGCCTTTGGTAAGTACTGGAATCATTGCTAATTACAGAGTGGTGATTTTTCTACGGAGATGATATATTTTGATAATTTCGATCCCAATTGATTGTTTTGTTTCAGGTCAACAGCGGGAAGAAACCCGAGTCCATTACCGCGGCAAGAAATGGCAAATCTTGACAAAGATGGTGATAGTCGTAAATCAGCAATGAAATCTGATGTGAAAGGCTTGGATTCTAAAGCAATCCCACAATTTCATGCTCACGTTTCTTCCTCTGAGTTTCAGGGGACGATTTCAAATTTAACGTCCTCTCGACAACAACCAACGAAGGCCCAGAAGACAGCCCATCAAATCCATATTCGCTTCGAAAAAATCTGATCTCTCTTAATGCCTTGTTCCTCAAATTATTGAGATTTAGAACCTTATGTTTGTTGAATTGTGTGGACAGAGAAGTGCGGAGAGCAGTGTCTAGAAGGAGGAGGAGGAAAAGGAAGAAGCGAAAGAAGGAGGAGGAGGAAAAGGAAGAAGCGAAAAGAGAGTGTCTAGTTCTTACAGAGGTAATTTTGAGATTGAGACTGCATTTTTCTTTTTTGATTTTTGCTTATGCTGTTTTGAGGGAAAACTTGAATGACCCTTTTCTGATAGTTGAAGGTAGCAGTTCTCATGGAGAGCCCTCCGAAGTGGCAACAACGAAGGGCCTTTGGTAAGTACTGGAATCATTGCTAATTACAGAGTGGTGATTTTTCTACGGAGATGATATATTTTGATAATTTCGATCCCAATTGATTGTTTTGTTTCAGGTCAACAGCGGGAAGAAACCCGAGTCCATTACCGCGGCAAGAAATGGCAAATCTTGACAAAGATGGTGATAGTCGTAAATCAGCAATGAAATCTGATGTGAAAGGCTTGGATTCTAAAGCAATCCCACAATTTCATGCTCACGTTTCTTCCTCTGAGTTTCAGGGGACGATTTCAAATTTAACGTCCTCTCGACAACAACCAACGAAGGCCCAGAAGACAGCCCATCAAATCCATATTCGCTTCGAAAAAATCTGATCTCTCTTAATGCCTTGTTCCTCAAATTATTGAGATTTAGAACCTTATGTTTGTTGAATTGTGTGGACAGAGAAGTGCGGAGAGCAGTGTCTAGAAGGAGGAGGAGGAAAAGGAAGAAGCGAAAGAAGGAGGAGGAGGAAAAGGAAGAAGCGAAAAGAGAGTGTCTAGTTCTTACAGAGGTAATTTTGAGATTGAGACTGCATTTTTCTTTTTTGATTTTTGCTTATGCTGTTTTGAGGGAAAACTTGAATGACCCTTTTCTGATAGTTGAAGGTAGCAGTTCTCATGGAGAGCCCTCCGAAGTGGCAACAACGAAGGGCCTTTGGTAAGTACTGGAATCATTGCTAATTACAGAGTGGTGATTTTTCTACGGAGATGATATATTTTGATAATTTCGATCCCAATTGATTGTTTTGTTTCAGGTCAACAGCGGGAAGAAACCCGAGTCCATTACCGCGGCAAGAAATGGCAAATCTTGACAAAGATGGTGATAGTCGTAAATCAGCAATGAAATCTGATGTGAAAGGCTTGGATTCTAAAGCAATCCCACAATTTCATGCTCACGTTTCTTCCTCTGAGTTTCAGGGGACGATTTCAAATTTAACGTCCTCTCGACAACAACCAACGAAGGCCCAGAAGACAGCCCATCAAATCCATATTCGCTTCGAAAAAATCTGATCTCTCTTAATGCCTTGTTCCTCAAATTATTGAGATTTAGAACCTTATGTTTGTTGAATTGTGTGGACAGAGAAGTGCGGAGAGCAGTGTCTAGAAGGAGGAGGAGGAAAAGGAAGAAGCGAAAGAAGGAGGAGGAGGAAAAGGAAGAAGCGAAAAGAGAGTGTCTAGTTCTTACAGAGGTAATTTTGAGATTGAGACTGCATTTTTCTTTTTTGATTTTTGCTTATGCTGTTTTGAGGGAAAACTTGAATGACCCTTTTCTGATAGTTGAAGGTAGCAGTTCTCATGGAGAGCCCTCCGAAGTGGCAACAACGAAGGGCCTTTGGTAAGTACTGGAATCATTGCTAATTACAGAGTGGTGATTTTTCTACGGAGATGATATATTTTGATAATTTCGATCCCAATTGATTGTTTTGTTTCAGGTCAACAGCGGGAAGAAACCGAGTCCATTACCGCGGCAAGAAATGGCAAATCTTGACAAAGATGGTGATAGTCGTAAATCAGCAATGAAATCTGATGTGAAAGGCTTGGATTCTAAAGCAATCCCACAATTTCATGCTCACGTTTCTTCCTCTGAGTTTCAGGGGACGATTTCAAATTTAACGTCCTCTCGACAACAACCAACGAAGGCCCAGAAGACAGCCCATCAAATCCATATTCGCTTCGAAAAAATCTGATCTCTCTTAATGCCTTGTTCCTCAAATTATTGAGATTTAGAACCTTATGTTTGTTGAATTGTGTGGACAGAGAAGTGCGGAGAGCAGTGTCTAGAAGGAGGAGGAGGAAAAGGAAGAAGCGAAAGAAGGAGGAGGAGGAAAAGGAAGAAGCGAAAAGAGAGTGTCTAGTTCTTACAGAGGTAATTTTGAGATTGAGACTGCATTTTTCTTTTTTGATTTTTGCTTATGCTGTTTTGAGGGAAAACTTGAATGACCCTTTTCTGATAGTTGAAGGTAGCAGTTCTCATGGAGAGCCCTCCGAAGTGGCAACAACGAAGGGCCTTTGGTAAGTACTGGAATCATTGCTAATTACAGAGTGGTGATTTTTCTACGGAGATGATATATTTTGATAATTTCGATCCCAATTGATTGTTTTGTTTCAGGTCAACAGCGGGAAGAAACCCGAGTCCATTACCGCGGCAAGAAATGGCAAATCTTGACAAAGATGGTGATAGTCGTAAATCAGCAATGAAATCTGATGTGAAAGGCTTGGATTCTAAAGCAATCCCACAATTTCATGCTCACGTTTCTTCCTCTGAGTTTCAGGGGACGATTTCAAATTTAACGTCCTCTCGACAACAACCAACGAAGGCCCAGAAGACAGCCCATCAAATCCATATTCGCTTCGAAAAAATCTGATCTCTCTTAATGCCTTGTTCCTCAAATTATTGAGATTTAGAACCTTATGTTTGTTGAATTGTGTGGACAGAGAAGTGCGGAGAGCAGTGTCTAGAAGGAGGAGGAGGAAAAGGAAGAAGCGAAAGAAGGAGGAGGAGGAAAAGGAAGAAGCGAAAAGAGAGTGTCTAGTTCTTACAGAGGTAATTTTGAGATTGAGACTGCATTTTTCTTTTTTGATTTTTGCTTATGCTGTTTTGAGGGAAAACTTGAATGACCCTTTTCTGATAGTTGAAGGTAGCAGTTCTCATGGAGAGCCCTCCGAAGTGGCAACAACGAAGGGCCTTTGGTAAGTACTGGAATCATTGCTAATTACAGAGTGGTGATTTTTCTACGGAGATGATATATTTTGATAATTTCGATCCCAATTGATTGTTTTGTTTCAGGTCAACAGCGGGAAGAAACCCGAGTCCATTACCGCGGCAAGAAATGGCAAATCTTGACAAAGATGGTGATAGTCGTAAATCAGCAATGAAATCTGATGTGAAAGGCTTGGATTCTAAAGCAATCCCACAATTTCATGCTCACGTTTCTTCCTCTGAGTTTCAGGGGACGATTTCAAATTTAACGTCCTCTCGACAACAACCAACGAAGGCCCAGAAGACAGCCCATCAAATCCATATTCGCTTCGAAAAAATCTGATCTCTCTTAATGCCTTGTTCCTCAAATTATTGAGATTTAGAACCTTATGTTTGTTGAATTGTGTGGACAGAGAAGTGCGGAGAGCAGTGTCTAGAAGGAGGAGGAGGAAAAGGAAGAAGCGAAAGAAGGAGGAGGAGGAAAAGGAAGAAGCGAAAAGAGAGTGTCTAGTTCTTACAGAGGTAATTTTGAGATTGAGACTGCATTTTTCTTTTTTGATTTTTGCTTATGCTGTTTTGAGGGAAAACTTGAATGACCCTTTTCTGATAGTTGAAGGTAGCAGTTCTCATGGAGAGCCCTCCGAAGTGGCAACAACGAAGGGCCTTTGGTAAGTACTGGAATCATTGCTAATTACAGAGTGGTGATTTTTCTACGGAGATGATATATTTTGATAATTTCGATCCCAATTGATTGTTTTGTTTCAGGTCAACAGCGGGAAGAAACCCGAGTCCATTACCGCGGCAAGAAATGGCAAATCTTGACAAAGATGGTGATAGTCGTAAATCAGCAATGAAATCTGATGTGAAAGGCTTGGATTCTAAAGCAATCCCACAATTTCATGCTCACGTTTCTTCCTCTGAGTTTCAGGGGACGATTTCAAATTTAACGTCCTCTCGACAACAACCAACGAAGGCCCAGAAGACAGCCCATCAAATCCATATTCGCTTCGAAAAAATCTGATCTCTCTTAATGCCTTGTTCCTCAAATTATTGAGATTTAGAACCTTATGTTTGTTGAATTGTGTGGACAGAGAAGTGCGGAGAGCAGTGTCTAGAAGGAGGAGGAGGAAAAGGAAGAAGCGAAAGAAGGAGGAGGAGGAAAAGGAAGAAGCGAAAAGAGAGTGTCTAGTTCTTACAGAGGTAATTTTGAGATTGAGACTGCATTTTTCTTTTTTGATTTTTGCTTATGCTGTTTTGAGGGAAAACTTGAATGACCCTTTTCTGATAGTTGAAGGTAGCAGTTCTCATGGAGAGCCCTCCGAAGTGGCAACAACGAAGGGCCTTTGGTAAGTACTGGAATCATTGCTAATTACAGAGTGGTGATTTTTCTACGGAGATGATATATTTTGATAATTTCGATCCCAATTGATTGTTTTGTTTCAGGTCAACAGCGGGAAGAAACCCGAGTCCATTACCGCGGCAAGAAATGGCAAATCTTGACAAAGATGGTGATAGTCGTAAATCAGCAATGAAATCTGATGTGAAAGGCTTGGATTCTAAAGCAATCCCACAATTTCATGCTCACGTTTCTTCCTCTGAGTTTCAGGGGACGATTTCAAATTTAACGTCCTCTCGACAACAACCAACGAAGGCCCAGAAGACAGCCCATCAAATCCATATTCGCTTCGAAAAAATCTGATCTCTCTTAATGCCTTGTTCCTCAAATTATTGAGATTTAGAACCTTATGTTTGTTGAATTGTGTGGACAGAGAAGTGCGGAGAGCAGTGTCTAGAAGGAGGAGGAGGAAAAGGAAGAAGCGAAAGAAGGAGGAGGAGGAAAAGGAAGAAGCGAAAAGAGAGTGTCTAGTTCTTACAGAGGTAATTTTGAGATTGAGACTGCATTTTTCTTTTTTGATTTTTGCTTATGCTGTTTTGAGGGAAAACTTGAATGACCCTTTTCTGATAGTTGAAGGTAGCAGTTCTCATGGAGAGCCCTCCGAAGTGGCAACAACGAAGGGCCTTTGGTAAGTACTGGAATCATTGCTAATTACAGAGTGGTGATTTTTCTACGGAGATGATATATTTTGATAATTTCGATCCCAATTGATTGTTTTGTTTCAGGTCAACAGCGGGAAGAAACCCGAGTCCATTACCGCGGCAAGAAATGGCAAATCTTGACAAAGATGGTGATAGTCGTAAATCAGCAATGAAATCTGATGTGAAAGGCTTGGATTCTAAAGCAATCCCACAATTTCATGCTCACGTTTCTTCCTCTGAGTTTCAGGGGACGATTTCAAATTTAACGTCCTCTCGACAACAACCAACGAAGGCCCAGAAGACAGCCCATCAAATCCATATTCGCTTCGAAAAAATCTGATCTCTCTTAATGCCTTGTTCCTCAAATTATTGAGATTTAGAACCTTATGTTTGTTGAATTGTGTGGACAGAGAAGTGCGGAGAGCAGTGTCTAGAAGGAGGAGGAGGAAAAGGAAGAAGCGAAAGAAGGAGGAGGAGGAAAAGGAAGAAGCGAAAAGAGAGTGTCTAGTTCTTACAGAGGTAATTTTGAGATTGAGACTGCATTTTTCTTTTTTGATTTTTGCTTATGCTGTTTTGAGGGAAAACTTGAATGACCCTTTTCTGATAGTTGAAGGTAGCAGTTCTCATGGAGAGCCCTCCGAAGTGGCAACAACGAAGGGCCTTTGGTAAGTACTGGAATCATTGCTAATTACAGAGTGGTGATTTTTCTACGGAGATGATATATTTTGATAATTTCGATCCCAATTGATTGTTTTGTTTCAGGTCAACAGCGGGAAGAAACCCGAGTCCATTACCGCGGCAAGAAATGGCAAATCTTGACAAAGATGGTGATAGTCGTAAATCAGCAATGAAATCTGATGTGAAAGGCTTGGATTCTAAAGCAATCCCACAATTTCATGCTCACGTTTCTTCCTCTGAGTTTCAGGGGACGATTTCAAATTTAACGTCCTCTCGACAACAACCAACGAAGGCCCAGAAGACAGCCCATCAAATCCATATTCGCTTCGAAAAAATCTGATCTCTCTTAATGCCTTGTTCCTCAAATTATTGAGATTTAGAACCTTATGTTTGTTGAATTGTGTGGACAGAGAAGTGCGGAGAGCAGTGTCTAGAAGGAGGAGGAGGAAAAGGAAGAAGCGAAAGAAGGAGGAGGAGGAAAAGGAAGAAGCGAAAAGAGAGTGTCTAGTTCTTACAGAGGTAATTTTGAGATTGAGACTGCATTTTTCTTTTTTGATTTTTGCTTATGCTGTTTTGAGGGAAAACTTGAATGACCCTTTTCTGATAGTTGAAGGTAGCAGTTCTCATGGAGAGCCCTCCGAAGTGGCAACAACGAAGGGCCTTTGGTAAGTACTGGAATCATTGCTAATTACAGAGTGGTGATTTTTCTACGGAGATGATATATTTTGATAATTTCGATCCCAATTGATTGTTTTGTTTCAGGTCAACAGCGGGAAGAAACCCGAGTCCATTACCGCGGCAAGAAATGGCAAATCTTGACAAAGATGGTGATAGTCGTAAATCAGCAATGAAATCTGATGTGAAAGGCTTGGATTCTAAAGCAATCCCACAATTTCATGCTCACGTTTCTTCCTCTGAGTTTCAGGGGACGATTTCAAATTTAACGTCCTCTCGACAACAACCAACGAAGGCCCAGAAGACAGCCCATCAAATCCATATTCGCTTCGAAAAAATCTGATCTCTCTTAATGCCTTGTTCCTCAAATTATTGAGATTTAGAACCTTATGTTTGTTGAATTGTGTGGACAGAGAAGTGCGGAGAGCAGTGTCTAGAAGGAGGAGGAGGAAAAGGAAGAAGCGAAAGAAGGAGGAGGAGGAAAAGGAAGAAGCGAAAAGAGAGTGTCTAGTTCTTACAGAGGTAATTTTGAGATTGAGACTGCATTTTTCTTTTTTGATTTTTGCTTATGCTGTTTTGAGGGAAAACTTGAATGACCCTTTTCTGATAGTTGAAGGTAGCAGTTCTCATGGAGAGCCCTCCGAAGTGGCAACAACGAAGGGCCTTTGGTAAGTACTGGAATCATTGCTAATTACAGAGTGGTGATTTTTCTACGGAGATGATATATTTTGATAATTTCGATCCCAATTGATTGTTTTGTTTCAGGTCAACAGCGGGAAGAAACCCGAGTCCATTACCGCGGCAAGAAATGGCAAATCTTGACAAAGATGGTGATAGTCGTAAATCAGCAATGAAATCTGATGTGAAAGGCTTGGATTCTAAAGCAATCCCACAATTTCATGCTCACGTTTCTTCCTCTGAGTTTCAGGGGACGATTTCAAATTTAACGTCCTCTCGACAACAACCAACGAAGGCCCAGAAGACAGCCCATCAAATCCATATTCGCTTCGAAAAAATCTGATCTCTCTTAATGCCTTGTTCCTCAAATTATTGAGATTTAGAACCTTATGTTTGTTGAATTGTGTGGACAGAGAAGTGCGGAGAGCAGTGTCTAGAAGGAGGAGGAGGAAAAGGAAGAAGCGAAAGAAGGAGGAGGAGGAAAAGGAAGAAGCGAAAAGAGAGTGTCTAGTTCTTACAGAGGTAATTTTGAGATTGAGACTGCATTTTTCTTTTTTGATTTTTGCTTATGCTGTTTTGAGGGAAAACTTGAATGACCCTTTTCTGATAGTTGAAGGTAGCAGTTCTCATGGAGAGCCCTCCGAAGTGGCAACAACGAAGGGCCTTTGGTAAGTACTGGAATCATTGCTAATTACAGAGTGGTGATTTTTCTACGGAGATGATATATTTTGATAATTTCGATCCCAATTGATTGTTTTGTTTCAGGTCAACAGCGGGAAGAAACCCGAGTCCATTACCGCGGCAAGAAATGGCAAATCTTGACAAAGATGGTGATAGTCGTAAATCAGCAATGAAATCTGATGTGAAAGGCTTGGATTCTAAAGCAATCCCACAATTTCATGCTCACGTTTCTTCCTCTGAGTTTCAGGGGACGATTTCAAATTTAACGTCCTCCTCGACAACAACCAACGAAGGCCCAGAAGACAGCCCATCAAATCCATATTCGCTTCGAAAAAATCTGATCTCTCTTAATGCCTTGTTCCTCAAATTATTGAGATTTAGAACCTTATGTTTGTTGAATTGTGTGGACAGAGAAGTGCGGAGAGCAGTGTCTAGAAGGAGGAGGAGGAAAAGGAAGAAGCGAAAGAAGGAGGAGGAGGAAAAGGAAGAAGCGAAAAGAGAGTGTCTAGTTCTTACAGAGGTAATTTTGAGATTGAGACTGCATTTTTCTTTTTTGATTTTTGCTTATGCTGTTTTGAGGGAAAACTTGAATGACCCTTTTCTGATAGTTGAAGGTAGCAGTTCTCATGGAGAGCCCTCCGAAGTGGCAACAACGAAGGGCCTTTGGTAAGTACTGGAATCATTGCTAATTACAGAGTGGTGATTTTTCTACGGAGATGATATATTTTGATAATTTCGATCCCAATTGATTGTTTTGTTTCAGGTCAACAGCGGGAAGAAACCCGAGTCCATTACCGCGGCAAGAAATGGCAAATCTTGACAAAGATGGTGATAGTCGTAAATCAGCAATGAAATCTGATGTGAAAGGCTTGGATTCTAAAGCAATCCCACAATTTCATGCTCACGTTTCTTCCTCTGAGTTTCAGGGGACGATTTCAAATTTAACGTCCTCTCGACAACAACCAACGAAGGCCCAGAAGACAGCCCATCAAATCCATATTCGCTTCGAAAAAATCTGATCTCTCTTAATGCCTTGTTCCTCAAATTATTGAGATTTAGAACCTTATGTTTGTTGAATTGTGTGGACAGAGAAGTGCGGAGAGCAGTGTCTAGAAGGAGGAGGAGGAAAAGGAAGAAGCGAAAGAAGGAGGAGGAGGAAAAGGAAGAAGCGAAAAGAGAGTGTCTAGTTCTTACAGAGGTAATTTTGAGATTGAGACTGCATTTTTCTTTTTTGATTTTTGCTTATGCTGTTTTGAGGGAAAACTTGAATGACCCTTTTCTGATAGTTGAAGGTAGCAGTTCTCATGGAGAGCCCTCCGAAGTGGCAACAACGAAGGGCCTTTGGTAAGTACTGGAATCATTGCTAATTACAGAGTGGTGATTTTTCTACGGAGATGATATATTTTGATAATTTCGATCCCAATTGATTGTTTTGTTTCAGGTCAACAGCGGGAAGAAACCCGAGTCCATTACCGCGGCAAGAAATGGCAAATCTTGACAAAGATGGTGATAGTCGTAAATCAGCAATGAAATCTGATGTGAAAGGCTTGGATTCTAAAGCAATCCCACAATTTCATGCTCACGTTTCTTCCTCTGAGTTTCAGGGGACGATTTCAAATTTAACGTCCTCTCGACAACAACCAACGAAGGCCCAGAAGACAGCCCATCAAATCCATATTCGCTTCGAAAAAATCTGATCTCTCTTAATGCCTTGTTCCTCAAATTATTGAGATTTAGAACCTTATGTTTGTTGAATTGTGTGGACAGAGAAGTGCGGAGAGCAGTGTCTAGAAGGAGGAGGAGGAAAAGGAAGAAGCGAAAGAAGGAGGAGGAGGAAAAGGAAGAAGCGAAAAGAGAGTGTCTAGTTCTTACAGAGGTAATTTTGAGATTGAGACTGCATTTTTCTTTTTTGATTTTTGCTTATGCTGTTTTGAGGGAAAACTTGAATGACCCTTTTCTGATAGTTGAAGGTAGCAGTTCTCATGGAGAGCCCTCCGAAGTGGCAACAACGAAGGGCCTTTGGTAAGTACTGGAATCATTGCTAATTACAGAGTGGTGATTTTTCTACGGAGATGATATATTTTGATAATTTCGATCCCAATTGATTGTTTTGTTTCAGGTCAACAGCGGGAAGAAACCCGAGTCCATTACCGCGGCAAGAAATGGCAAATCTTGACAAAGATGGTGATAGTCGTAAATCAGCAATGAAATCTGATGTGAAAGGCTTGGATTCTAAAGCAATCCCACAATTTCATGCTCACGTTTCTTCCTCTGAGTTTCAGGGGACGATTTCAAATTTAACGTCCTCTCGACAACAACCAACGAAGGCCCAGAAGACAGCCCATCAAATCCATATTCGCTTCGAAAAAATCTGATCTCTCTTAATGCCTTGTTCCTCAAATTATTGAGATTTAGAACCTTATGTTTGTTGAATTGTGTGGACAGAGAAGTGCGGAGAGCAGTGTCTAGAAGGAGGAGGAGGAAAAGGAAGAAGCGAAAGAAGGAGGAGGAGGAAAAGGAAGAAGCGAAAAGAGAGTGTCTAGTTCTTACAGAGGTAATTTTGAGATTGAGACTGCATTTTTCTTTTTTGATTTTTGCTTATGCTGTTTTGAGGGAAAACTTGAATGACCCTTTTCTGATAGTTGAAGGTAGCAGTTCTCATGGAGAGCCCTCCGAAGTGGCAACAACGAAGGGCCTTTGGTAAGTACTGGAATCATTGCTAATTACAGAGTGGTGATTTTTCTACGGAGATGATATATTTTGATAATTTCGATCCCAATTGATTGTTTTGTTTCAGGTCAACAGCGGGAAGAAACCCGAGTCCATTACCGCGGCAAGAAATGGCAAATCTTGACAAAGATGGTGATAGTCGTAAATCAGCAATGAAATCTGATGTGAAAGGCTTGGATTCTAAAGCAATCCCACAATTTCATGCTCACGTTTCTTCCTCTGA
>CM045919.1:6750345-6805747 GCA_025169955.1 Salix arbutifolia | reverse complement strand
TGGCAACAACGAAGGGCCTTTGGTAAGTACTGGAATCATTGCTAATTACAGAGTGGTGATTTTTCTACGGAGATGATATATTTTGATAATTTCGATCCCAATTGATTGTTTTGTTTCAGGTCAACAGCGGGAAGAAATCCGAGTCCATTACCGCGGCAAGAAATGGCAAATCTTGACAAAGATGGTGATAGTCGTAAATCAGCAATGAAATCTGATGTGAAAGGCTTGGATTCTAAAGCAATCCCACAATTTCATGCTCACGTTTCTTCCTCTGAGTTTCAGGGGACGATTTCAAATTTAACGTCCTCTCGACAACAACCAACGAAGGCCCAGAAGACAGCCCATCAAATCCATATTCGCTTCGAAAAAATCTGATCTCTCTTAATGCCTTGTTCCTCAAATTATTGAGATTTAGAACCTTATGTTTGTTGAATTGTGTGGACAGAGAAGTGCGGAGAGCAGTGTCTAGAAGGAGGAGGAGGAAAAGGAAGAAGCGAAAGAAGGAGGAGGAGGAAAAGGAAGAAGCGAAAAGAGAGTGTCTAGTTCTTACAGAGGTAATTTTGAGATTGAGACTGCATTTTTCTTTTTTGATTTTTGCTTATGCTGTTTCGAGGGAAAACTTGAATGACCCTTTTCTGATAGTTGAAGGTAGCAGTTCTCATGGAGAGCCCTCCGAAGTGGCAACAACGAAGGGCCTTTGGTAAGTACTGGAATCATTGCTAATTACAGAGTGGTGATTTTTCTACGGAGATGATATATTTTGATAATTTCGATCCCAATTGATTGTTTTGTTTCAGGTCAACAGCGGGAAGAAATCCGAGTCCATTACCGCGGCAAGAAATGGCAAATCTTGACAAAGATGGTGATAGTCGTAAATCAGCAATGAAATCTGATGTGAAAGGCTTGGATTCTAAAGCAATCCCACAATTTCATGCTCACGTTTCTTCCTCTGAGTTTCAGGGGACGATTTCAAATTTAACGTCCTCTCGACAACAACCAACGAAGGCCCAGAAGACAGCCCATCAAATCCATATTCGCTTCGAAAAAATCTGATCTCTCTTAATGCCTTGTTCCTCAAATTATTGAGATTTAGAACCTTATGTTTGTTGAATTGTGTGGACAGAGAAGTGCGGAGAGCAGTGTCTAGAAGGAGGAGGAGGAAAAGGAAGAAGCGAAAGAAGGAGGAGGAGGAAAAGGAAGAAGCGAAAAGAGAGTGTCTAGTTCTTACAGAGGTAATTTTGAGATTGAGACTGCATTTTTCTTTTTTGATTTTTGCTTATGCTGTTTCGAGGGAAAACTTGAATGACCCTTTTCTGATAGTTGAAGGTAGCAGTTCTCATGGAGAGCCCTCCGAAGTGGCAACAACGAAGGGCCTTTGGTAAGTACTGGAATCATTGCTAATTACAGAGTGGTGATTTTTCTACGGAGATGATATATTTTGATAATTTCGATCCCAATTGATTGTTTTGTTTCAGGTCAACAGCGGGAAGAAATCCGAGTCCATTACCGCGGCAAGAAATGGCAAATCTTGACAAAGATGGTGATAGTCGTAAATCAGCAATGAAATCTGATGTGAAAGGCTTGGATTCTAAAGCAATCCCACAATTTCATGCTCACGTTTCTTCCTCTGAGTTTCAGGGGACGATTTCAAATTTAACGTCCTCTCGACAACAACCAACGAAGGCCCAGAAGACAGCCCATCAAATCCATATTCGCTTCGAAAAAATCTGATCTCTCTTAATGCCTTGTTCCTCAAATTATTGAGATTTAGAACCTTATGTTTGTTGAATTGTGTGGACAGAGAAGTGCGGAGAGCAGTGTCTAGAAGGAGGAGGAGGAAAAGGAAGAAGCGAAAGAAGGAGGAGGAGGAAAAGGAAGAAGCGAAAAGAGAGTGTCTAGTTCTTACAGAGGTAATTTTGAGATTGAGACTGCATTTTTCTTTTTTGATTTTTGCTTATGCTGTTTCGAGGGAAAACTTGAATGACCCTTTTCTGATAGTTGAAGGTAGCAGTTCTCATGGAGAGCCCTCCGAAGTGGCAACAACGAAGGGCCTTTGGTAAGTACTGGAATCATTGCTAATTACAGAGTGGTGATTTTTCTACGGAGATGATATATTTTGATAATTTCGATCCCAATTGATTGTTTTGTTTCAGGTCAACAGCGGGAAGAAATCCGAGTCCATTACCGCGGCAAGAAATGGCAAATCTTGACAAAGATGGTGATAGTCGTAAATCAGCAATGAAATCTGATGTGAAAGGCTTGGATTCTAAAGCAATCCCACAATTTCATGCTCACGTTTCTTCCTCTGAGTTTCAGGGGACGATTTCAAATTTAACGTCCTCTCGACAACAACCAACGAAGGCCCAGAAGACAGCCCATCAAATCCATATTCGCTTCGAAAAAATCTGATCTCTCTTAATGCCTTGTTCCTCAAATTATTGAGATTTAGAACCTTATGTTTGTTGAATTGTGTGGACAGAGAAGTGCGGAGAGCAGTGTCTAGAAGGAGGAGGAGGAAAAGGAAGAAGCGAAAGAAGGAGGAGGAGGAAAAGGAAGAAGCGAAAAGAGAGTGTCTAGTTCTTACAGAGGTAATTTTGAGATTGAGACTGCATTTTTCTTTTTTGATTTTTGCTTATGCTGTTTCGAGGGAAAACTTGAATGACCCTTTTCTGATAGTTGAAGGTAGCAGTTCTCATGGAGAGCCCTCCGAAGTGGCAACAACGAAGGGCCTTTGGTAAGTACTGGAATCATTGCTAATTACAGAGTGGTGATTTTTCTACGGAGATGATATATTTTGATAATTTCGATCCCAATTGATTGTTTTGTTTCAGGTCAACAGCGGGAAGAAATCCGAGTCCATTACCGCGGCAAGAAATGGCAAATCTTGACAAAGATGGTGATAGTCGTAAATCAGCAATGAAATCTGATGTGAAAGGCTTGGATTCTAAAGCAATCCCACAATTTCATGCTCACGTTTCTTCCTCTGAGTTTCAGGGGACGATTTCAAATTTAACGTCCTCTCGACAACAACCAACGAAGGCCCAGAAGACAGCCCATCAAATCCATATTCGCTTCGAAAAAATCTGATCTCTCTTAATGCCTTGTTCCTCAAATTATTGAGATTTAGAACCTTATGTTTGTTGAATTGTGTGGACAGAGAAGTGCGGAGAGCAGTGTCTAGAAGGAGGAGGAGGAAAAGGAAGAAGCGAAAGAAGGAGGAGGAGGAAAAGGAAGAAGCGAAAAGAGAGTGTCTAGTTCTTACAGAGGTAATTTTGAGATTGAGACTGCATTTTTCTTTTTTGATTTTTGCTTATGCTGTTTCGAGGGAAAACTTGAATGACCCTTTTCTGATAGTTGAAGGTAGCAGTTCTCATGGAGAGCCCTCCGAAGTGGCAACAACGAAGGGCCTTTGGTAAGTACTGGAATCATTGCTAATTACAGAGTGGTGATTTTTCTACGGAGATGATATATTTTGATAATTTCGATCCCAATTGATTGTTTTGTTTCAGGTCAACAGCGGGAAGAAATCCGAGTCCATTACCGCGGCAAGAAATGGCAAATCTTGACAAAGATGGTGATAGTCGTAAATCAGCAATGAAATCTGATGTGAAAGGCTTGGATTCTAAAGCAATCCCACAATTTCATGCTCACGTTTCTTCCTCTGAGTTTCAGGGGACGATTTCAAATTTAACGTCCTCTCGACAACAACCAACGAAGGCCCAGAAGACAGCCCATCAAATCCATATTCGCTTCGAAAAAATCTGATCTCTCTTAATGCCTTGTTCCTCAAATTATTGAGATTTAGAACCTTATGTTTGTTGAATTGTGTGGACAGAGAAGTGCGGAGAGCAGTGTCTAGAAGGAGGAGGAGGAAAAGGAAGAAGCGAAAGAAGGAGGAGGAGGAAAAGGAAGAAGCGAAAAGAGAGTGTCTAGTTCTTACAGAGGTAATTTTGAGATTGAGACTGCATTTTTCTTTTTTGATTTTTGCTTATGCTGTTTCGAGGGAAAACTTGAATGACCCTTTTCTGATAGTTGAAGGTAGCAGTTCTCATGGAGAGCCCTCCGAAGTGGCAACAACGAAGGGCCTTTGGTAAGTACTGGAATCATTGCTAATTACAGAGTGGTGATTTTTCTACGGAGATGATATATTTTGATAATTTCGATCCCAATTGATTGTTTTGTTTCAGGTCAACAGCGGGAAGAAATCCGAGTCCATTACCGCGGCAAGAAATGGCAAATCTTGACAAAGATGGTGATAGTCGTAAATCAGCAATGAAATCTGATGTGAAAGGCTTGGATTCTAAAGCAATCCCACAATTTCATGCTCACGTTTCTTCCTCTGAGTTTCAGGGGACGATTTCAAATTTAACGTCCTCTCGACAACAACCAACGAAGGCCCAGAAGACAGCCCATCAAATCCATATTCGCTTCGAAAAAATCTGATCTCTCTTAATGCCTTGTTCCTCAAATTATTGAGATTTAGAACCTTATGTTTGTTGAATTGTGTGGACAGAGAAGTGCGGAGAGCAGTGTCTAGAAGGAGGAGGAGGAAAAGGAAGAAGCGAAAGAAGGAGGAGGAGGAAAAGGAAGAAGCGAAAAGAGAGTGTCTAGTTCTTACAGAGGTAATTTTGAGATTGAGACTGCATTTTTCTTTTTTGATTTTTGCTTATGCTGTTTCGAGGGAAAACTTGAATGACCCTTTTCTGATAGTTGAAGGTAGCAGTTCTCATGGAGAGCCCTCCGAAGTGGCAACAACGAAGGGCCTTTGGTAAGTACTGGAATCATTGCTAATTACAGAGTGGTGATTTTTCTACGGAGATGATATATTTTGATAATTTCGATCCCAATTGATTGTTTTGTTTCAGGTCAACAGCGGGAAGAAATCCGAGTCCATTACCGCGGCAAGAAATGGCAAATCTTGACAAAGATGGTGATAGTCGTAAATCAGCAATGAAATCTGATGTGAAAGGCTTGGATTCTAAAGCAATCCCACAATTTCATGCTCACGTTTCTTCCTCTGAGTTTCAGGGGACGATTTCAAATTTAACGTCCTCTCGACAACAACCAACGAAGGCCCAGAAGACAGCCCATCAAATCCATATTCGCTTCGAAAAAATCTGATCTCTCTTAATGCCTTGTTCCTCAAATTATTGAGATTTAGAACCTTATGTTTGTTGAATTGTGTGGACAGAGAAGTGCGGAGAGCAGTGTCTAGAAGGAGGAGGAGGAAAAGGAAGAAGCGAAAGAAGGAGGAGGAGGAAAAGGAAGAAGCGAAAAGAGAGTGTCTAGTTCTTACAGAGGTAATTTTGAGATTGAGACTGCATTTTTCTTTTTTGATTTTTGCTTATGCTGTTTCGAGGGAAAACTTGAATGACCCTTTTCTGATAGTTGAAGGTAGCAGTTCTCATGGAGAGCCCTCCGAAGTGGCAACAACGAAGGGCCTTTGGTAAGTACTGGAATCATTGCTAATTACAGAGTGGTGATTTTTCTACGGAGATGATATATTTTGATAATTTCGATCCCAATTGATTGTTTTGTTTCAGGTCAACAGCGGGAAGAAATCCGAGTCCATTACCGCGGCAAGAAATGGCAAATCTTGACAAAGATGGTGATAGTCGTAAATCAGCAATGAAATCTGATGTGAAAGGCTTGGATTCTAAAGCAATCCCACAATTTCATGCTCACGTTTCTTCCTCTGAGTTTCAGGGGACGATTTCAAATTTAACGTCCTCTCGACAACAACCAACGAAGGCCCAGAAGACAGCCCATCAAATCCATATTCGCTTCGAAAAAATCTGATCTCTCTTAATGCCTTGTTCCTCAAATTATTGAGATTTAGAACCTTATGTTTGTTGAATTGTGTGGACAGAGAAGTGCGGAGAGCAGTGTCTAGAAGGAGGAGGAGGAAAAGGAAGAAGCGAAAGAAGGAGGAGGAGGAAAAGGAAGAAGCGAAAAGAGAGTGTCTAGTTCTTACAGAGGTAATTTTGAGATTGAGACTGCATTTTTCTTTTTTGATTTTTGCTTATGCTGTTTCGAGGGAAAACTTGAATGACCCTTTTCTGATAGTTGAAGGTAGCAGTTCTCATGGAGAGCCCTCCGAAGTGGCAACAACGAAGGGCCTTTGGTAAGTACTGGAATCATTGCTAATTACAGAGTGGTGATTTTTCTACGGAGATGATATATTTTGATAATTTCGATCCCAATTGATTGTTTTGTTTCAGGTCAACAGCGGGAAGAAATCCGAGTCCATTACCGCGGCAAGAAATGGCAAATCTTGACAAAGATGGTGATAGTCGTAAATCAGCAATGAAATCTGATGTGAAAGGCTTGGATTCTAAAGCAATCCCACAATTTCATGCTCACGTTTCTTCCTCTGAGTTTCAGGGGACGATTTCAAATTTAACGTCCTCTCGACAACAACCAACGAAGGCCCAGAAGACAGCCCATCAAATCCATATTCGCTTCGAAAAAATCTGATCTCTCTTAATGCCTTGTTCCTCAAATTATTGAGATTTAGAACCTTATGTTTGTTGAATTGTGTGGACAGAGAAGTGCGGAGAGCAGTGTCTAGAAGGAGGAGGAGGAAAAGGAAGAAGCGAAAGAAGGAGGAGGAGGAAAAGGAAGAAGCGAAAAGAGAGTGTCTAGTTCTTACAGAGGTAATTTTGAGATTGAGACTGCATTTTTCTTTTTTGATTTTTGCTTATGCTGTTTCGAGGGAAAACTTGAATGACCCTTTTCTGATAGTTGAAGGTAGCAGTTCTCATGGAGAGCCCTCCGAAGTGGCAACAACGAAGGGCCTTTGGTAAGTACTGGAATCATTGCTAATTACAGAGTGGTGATTTTTCTACGGAGATGATATATTTTGATAATTTCGATCCCAATTGATTGTTTTGTTTCAGGTCAACAGCGGGAAGAAATCCGAGTCCATTACCGCGGCAAGAAATGGCAAATCTTGACAAAGATGGTGATAGTCGTAAATCAGCAATGAAATCTGATGTGAAAGGCTTGGATTCTAAAGCAATCCCACAATTTCATGCTCACGTTTCTTCCTCTGAGTTTCAGGGGACGATTTCAAATTTAACGTCCTCTCGACAACAACCAACGAAGGCCCAGAAGACAGCCCATCAAATCCATATTCGCTTCGAAAAAATCTGATCTCTCTTAATGCCTTGTTCCTCAAATTATTGAGATTTAGAACCTTATGTTTGTTGAATTGTGTGGACAGAGAAGTGCGGAGAGCAGTGTCTAGAAGGAGGAGGAGGAAAAGGAAGAAGCGAAAGAAGGAGGAGGAGGAAAAGGAAGAAGCGAAAAGAGAGTGTCTAGTTCTTACAGAGGTAATTTTGAGATTGAGACTGCATTTTTCTTTTTTGATTTTTGCTTATGCTGTTTCGAGGGAAAACTTGAATGACCCTTTTCTGATAGTTGAAGGTAGCAGTTCTCATGGAGAGCCCTCCGAAGTGGCAACAACGAAGGGCCTTTGGTAAGTACTGGAATCATTGCTAATTACAGAGTGGTGATTTTTCTACGGAGATGATATATTTTGATAATTTCGATCCCAATTGATTGTTTTGTTTCAGGTCAACAGCGGGAAGAAATCCGAGTCCATTACCGCGGCAAGAAATGGCAAATCTTGACAAAGATGGTGATAGTCGTAAATCAGCAATGAAATCTGATGTGAAAGGCTTGGATTCTAAAGCAATCCCACAATTTCATGCTCACGTTTCTTCCTCTGAGTTTCAGGGGACGATTTCAAATTTAACGTCCTCTCGACAACAACCAACGAAGGCCCAGAAGACAGCCCATCAAATCCATATTCGCTTCGAAAAAATCTGATCTCTCTTAATGCCTTGTTCCTCAAATTATTGAGATTTAGAACCTTATGTTTGTTGAATTGTGTGGACAGAGAAGTGCGGAGAGCAGTGTCTAGAAGGAGGAGGAGGAAAAGGAAGAAGCGAAAGAAGGAGGAGGAGGAAAAGGAAGAAGCGAAAAGAGAGTGTCTAGTTCTTACAGAGGTAATTTTGAGATTGAGACTGCATTTTTCTTTTTTGATTTTTGCTTATGCTGTTTCGAGGGAAAACTTGAATGACCCTTTTCTGATAGTTGAAGGTAGCAGTTCTCATGGAGAGCCCTCCGAAGTGGCAACAACGAAGGGCCTTTGGTAAGTACTGGAATCATTGCTAATTACAGAGTGGTGATTTTTCTACGGAGATGATATATTTTGATAATTTCGATCCCAATTGATTGTTTTGTTTCAGGTCAACAGCGGGAAGAAATCCGAGTCCATTACCGCGGCAAGAAATGGCAAATCTTGACAAAGATGGTGATAGTCGTAAATCAGCAATGAAATCTGATGTGAAAGGCTTGGATTCTAAAGCAATCCCACAATTTCATGCTCACGTTTCTTCCTCTGAGTTTCAGGGGACGATTTCAAATTTAACGTCCTCTCGACAACAACCAACGAAGGCCCAGAAGACAGCCCATCAAATCCATATTCGCTTCGAAAAAATCTGATCTCTCTTAATGCCTTGTTCCTCAAATTATTGAGATTTAGAACCTTATGTTTGTTGAATTGTGTGGACAGAGAAGTGCGGAGAGCAGTGTCTAGAAGGAGGAGGAGGAAAAGGAAGAAGCGAAAGAAGGAGGAGGAGGAAAAGGAAGAAGCGAAAAGAGAGTGTCTAGTTCTTACAGAGGTAATTTTGAGATTGAGACTGCATTTTTCTTTTTTGATTTTTGCTTATGCTGTTTCGAGGGAAAACTTGAATGACCCTTTTCTGATAGTTGAAGGTAGCAGTTCTCATGGAGAGCCCTCCGAAGTGGCAACAACGAAGGGCCTTTGGTAAGTACTGGAATCATTGCTAATTACAGAGTGGTGATTTTTCTACGGAGATGATATATTTTGATAATTTCGATCCCAATTGATTGTTTTGTTTCAGGTCAACAGCGGGAAGAAATCCGAGTCCATTACCGCGGCAAGAAATGGCAAATCTTGACAAAGATGGTGATAGTCGTAAATCAGCAATGAAATCTGATGTGAAAGGCTTGGATTCTAAAGCAATCCCACAATTTCATGCTCACGTTTCTTCCTCTGAGTTTCAGGGGACGATTTCAAATTTAACGTCCTCTCGACAACAACCAACGAAGGCCCAGAAGACAGCCCATCAAATCCATATTCGCTTCGAAAAAATCTGATCTCTCTTAATGCCTTGTTCCTCAAATTATTGAGATTTAGAACCTTATGTTTGTTGAATTGTGTGGACAGAGAAGTGCGGAGAGCAGTGTCTAGAAGGAGGAGGAGGAAAAGGAAGAAGCGAAAGAAGGAGGAGGAGGAAAAGGAAGAAGCGAAAAGAGAGTGTCTAGTTCTTACAGAGGTAATTTTGAGATTGAGACTGCATTTTTCTTTTTTGATTTTTGCTTATGCTGTTTCGAGGGAAAACTTGAATGACCCTTTTCTGATAGTTGAAGGTAGCAGTTCTCATGGAGAGCCCTCCGAAGTGGCAACAACGAAGGGCCTTTGGTAAGTACTGGAATCATTGCTAATTACAGAGTGGTGATTTTTCTACGGAGATGATATATTTTGATAATTTCGATCCCAATTGATTGTTTTGTTTCAGGTCAACAGCGGGAAGAAATCCGAGTCCATTACCGCGGCAAGAAATGGCAAATCTTGACAAAGATGGTGATAGTCGTAAATCAGCAATGAAATCTGATGTGAAAGGCTTGGATTCTAAAGCAATCCCACAATTTCATGCTCACGTTTCTTCCTCTGAGTTTCAGGGGACGATTTCAAATTTAACGTCCTCTCGACAACAACCAACGAAGGCCCAGAAGACAGCCCATCAAATCCATATTCGCTTCGAAAAAATCTGATCTCTCTTAATGCCTTGTTCCTCAAATTATTGAGATTTAGAACCTTATGTTTGTTGAATTGTGTGGACAGAGAAGTGCGGAGAGCAGTGTCTAGAAGGAGGAGGAGGAAAAGGAAGAAGCGAAAGAAGGAGGAGGAGGAAAAGGAAGAAGCGAAAAGAGAGTGTCTAGTTCTTACAGAGGTAATTTTGAGATTGAGACTGCATTTTTCTTTTTTGATTTTTGCTTATGCTGTTTCGAGGGAAAACTTGAATGACCCTTTTCTGATAGTTGAAGGTAGCAGTTCTCATGGAGAGCCCTCCGAAGTGGCAACAACGAAGGGCCTTTGGTAAGTACTGGAATCATTGCTAATTACAGAGTGGTGATTTTTCTACGGAGATGATATATTTTGATAATTTCGATCCCAATTGATTGTTTTGTTTCAGGTCAACAGCGGGAAGAAATCCGAGTCCATTACCGCGGCAAGAAATGGCAAATCTTGACAAAGATGGTGATAGTCGTAAATCAGCAATGAAATCTGATGTGAAAGGCTTGGATTCTAAAGCAATCCCACAATTTCATGCTCACGTTTCTTCCTCTGAGTTTCAGGGGACGATTTCAAATTTAACGTCCTCTCGACAACAACCAACGAAGGCCCAGAAGACAGCCCATCAAATCCATATTCGCTTCGAAAAAATCTGATCTCTCTTAATGCCTTGTTCCTCAAATTATTGAGATTTAGAACCTTATGTTTGTTGAATTGTGTGGACAGAGAAGTGCGGAGAGCAGTGTCTAGAAGGAGGAGGAGGAAAAGGAAGAAGCGAAAGAAGGAGGAGGAGGAAAAGGAAGAAGCGAAAAGAGAGTGTCTAGTTCTTACAGAGGTAATTTTGAGATTGAGACTGCATTTTTCTTTTTTGATTTTTGCTTATGCTGTTTCGAGGGAAAACTTGAATGACCCTTTTCTGATAGTTGAAGGTAGCAGTTCTCATGGAGAGCCCTCCGAAGTGGCAACAACGAAGGGCCTTTGGTAAGTACTGGAATCATTGCTAATTACAGAGTGGTGATTTTTCTACGGAGATGATATATTTTGATAATTTCGATCCCAATTGATTGTTTTGTTTCAGGTCAACAGCGGGAAGAAATCCGAGTCCATTACCGCGGCAAGAAATGGCAAATCTTGACAAAGATGGTGATAGTCGTAAATCAGCAATGAAATCTGATGTGAAAGGCTTGGATTCTAAAGCAATCCCACAATTTCATGCTCACGTTTCTTCCTCTGAGTTTCAGGGGACGATTTCAAATTTAACGTCCTCTCGACAACAACCAACGAAGGCCCAGAAGACAGCCCATCAAATCCATATTCGCTTCGAAAAAATCTGATCTCTCTTAATGCCTTGTTCCTCAAATTATTGAGATTTAGAACCTTATGTTTGTTGAATTGTGTGGACAGAGAAGTGCGGAGAGCAGTGTCTAGAAGGAGGAGGAGGAAAAGGAAGAAGCGAAAGAAGGAGGAGGAGGAAAAGGAAGAAGCGAAAAGAGAGTGTCTAGTTCTTACAGAGGTAATTTTGAGATTGAGACTGCATTTTTCTTTTTTGATTTTTGCTTATGCTGTTTCGAGGGAAAACTTGAATGACCCTTTTCTGATAGTTGAAGGTAGCAGTTCTCATGGAGAGCCCTCCGAAGTGGCAACAACGAAGGGCCTTTGGTAAGTACTGGAATCATTGCTAATTACAGAGTGGTGATTTTTCTACGGAGATGATATATTTTGATAATTTCGATCCCAATTGATTGTTTTGTTTCAGGTCAACAGCGGGAAGAAATCCGAGTCCATTACCGCGGCAAGAAATGGCAAATCTTGACAAAGATGGTGATAGTCGTAAATCAGCAATGAAATCTGATGTGAAAGGCTTGGATTCTAAAGCAATCCCACAATTTCATGCTCACGTTTCTTCCTCTGAGTTTCAGGGGACGATTTCAAATTTAACGTCCTCTCGACAACAACCAACGAAGGCCCAGAAGACAGCCCATCAAATCCATATTCGCTTCGAAAAAATCTGATCTCTCTTAATGCCTTGTTCCTCAAATTATTGAGATTTAGAACCTTATGTTTGTTGAATTGTGTGGACAGAGAAGTGCGGAGAGCAGTGTCTAGAAGGAGGAGGAGGAAAAGGAAGAAGCGAAAGAAGGAGGAGGAGGAAAAGGAAGAAGCGAAAAGAGAGTGTCTAGTTCTTACAGAGGTAATTTTGAGATTGAGACTGCATTTTTCTTTTTTGATTTTTGCTTATGCTGTTTCGAGGGAAAACTTGAATGACCCTTTTCTGATAGTTGAAGGTAGCAGTTCTCATGGAGAGCCCTCCGAAGTGGCAACAACGAAGGGCCTTTGGTAAGTACTGGAATCATTGCTAATTACAGAGTGGTGATTTTTCTACGGAGATGATATATTTTGATAATTTCGATCCCAATTGATTGTTTTGTTTCAGGTCAACAGCGGGAAGAAATCCGAGTCCATTACCGCGGCAAGAAATGGCAAATCTTGACAAAGATGGTGATAGTCGTAAATCAGCAATGAAATCTGATGTGAAAGGCTTGGATTCTAAAGCAATCCCACAATTTCATGCTCACGTTTCTTCCTCTGAGTTTCAGGGGACGATTTCAAATTTAACGTCCTCTCGACAACAACCAACGAAGGCCCAGAAGACAGCCCATCAAATCCATATTCGCTTCGAAAAAATCTGATCTCTCTTAATGCCTTGTTCCTCAAATTATTGAGATTTAGAACCTTATGTTTGTTGAATTGTGTGGACAGAGAAGTGCGGAGAGCAGTGTCTAGAAGGAGGAGGAGGAAAAGGAAGAAGCGAAAGAAGGAGGAGGAGGAAAAGGAAGAAGCGAAAAGAGAGTGTCTAGTTCTTACAGAGGTAATTTTGAGATTGAGACTGCATTTTTCTTTTTTGATTTTTGCTTATGCTGTTTCGAGGGAAAACTTGAATGACCCTTTTCTGATAGTTGAAGGTAGCAGTTCTCATGGAGAGCCCTCCGAAGTGGCAACAACGAAGGGCCTTTGGTAAGTACTGGAATCATTGCTAATTACAGAGTGGTGATTTTTCTACGGAGATGATATATTTTGATAATTTCGATCCCAATTGATTGTTTTGTTTCAGGTCAACAGCGGGAAGAAATCCGAGTCCATTACCGCGGCAAGAAATGGCAAATCTTGACAAAGATGGTGATAGTCGTAAATCAGCAATGAAATCTGATGTGAAAGGCTTGGATTCTAAAGCAATCCCACAATTTCATGCTCACGTTTCTTCCTCTGAGTTTCAGGGGACGATTTCAAATTTAACGTCCTCTCGACAACAACCAACGAAGGCCCAGAAGACAGCCCATCAAATCCATATTCGCTTCGAAAAAATCTGATCTCTCTTAATGCCTTGTTCCTCAAATTATTGAGATTTAGAACCTTATGTTTGTTGAATTGTGTGGACAGAGAAGTGCGGAGAGCAGTGTCTAGAAGGAGGAGGAGGAAAAGGAAGAAGCGAAAGAAGGAGGAGGAGGAAAAGGAAGAAGCGAAAAGAGAGTGTCTAGTTCTTACAGAGGTAATTTTGAGATTGAGACTGCATTTTTCTTTTTTGATTTTTGCTTATGCTGTTTCGAGGGAAAACTTGAATGACCCTTTTCTGATAGTTGAAGGTAGCAGTTCTCATGGAGAGCCCTCCGAAGTGGCAACAACGAAGGGCCTTTGGTAAGTACTGGAATCATTGCTAATTACAGAGTGGTGATTTTTCTACGGAGATGATATATTTTGATAATTTCGATCCCAATTGATTGTTTTGTTTCAGGTCAACAGCGGGAAGAAATCCGAGTCCATTACCGCGGCAAGAAATGGCAAATCTTGACAAAGATGGTGATAGTCGTAAATCAGCAATGAAATCTGATGTGAAAGGCTTGGATTCTAAAGCAATCCCACAATTTCATGCTCACGTTTCTTCCTCTGAGTTTCAGGGGACGATTTCAAATTTAACGTCCTCTCGACAACAACCAACGAAGGCCCAGAAGACAGCCCATCAAATCCATATTCGCTTCGAAAAAATCTGATCTCTCTTAATGCCTTGTTCCTCAAATTATTGAGATTTAGAACCTTATGTTTGTTGAATTGTGTGGACAGAGAAGTGCGGAGAGCAGTGTCTAGAAGGAGGAGGAGGAAAAGGAAGAAGCGAAAGAAGGAGGAGGAGGAAAAGGAAGAAGCGAAAAGAGAGTGTCTAGTTCTTACAGAGGTAATTTTGAGATTGAGACTGCATTTTTCTTTTTTGATTTTTGCTTATGCTGTTTCGAGGGAAAACTTGAATGACCCTTTTCTGATAGTTGAAGGTAGCAGTTCTCATGGAGAGCCCTCCGAAGTGGCAACAACGAAGGGCCTTTGGTAAGTACTGGAATCATTGCTAATTACAGAGTGGTGATTTTTCTACGGAGATGATATATTTTGATAATTTCGATCCCAATTGATTGTTTTGTTTCAGGTCAACAGCGGGAAGAAATCCGAGTCCATTACCGCGGCAAGAAATGGCAAATCTTGACAAAGATGGTGATAGTCGTAAATCAGCAATGAAATCTGATGTGAAAGGCTTGGATTCTAAAGCAATCCCACAATTTCATGCTCACGTTTCTTCCTCTGAGTTTCAGGGGACGATTTCAAATTTAACGTCCTCTCGACAACAACCAACGAAGGCCCAGAAGACAGCCCATCAAATCCATATTCGCTTCGAAAAAATCTGATCTCTCTTAATGCCTTGTTCCTCAAATTATTGAGATTTAGAACCTTATGTTTGTTGAATTGTGTGGACAGAGAAGTGCGGAGAGCAGTGTCTAGAAGGAGGAGGAGGAAAAGGAAGAAGCGAAAGAAGGAGGAGGAGGAAAAGGAAGAAGCGAAAAGAGAGTGTCTAGTTCTTACAGAGGTAATTTTGAGATTGAGACTGCATTTTTCTTTTTTGATTTTTGCTTATGCTGTTTCGAGGGAAAACTTGAATGACCCTTTTCTGATAGTTGAAGGTAGCAGTTCTCATGGAGAGCCCTCCGAAGTGGCAACAACGAAGGGCCTTTGGTAAGTACTGGAATCATTGCTAATTACAGAGTGGTGATTTTTCTACGGAGATGATATATTTTGATAATTTCGATCCCAATTGATTGTTTTGTTTCAGGTCAACAGCGGGAAGAAATCCGAGTCCATTACCGCGGCAAGAAATGGCAAATCTTGACAAAGATGGTGATAGTCGTAAATCAGCAATGAAATCTGATGTGAAAGGCTTGGATTCTAAAGCAATCCCACAATTTCATGCTCACGTTTCTTCCTCTGAGTTTCAGGGGACGATTTCAAATTTAACGTCCTCTCGACAACAACCAACGAAGGCCCAGAAGACAGCCCATCAAATCCATATTCGCTTCGAAAAAATCTGATCTCTCTTAATGCCTTGTTCCTCAAATTATTGAGATTTAGAACCTTATGTTTGTTGAATTGTGTGGACAGAGAAGTGCGGAGAGCAGTGTCTAGAAGGAGGAGGAGGAAAAGGAAGAAGCGAAAGAAGGAGGAGGAGGAAAAGGAAGAAGCGAAAAGAGAGTGTCTAGTTCTTACAGAGGTAATTTTGAGATTGAGACTGCATTTTTCTTTTTTGATTTTTGCTTATGCTGTTTCGAGGGAAAACTTGAATGACCCTTTTCTGATAGTTGAAGGTAGCAGTTCTCATGGAGAGCCCTCCGAAGTGGCAACAACGAAGGGCCTTTGGTAAGTACTGGAATCATTGCTAATTACAGAGTGGTGATTTTTCTACGGAGATGATATATTTTGATAATTTCGATCCCAATTGATTGTTTTGTTTCAGGTCAACAGCGGGAAGAAATCCGAGTCCATTACCGCGGCAAGAAATGGCAAATCTTGACAAAGATGGTGATAGTCGTAAATCAGCAATGAAATCTGATGTGAAAGGCTTGGATTCTAAAGCAATCCCACAATTTCATGCTCACGTTTCTTCCTCTGAGTTTCAGGGGACGATTTCAAATTTAACGTCCTCTCGACAACAACCAACGAAGGCCCAGAAGACAGCCCATCAAATCCATATTCGCTTCGAAAAAATCTGATCTCTCTTAATGCCTTGTTCCTCAAATTATTGAGATTTAGAACCTTATGTTTGTTGAATTGTGTGGACAGAGAAGTGCGGAGAGCAGTGTCTAGAAGGAGGAGGAGGAAAAGGAAGAAGCGAAAGAAGGAGGAGGAGGAAAAGGAAGAAGCGAAAAGAGAGTGTCTAGTTCTTACAGAGGTAATTTTGAGATTGAGACTGCATTTTTCTTTTTTGATTTTTGCTTATGCTGTTTCGAGGGAAAACTTGAATGACCCTTTTCTGATAGTTGAAGGTAGCAGTTCTCATGGAGAGCCCTCCGAAGTGGCAACAACGAAGGGCCTTTGGTAAGTACTGGAATCATTGCTAATTACAGAGTGGTGATTTTTCTACGGAGATGATATATTTTGATAATTTCGATCCCAATTGATTGTTTTGTTTCAGGTCAACAGCGGGAAGAAATCCGAGTCCATTACCGCGGCAAGAAATGGCAAATCTTGACAAAGATGGTGATAGTCGTAAATCAGCAATGAAATCTGATGTGAAAGGCTTGGATTCTAAAGCAATCCCACAATTTCATGCTCACGTTTCTTCCTCTGAGTTTCAGGGGACGATTTCAAATTTAACGTCCTCTCGACAACAACCAACGAAGGCCCAGAAGACAGCCCATCAAATCCATATTCGCTTCGAAAAAATCTGATCTCTCTTAATGCCTTGTTCCTCAAATTATTGAGATTTAGAACCTTATGTTTGTTGAATTGTGTGGACAGAGAAGTGCGGAGAGCAGTGTCTAGAAGGAGGAGGAGGAAAAGGAAGAAGCGAAAGAAGGAGGAGGAGGAAAAGGAAGAAGCGAAAAGAGAGTGTCTAGTTCTTACAGAGGTAATTTTGAGATTGAGACTGCATTTTTCTTTTTTGATTTTTGCTTATGCTGTTTCGAGGGAAAACTTGAATGACCCTTTTCTGATAGTTGAAGGTAGCAGTTCTCATGGAGAGCCCTCCGAAGTGGCAACAACGAAGGGCCTTTGGTAAGTACTGGAATCATTGCTAATTACAGAGTGGTGATTTTTCTACGGAGATGATATATTTTGATAATTTCGATCCCAATTGATTGTTTTGTTTCAGGTCAACAGCGGGAAGAAATCCGAGTCCATTACCGCGGCAAGAAATGGCAAATCTTGACAAAGATGGTGATAGTCGTAAATCAGCAATGAAATCTGATGTGAAAGGCTTGGATTCTAAAGCAATCCCACAATTTCATGCTCACGTTTCTTCCTCTGAGTTTCAGGGGACGATTTCAAATTTAACGTCCTCTCGACAACAACCAACGAAGGCCCAGAAGACAGCCCATCAAATCCATATTCGCTTCGAAAAAATCTGATCTCTCTTAATGCCTTGTTCCTCAAATTATTGAGATTTAGAACCTTATGTTTGTTGAATTGTGTGGACAGAGAAGTGCGGAGAGCAGTGTCTAGAAGGAGGAGGAGGAAAAGGAAGAAGCGAAAGAAGGAGGAGGAGGAAAAGGAAGAAGCGAAAAGAGAGTGTCTAGTTCTTACAGAGGTAATTTTGAGATTGAGACTGCATTTTTCTTTTTTGATTTTTGCTTATGCTGTTTCGAGGGAAAACTTGAATGACCCTTTTCTGATAGTTGAAGGTAGCAGTTCTCATGGAGAGCCCTCCGAAGTGGCAACAACGAAGGGCCTTTGGTAAGTACTGGAATCATTGCTAATTACAGAGTGGTGATTTTTCTACGGAGATGATATATTTTGATAATTTCGATCCCAATTGATTGTTTTGTTTCAGGTCAACAGCGGGAAGAAATCCGAGTCCATTACCGCGGCAAGAAATGGCAAATCTTGACAAAGATGGTGATAGTCGTAAATCAGCAATGAAATCTGATGTGAAAGGCTTGGATTCTAAAGCAATCCCACAATTTCATGCTCACGTTTCTTCCTCTGAGTTTCAGGGGACGATTTCAAATTTAACGTCCTCTCGACAACAACCAACGAAGGCCCAGAAGACAGCCCATCAAATCCATATTCGCTTCGAAAAAATCTGATCTCTCTTAATGCCTTGTTCCTCAAATTATTGAGATTTAGAACCTTATGTTTGTTGAATTGTGTGGACAGAGAAGTGCGGAGAGCAGTGTCTAGAAGGAGGAGGAGGAAAAGGAAGAAGCGAAAGAAGGAGGAGGAGGAAAAGGAAGAAGCGAAAAGAGAGTGTCTAGTTCTTACAGAGGTAATTTTGAGATTGAGACTGCATTTTTCTTTTTTGATTTTTGCTTATGCTGTTTCGAGGGAAAACTTGAATGACCCTTTTCTGATAGTTGAAGGTAGCAGTTCTCATGGAGAGCCCTCCGAAGTGGCAACAACGAAGGGCCTTTGGTAAGTACTGGAATCATTGCTAATTACAGAGTGGTGATTTTTCTACGGAGATGATATATTTTGATAATTTCGATCCCAATTGATTGTTTTGTTTCAGGTCAACAGCGGGAAGAAATCCGAGTCCATTACCGCGGCAAGAAATGGCAAATCTTGACAAAGATGGTGATAGTCGTAAATCAGCAATGAAATCTGATGTGAAAGGCTTGGATTCTAAAGCAATCCCACAATTTCATGCTCACGTTTCTTCCTCTGAGTTTCAGGGGACGATTTCAAATTTAACGTCCTCTCGACAACAACCAACGAAGGCCCAGAAGACAGCCCATCAAATCCATATTCGCTTCGAAAAAATCTGATCTCTCTTAATGCCTTGTTCCTCAAATTATTGAGATTTAGAACCTTATGTTTGTTGAATTGTGTGGACAGAGAAGTGCGGAGAGCAGTGTCTAGAAGGAGGAGGAGGAAAAGGAAGAAGCGAAAGAAGGAGGAGGAGGAAAAGGAAGAAGCGAAAAGAGAGTGTCTAGTTCTTACAGAGGTAATTTTGAGATTGAGACTGCATTTTTCTTTTTTGATTTTTGCTTATGCTGTTTCGAGGGAAAACTTGAATGACCCTTTTCTGATAGTTGAAGGTAGCAGTTCTCATGGAGAGCCCTCCGAAGTGGCAACAACGAAGGGCCTTTGGTAAGTACTGGAATCATTGCTAATTACAGAGTGGTGATTTTTCTACGGAGATGATATATTTTGATAATTTCGATCCCAATTGATTGTTTTGTTTCAGGTCAACAGCGGGAAGAAATCCGAGTCCATTACCGCGGCAAGAAATGGCAAATCTTGACAAAGATGGTGATAGTCGTAAATCAGCAATGAAATCTGATGTGAAAGGCTTGGATTCTAAAGCAATCCCACAATTTCATGCTCACGTTTCTTCCTCTGAGTTTCAGGGGACGATTTCAAATTTAACGTCCTCTCGACAACAACCAACGAAGGCCCAGAAGACAGCCCATCAAATCCATATTCGCTTCGAAAAAATCTGATCTCTCTTAATGCCTTGTTCCTCAAATTATTGAGATTTAGAACCTTATGTTTGTTGAATTGTGTGGACAGAGAAGTGCGGAGAGCAGTGTCTAGAAGGAGGAGGAGGAAAAGGAAGAAGCGAAAGAAGGAGGAGGAGGAAAAGGAAGAAGCGAAAAGAGAGTGTCTAGTTCTTACAGAGGTAATTTTGAGATTGAGACTGCATTTTTCTTTTTTGATTTTTGCTTATGCTGTTTCGAGGGAAAACTTGAATGACCCTTTTCTGATAGTTGAAGGTAGCAGTTCTCATGGAGAGCCCTCCGAAGTGGCAACAACGAAGGGCCTTTGGTAAGTACTGGAATCATTGCTAATTACAGAGTGGTGATTTTTCTACGGAGATGATATATTTTGATAATTTCGATCCCAATTGATTGTTTTGTTTCAGGTCAACAGCGGGAAGAAATCCGAGTCCATTACCGCGGCAAGAAATGGCAAATCTTGACAAAGATGGTGATAGTCGTAAATCAGCAATGAAATCTGATGTGAAAGGCTTGGATTCTAAAGCAATCCCACAATTTCATGCTCACGTTTCTTCCTCTGAGTTTCAGGGGACGATTTCAAATTTAACGTCCTCTCGACAACAACCAACGAAGGCCCAGAAGACAGCCCATCAAATCCATATTCGCTTCGAAAAAATCTGATCTCTCTTAATGCCTTGTTCCTCAAATTATTGAGATTTAGAACCTTATGTTTGTTGAATTGTGTGGACAGAGAAGTGCGGAGAGCAGTGTCTAGAAGGAGGAGGAGGAAAAGGAAGAAGCGAAAGAAGGAGGAGGAGGAAAAGGAAGAAGCGAAAAGAGAGTGTCTAGTTCTTACAGAGGTAATTTTGAGATTGAGACTGCATTTTTCTTTTTTGATTTTTGCTTATGCTGTTTCGAGGGAAAACTTGAATGACCCTTTTCTGATAGTTGAAGGTAGCAGTTCTCATGGAGAGCCCTCCGAAGTGGCAACAACGAAGGGCCTTTGGTAAGTACTGGAATCATTGCTAATTACAGAGTGGTGATTTTTCTACGGAGATGATATATTTTGATAATTTCGATCCCAATTGATTGTTTTGTTTCAGGTCAACAGCGGGAAGAAATCCGAGTCCATTACCGCGGCAAGAAATGGCAAATCTTGACAAAGATGGTGATAGTCGTAAATCAGCAATGAAATCTGATGTGAAAGGCTTGGATTCTAAAGCAATCCCACAATTTCATGCTCACGTTTCTTCCTCTGAGTTTCAGGGGACGATTTCAAATTTAACGTCCTCTCGACAACAACCAACGAAGGCCCAGAAGACAGCCCATCAAATCCATATTCGCTTCGAAAAAATCTGATCTCTCTTAATGCCTTGTTCCTCAAATTATTGAGATTTAGAACCTTATGTTTGTTGAATTGTGTGGACAGAGAAGTGCGGAGAGCAGTGTCTAGAAGGAGGAGGAGGAAAAGGAAGAAGCGAAAGAAGGAGGAGGAGGAAAAGGAAGAAGCGAAAAGAGAGTGTCTAGTTCTTACAGAGGTAATTTTGAGATTGAGACTGCATTTTTCTTTTTTGATTTTTGCTTATGCTGTTTCGAGGGAAAACTTGAATGACCCTTTTCTGATAGTTGAAGGTAGCAGTTCTCATGGAGAGCCCTCCGAAGTGGCAACAACGAAGGGCCTTTGGTAAGTACTGGAATCATTGCTAATTACAGAGTGGTGATTTTTCTACGGAGATGATATATTTTGATAATTTCGATCCCAATTGATTGTTTTGTTTCAGGTCAACAGCGGGAAGAAATCCGAGTCCATTACCGCGGCAAGAAATGGCAAATCTTGACAAAGATGGTGATAGTCGTAAATCAGCAATGAAATCTGATGTGAAAGGCTTGGATTCTAAAGCAATCCCACAATTTCATGCTCACGTTTCTTCCTCTGAGTTTCAGGGGACGATTTCAAATTTAACGTCCTCTCGACAACAACCAACGAAGGCCCAGAAGACAGCCCATCAAATCCATATTCGCTTCGAAAAAATCTGATCTCTCTTAATGCCTTGTTCCTCAAATTATTGAGATTTAGAACCTTATGTTTGTTGAATTGTGTGGACAGAGAAGTGCGGAGAGCAGTGTCTAGAAGGAGGAGGAGGAAAAGGAAGAAGCGAAAGAAGGAGGAGGAGGAAAAGGAAGAAGCGAAAAGAGAGTGTCTAGTTCTTACAGAGGTAATTTTGAGATTGAGACTGCATTTTTCTTTTTTGATTTTTGCTTATGCTGTTTCGAGGGAAAACTTGAATGACCCTTTTCTGATAGTTGAAGGTAGCAGTTCTCATGGAGAGCCCTCCGAAGTGGCAACAACGAAGGGCCTTTGGTAAGTACTGGAATCATTGCTAATTACAGAGTGGTGATTTTTCTACGGAGATGATATATTTTGATAATTTCGATCCCAATTGATTGTTTTGTTTCAGGTCAACAGCGGGAAGAAATCCGAGTCCATTACCGCGGCAAGAAATGGCAAATCTTGACAAAGATGGTGATAGTCGTAAATCAGCAATGAAATCTGATGTGAAAGGCTTGGATTCTAAAGCAATCCCACAATTTCATGCTCACGTTTCTTCCTCTGAGTTTCAGGGGACGATTTCAAATTTAACGTCCTCTCGACAACAACCAACGAAGGCCCAGAAGACAGCCCATCAAATCCATATTCGCTTCGAAAAAATCTGATCTCTCTTAATGCCTTGTTCCTCAAATTATTGAGATTTAGAACCTTATGTTTGTTGAATTGTGTGGACAGAGAAGTGCGGAGAGCAGTGTCTAGAAGGAGGAGGAGGAAAAGGAAGAAGCGAAAGAAGGAGGAGGAGGAAAAGGAAGAAGCGAAAAGAGAGTGTCTAGTTCTTACAGAGGTAATTTTGAGATTGAGACTGCATTTTTCTTTTTTGATTTTTGCTTATGCTGTTTCGAGGGAAAACTTGAATGACCCTTTTCTGATAGTTGAAGGTAGCAGTTCTCATGGAGAGCCCTCCGAAGTGGCAACAACGAAGGGCCTTTGGTAAGTACTGGAATCATTGCTAATTACAGAGTGGTGATTTTTCTACGGAGATGATATATTTTGATAATTTCGATCCCAATTGATTGTTTTGTTTCAGGTCAACAGCGGGAAGAAATCCGAGTCCATTACCGCGGCAAGAAATGGCAAATCTTGACAAAGATGGTGATAGTCGTAAATCAGCAATGAAATCTGATGTGAAAGGCTTGGATTCTAAAGCAATCCCACAATTTCATGCTCACGTTTCTTCCTCTGAGTTTCAGGGGACGATTTCAAATTTAACGTCCTCTCGACAACAACCAACGAAGGCCCAGAAGACAGCCCATCAAATCCATATTCGCTTCGAAAAAATCTGATCTCTCTTAATGCCTTGTTCCTCAAATTATTGAGATTTAGAACCTTATGTTTGTTGAATTGTGTGGACAGAGAAGTGCGGAGAGCAGTGTCTAGAAGGAGGAGGAGGAAAAGGAAGAAGCGAAAGAAGGAGGAGGAGGAAAAGGAAGAAGCGAAAAGAGAGTGTCTAGTTCTTACAGAGGTAATTTTGAGATTGAGACTGCATTTTTCTTTTTTGATTTTTGCTTATGCTGTTTCGAGGGAAAACTTGAATGACCCTTTTCTGATAGTTGAAGGTAGCAGTTCTCATGGAGAGCCCTCCGAAGTGGCAACAACGAAGGGCCTTTGGTAAGTACTGGAATCATTGCTAATTACAGAGTGGTGATTTTTCTACGGAGATGATATATTTTGATAATTTCGATCCCAATTGATTGTTTTGTTTCAGGTCAACAGCGGGAAGAAATCCGAGTCCATTACCGCGGCAAGAAATGGCAAATCTTGACAAAGATGGTGATAGTCGTAAATCAGCAATGAAATCTGATGTGAAAGGCTTGGATTCTAAAGCAATCCCACAATTTCATGCTCACGTTTCTTCCTCTGAGTTTCAGGGGACGATTTCAAATTTAACGTCCTCTCGACAACAACCAACGAAGGCCCAGAAGACAGCCCATCAAATCCATATTCGCTTCGAAAAAATCTGATCTCTCTTAATGCCTTGTTCCTCAAATTATTGAGATTTAGAACCTTATGTTTGTTGAATTGTGTGGACAGAGAAGTGCGGAGAGCAGTGTCTAGAAGGAGGAGGAGGAAAAGGAAGAAGCGAAAGAAGGAGGAGGAGGAAAAGGAAGAAGCGAAAAGAGAGTGTCTAGTTCTTACAGAGGTAATTTTGAGATTGAGACTGCATTTTTCTTTTTTGATTTTTGCTTATGCTGTTTCGAGGGAAAACTTGAATGACCCTTTTCTGATAGTTGAAGGTAGCAGTTCTCATGGAGAGCCCTCCGAAGTGGCAACAACGAAGGGCCTTTGGTAAGTACTGGAATCATTGCTAATTACAGAGTGGTGATTTTTCTACGGAGATGATATATTTTGATAATTTCGATCCCAATTGATTGTTTTGTTTCAGGTCAACAGCGGGAAGAAATCCGAGTCCATTACCGCGGCAAGAAATGGCAAATCTTGACAAAGATGGTGATAGTCGTAAATCAGCAATGAAATCTGATGTGAAAGGCTTGGATTCTAAAGCAATCCCACAATTTCATGCTCACGTTTCTTCCTCTGAGTTTCAGGGGACGATTTCAAATTTAACGTCCTCTCGACAACAACCAACGAAGGCCCAGAAGACAGCCCATCAAATCCATATTCGCTTCGAAAAAATCTGATCTCTCTTAATGCCTTGTTCCTCAAATTATTGAGATTTAGAACCTTATGTTTGTTGAATTGTGTGGACAGAGAAGTGCGGAGAGCAGTGTCTAGAAGGAGGAGGAGGAAAAGGAAGAAGCGAAAGAAGGAGGAGGAGGAAAAGGAAGAAGCGAAAAGAGAGTGTCTAGTTCTTACAGAGGTAATTTTGAGATTGAGACTGCATTTTTCTTTTTTGATTTTTGCTTATGCTGTTTGAGGGAAAACTTGAATGACCCTTTTCTGATAGTTGAAGGTAGCAGTTCTCATGGAGAGCCCTCCGAAGTGGCAACAACGAAGGGCCTTTGGTAAGTACTGGAATCATTGCTAATTACAGAGTGGTGATTTTTCTACGGAGATGATATATTTTGATAATTTCGATCCCAATTGATTGTTTTGTTTCAGGTCAACAGCGGGAAGAAATCCGAGTCCATTACCGCGGCAAGAAATGGCAAATCTTGACAAAGATGGTGATAGTCGTAAATCAGCAATGAAATCTGATGTGAAAGGCTTGGATTCTAAAGCAATCCCACAATTTCATGCTCACGTTTCTTCCTCTGAGTTTCAGGGGACGATTTCAAATTTAACGTCCTCTCGACAACAACCAACGAAGGCCCAGAAGACAGCCCATCAAATCCATATTCGCTTCGAAAAAATCTGATCTCTCTTAATGCCTTGTTCCTCAAATTATTGAGATTTAGAACCTTATGTTTGTTGAATTGTGTGGACAGAGAAGTGCGGAGAGCAGTGTCTAGAAGGAGGAGGAGGAAAAGGAAGAAGCGAAAGAAGGAGGAGGAGGAAAAGGAAGAAGCGAAAAGAGAGTGTCTAGTTCTTACAGAGGTAATTTTGAGATTGAGACTGCATTTTTCTTTTTTGATTTTTGCTTATGCTGTTTGAGGGAAAACTTGAATGACCCTTTTCTGATAGTTGAAGGTAGCAGTTCTCATGGAGAGCCCTCCGAAGTGGCAACAACGAAGGGCCTTTGGTAAGTACTGGAATCATTGCTAATTACAGAGTGGTGATTTTTCTACGGAGATGATATATTTTGATAATTTCGATCCCAATTGATTGTTTTGTTTCAGGTCAACAGCGGGAAGAAATCCGAGTCCATTACCGCGGCAAGAAATGGCAAATCTTGACAAAGATGGTGATAGTCGTAAATCAGCAATGAAATCTGATGTGAAAGGCTTGGATTCTAAAGCAATCCCACAATTTCATGCTCACGTTTCTTCCTCTGAGTTTCAGGGGACGATTTCAAATTTAACGTCCTCTCGACAACAACCAACGAAGGCCCAGAAGACAGCCCATCAAATCCATATTCGCTTCGAAAAAATCTGATCTCTCTTAATGCCTTGTTCCTCAAATTATTGAGATTTAGAACCTTATGTTTGTTGAATTGTGTGGACAGAGAAGTGCGGAGAGCAGTGTCTAGAAGGAGGAGGAGGAAAAGGAAGAAGCGAAAGAAGGAGGAGGAGGAAAAGGAAGAAGCGAAAAGAGAGTGTCTAGTTCTTACAGAGGTAATTTTGAGATTGAGACTGCATTTTTCTTTTTTGATTTTTGCTTATGCTGTTTCGAGGGAAAACTTGAATGACCCTTTTCTGATAGTTGAAGGTAGCAGTTCTCATGGAGAGCCCTCCGAAGTGGCAACAACGAAGGGCCTTTGGTAAGTACTGGAATCATTGCTAATTACAGAGTGGTGATTTTTCTACGGAGATGATATATTTTGATAATTTCGATCCCAATTGATTGTTTTGTTTCAGGTCAACAGCGGGAAGAAATCCGAGTCCATTACCGCGGCAAGAAATGGCAAATCTTGACAAAGATGGTGATAGTCGTAAATCAGCAATGAAATCTGATGTGAAAGGCTTGGATTCTAAAGCAATCCCACAATTTCATGCTCACGTTTCTTCCTCTGAGTTTCAGGGGACGATTTCAAATTTAACGTCCTCTCGACAACAACCAACGAAGGCCCAGAAGACAGCCCATCAAATCCATATTCGCTTCGAAAAAATCTGATCTCTCTTAATGCCTTGTTCCTCAAATTATTGAGATTTAGAACCTTATGTTTGTTGAATTGTGTGGACAGAGAAGTGCGGAGAGCAGTGTCTAGAAGGAGGAGGAGGAAAAGGAAGAAGCGAAAGAAGGAGGAGGAGGAAAAGGAAGAAGCGAAAAGAGAGTGTCTAGTTCTTACAGAGGTAATTTTGAGATTGAGACTGCATTTTTCTTTTTTGATTTTTGCTTATGCTGTTTCGAGGGAAAACTTGAATGACCCTTTTCTGATAGTTGAAGGTAGCAGTTCTCATGGAGAGCCCTCCGAAGTGGCAACAACGAAGGGCCTTTGGTAAGTACTGGAATCATTGCTAATTACAGAGTGGTGATTTTTCTACGGAGATGATATATTTTGATAATTTCGATCCCAATTGATTGTTTTGTTTCAGGTCAACAGCGGGAAGAAATCCGAGTCCATTACCGCGGCAAGAAATGGCAAATCTTGACAAAGATGGTGATAGTCGTAAATCAGCAATGAAATCTGATGTGAAAGGCTTGGATTCTAAAGCAATCCCACAATTTCATGCTCACGTTTCTTCCTCTGAGTTTCAGGGGACGATTTCAAATTTAACGTCCTCTCGACAACAACCAACGAAGGCCCAGAAGACAGCCCATCAAATCCATATTCGCTTCGAAAAAATCTGATCTCTCTTAATGCCTTGTTCCTCAAATTATTGAGATTTAGAACCTTATGTTTGTTGAATTGTGTGGACAGAGAAGTGCGGAGAGCAGTGTCTAGAAGGAGGAGGAGGAAAAGGAAGAAGCGAAAGAAGGAGGAGGAGGAAAAGGAAGAAGCGAAAAGAGAGTGTCTAGTTCTTACAGAGGTAATTTTGAGATTGAGACTGCATTTTTCTTTTTTGATTTTTGCTTATGCTGTTTCGAGGGAAAACTTGAATGACCCTTTTCTGATAGTTGAAGGTAGCAGTTCTCATGGAGAGCCCTCCGAAGTGGCAACAACGAAGGGCCTTTGGTAAGTACTGGAATCATTGCTAATTACAGAGTGGTGATTTTTCTACGGAGATGATATATTTTGATAATTTCGATCCCAATTGATTGTTTTGTTTCAGGTCAACAGCGGGAAGAAATCCGAGTCCATTACCGCGGCAAGAAATGGCAAATCTTGACAAAGATGGTGATAGTCGTAAATCAGCAATGAAATCTGATGTGAAAGGCTTGGATTCTAAAGCAATCCCACAATTTCATGCTCACGTTTCTTCCTCTGAGTTTCAGGGGACGATTTCAAATTTAACGTCCTCTCGACAACAACCAACGAAGGCCCAGAAGACAGCCCATCAAATCCATATTCGCTTCGAAAAAATCTGATCTCTCTTAATGCCTTGTTCCTCAAATTATTGAGATTTAGAACCTTATGTTTGTTGAATTGTGTGGACAGAGAAGTGCGGAGAGCAGTGTCTAGAAGGAGGAGGAGGAAAAGGAAGAAGCGAAAGAAGGAGGAGGAGGAAAAGGAAGAAGCGAAAAGAGAGTGTCTAGTTCTTACAGAGGTAATTTTGAGATTGAGACTGCATTTTTCTTTTTTGATTTTTGCTTATGCTGTTTGGAGGGAAAACTTGAATGACCCTTTTCTGATAGTTGAAGGTAGCAGTTCTCATGGAGAGCCCTCCGAAGTGGCAACAACGAAGGGCCTTTGGTAAGTACTGGAATCATTGCTAATTACAGAGTGGTGATTTTTCTACGGAGATGATATATTTTGATAATTTCGATCCCAATTGATTGTTTTGTTTCAGGTCAACAGCGGGAAGAAATCCGAGTCCATTACCGCGGCAAGAAATGGCAAATCTTGACAAAGATGGTGATAGTCGTAAATCAGCAATGAAATCTGATGTGAAAGGCTTGGATTCTAAAGCAATCCCACAATTTCATGCTCACGTTTCTTCCTCTGAGTTTCAGGGGACGATTTCAAATTTAACGTCCTCTCGACAACAACCAACGAAGGCCCAGAAGACAGCCCATCAAATCCATATTCGCTTCGAAAAAATCTGATCTCTCTTAATGCCTTGTTCCTCAAATTATTGAGATTTAGAACCTTATGTTTGTTGAATTGTGTGGACAGAGAAGTGCGGAGAGCAGTGTCTAGAAGGAGGAGGAGGAAAAGGAAGAAGCGAAAGAAGGAGGAGGAGGAAAAGGAAGAAGCGAAAAGAGAGTGTCTAGTTCTTACAGAGGTAATTTTGAGATTGAGACTGCATTTTTCTTTTTTGATTTTTGCTTATGCTGTTTGAGGGAAAACTTGAATGACCCTTTTCTGATAGTTGAAGGTAGCAGTTCTCATGGAGAGCCCTCCGAAGTGGCAACAACGAAGGGCCTTTGGTAAGTACTGGAATCATTGCTAATTACAGAGTGGTGATTTTTCTACGGAGATGATATATTTTGATAATTTCGATCCCAATTGATTGTTTTGTTTCAGGTCAACAGCGGGAAGAAATCCGAGTCCATTACCGCGGCAAGAAATGGCAAATCTTGACAAAGATGGTGATAGTCGTAAATCAGCAATGAAATCTGATGTGAAAGGCTTGGATTCTAAAGCAATCCCACAATTTCATGCTCACGTTTCTTCCTCTGAGTTTCAGGGGACGATTTCAAATTTAACGTCCTCTCGACAACAACCAACGAAGGCCCAGAAGACAGCCCATCAAATCCATATTCGCTTCGAAAAAATCTGATCTCTCTTAATGCCTTGTTCCTCAAATTATTGAGATTTAGAACCTTATGTTTGTTGAATTGTGTGGACAGAGAAGTGCGGAGAGCAGTGTCTAGAAGGAGGAGGAGGAAAAGGAAGAAGCGAAAGAAGGAGGAGGAGGAAAAGGAAGAAGCGAAAAGAGAGTGTCTAGTTCTTACAGAGGTAATTTTGAGATTGAGACTGCATTTTTCTTTTTTGATTTTTGCTTATGCTGTTTGAGGGAAAACTTGAATGACCCTTTTCTGATAGTTGAAGGTAGCAGTTCTCATGGAGAGCCCTCCGAAGTGGCAACAACGAAGGGCCTTTGGTAAGTACTGGAATCATTGCTAATTACAGAGTGGTGATTTTTCTACGGAGATGATATATTTTGATAATTTCGATCCCAATTGATTGTTTTGTTTCAGGTCAACAGCGGGAAGAAATCCGAGTCCATTACCGCGGCAAGAAATGGCAAATCTTGACAAAGATGGTGATAGTCGTAAATCAGCAATGAAATCTGATGTGAAAGGCTTGGATTCTAAAGCAATCCCACAATTTCATGCTCACGTTTCTTCCTCTGAGTTTCAGGGGACGATTTCAAATTTAACGTCCTCTCGACAACAACCAACGAAGGCCCAGAAGACAGCCCATCAAATCCATATTCGCTTCGAAAAAATCTGATCTCTCTTAATGCCTTGTTCCTCAAATTATTGAGATTTAGAACCTTATGTTTGTTGAATTGTGTGGACAGAGAAGTGCGGAGAGCAGTGTCTAGAAGGAGGAGGAGGAAAAGGAAGAAGCGAAAGAAGGAGGAGGAGGAAAAGGAAGAAGCGAAAAGAGAGTGTCTAGTTCTTACAGAGGTAATTTTGAGATTGAGACTGCATTTTTCTTTTTTGATTTTTGCTTATGCTGTTTGAGGGAAAACTTGAATGACCCTTTTCTGATAGTTGAAGGTAGCAGTTCTCATGGAGAGCCCTCCGAAGTGGCAACAACGAAGGGCCTTTGGTAAGTACTGGAATCATTGCTAATTACAGAGTGGTGATTTTTCTACGGAGATGATATATTTTGATAATTTCGATCCCAATTGATTGTTTTGTTTCAGGTCAACAGCGGGAAGAAATCCGAGTCCATTACCGCGGCAAGAAATGGCAAATCTTGACAAAGATGGTGATAGTCGTAAATCAGCAATGAAATCTGATGTGAAAGGCTTGGATTCTAAAGCAATCCCACAATTTCATGCTCACGTTTCTTCCTCTGAGTTTCAGGGGACGATTTCAAATTTAACGTCCTCTCGACAACAACCAACGAAGGCCCAGAAGACAGCCCATCAAATCCATATTCGCTTCGAAAAAATCTGATCTCTCTTAATGCCTTGTTCCTCAAATTATTGAGATTTAGAACCTTATGTTTGTTGAATTGTGTGGACAGAGAAGTGCGGAGAGCAGTGTCTAGAAGGAGGAGGAGGAAAAGGAAGAAGCGAAAGAAGGAGGAGGAGGAAAAGGAAGAAGCGAAAAGAGAGTGTCTAGTTCTTACAGAGGTAATTTTGAGATTGAGACTGCATTTTTCTTTTTTGATTTTTGCTTATGCTGTTTGAGGGAAAACTTGAATGACCCTTTTCTGATAGTTGAAGGTAGCAGTTCTCATGGAGAGCCCTCCGAAGTGGCAACAACGAAGGGCCTTTGGTAAGTACTGGAATCATTGCTAATTACAGAGTGGTGATTTTTCTACGGAGATGATATATTTTGATAATTTCGATCCCAATTGATTGTTTTGTTTCAGGTCAACAGCGGGAAGAAATCCGAGTCCATTACCGCGGCAAGAAATGGCAAATCTTGACAAAGATGGTGATAGTCGTAAATCAGCAATGAAATCTGATGTGAAAGGCTTGGATTCTAAAGCAATCCCACAATTTCATGCTCACGTTTCTTCCTCTGAGTTTCAGGGGACGATTTCAAATTTAACGTCCTCTCGACAACAACCAACGAAGGCCCAGAAGACAGCCCATCAAATCCATATTCGCTTCGAAAAAATCTGATCTCTCTTAATGCCTTGTTCCTCAAATTATTGAGATTTAGAACCTTATGTTTGTTGAATTGTGTGGACAGAGAAGTGCGGAGAGCAGTGTCTAGAAGGAGGAGGAGGAAAAGGAAGAAGCGAAAGAAGGAGGAGGAGGAAAAGGAAGAAGCGAAAAGAGAGTGTCTAGTTCTTACAGAGGTAATTTTGAGATTGAGACTGCATTTTTCTTTTTTGATTTTTGCTTATGCTGTTTGAGGGAAAACTTGAATGACCCTTTTCTGATAGTTGAAGGTAGCAGTTCTCATGGAGAGCCCTCCGAAGTGGCAACAACGAAGGGCCTTTGGTAAGTACTGGAATCATTGCTAATTACAGAGTGGTGATTTTTCTACGGAGATGATATATTTTGATAATTTCGATCCCAATTGATTGTTTTGTTTCAGGTCAACAGCGGGAAGAAATCCGAGTCCATTACCGCGGCAAGAAATGGCAAATCTTGACAAAGATGGTGATAGTCGTAAATCAGCAATGAAATCTGATGTGAAAGGCTTGGATTCTAAAGCAATCCCACAATTTCATGCTCACGTTTCTTCCTCTGAGTTTCAGGGGACGATTTCAAATTTAACGTCCTCTCGACAACAACCAACGAAGGCCCAGAAGACAGCCCATCAAATCCATATTCGCTTCGAAAAAATCTGATCTCTCTTAATGCCTTGTTCCTCAAATTATTGAGATTTAGAACCTTATGTTTGTTGAATTGTGTGGACAGAGAAGTGCGGAGAGCAGTGTCTAGAAGGAGGAGGAGGAAAAGGAAGAAGCGAAAGAAGGAGGAGGAGGAAAAGGAAGAAGCGAAAAGAGAGTGTCTAGTTCTTACAGAGGTAATTTTGAGATTGAGACTGCATTTTTCTTTTTTGATTTTTGCTTATGCTGTTTGAGGGAAAACTTGAATGACCCTTTTCTGATAGTTGAAGGTAGCAGTTCTCATGGAGAGCCCTCCGAAGTGGCAACAACGAAGGGCCTTTGGTAAGTACTGGAATCATTGCTAATTACAGAGTGGTGATTTTTCTACGGAGATGATATATTTTGATAATTTCGATCCCAATTGATTGTTTTGTTTCAGGTCAACAGCGGGAAGAAATCCGAGTCCATTACCGCGGCAAGAAATGGCAAATCTTGACAAAGATGGTGATAGTCGTAAATCAGCAATGAAATCTGATGTGAAAGGCTTGGATTCTAAAGCAATCCCACAATTTCATGCTCACGTTTCTTCCTCTGAGTTTCAGGGGACGATTTCAAATTTAACGTCCTCTCGACAACAACCAACGAAGGCCCAGAAGACAGCCCATCAAATCCATATTCGCTTCGAAAAAATCTGATCTCTCTTAATGCCTTGTTCCTCAAATTATTGAGATTTAGAACCTTATGTTTGTTGAATTGTGTGGACAGAGAAGTGCGGAGAGCAGTGTCTAGAAGGAGGAGGAGGAAAAGGAAGAAGCGAAAGAAGGAGGAGGAGGAAAAGGAAGAAGCGAAAAGAGAGTGTCTAGTTCTTACAGAGGTAATTTTGAGATTGAGACTGCATTTTTCTTTTTTGATTTTTGCTTATGCTGTTTGAGGGAAAACTTGAATGACCCTTTTCTGATAGTTGAAGGTAGCAGTTCTCATGGAGAGCCCTCCGAAGTGGCAACAACGAAGGGCCTTTGGTAAGTACTGGAATCATTGCTAATTACAGAGTGGTGATTTTTCTACGGAGATGATATATTTTGATAATTTCGATCCCAATTGATTGTTTTGTTTCAGGTCAACAGCGGGAAGAAATCCGAGTCCATTACCGCGGCAAGAAATGGCAAATCTTGACAAAGATGGTGATAGTCGTAAATCAGCAATGAAATCTGATGTGAAAGGCTTGGATTCTAAAGCAATCCCACAATTTCATGCTCACGTTTCTTCCTCTGAGTTTCAGGGGACGATTTCAAATTTAACGTCCTCTCGACAACAACCAACGAAGGCCCAGAAGACAGCCCATCAAATCCATATTCGCTTCGAAAAAATCTGATCTCTCTTAATGCCTTGTTCCTCAAATTATTGAGATTTAGAACCTTATGTTTGTTGAATTGTGTGGACAGAGAAGTGCGGAGAGCAGTGTCTAGAAGGAGGAGGAGGAAAAGGAAGAAGCGAAAGAAGGAGGAGGAGGAAAAGGAAGAAGCGAAAAGAGAGTGTCTAGTTCTTACAGAGGTAATTTTGAGATTGAGACTGCATTTTTCTTTTTTGATTTTTGCTTATGCTGTTTGAGGGAAAACTTGAATGACCCTTTTCTGATAGTTGAAGGTAGCAGTTCTCATGGAGAGCCCTCCGAAGTGGCAACAACGAAGGGCCTTTGGTAAGTACTGGAATCATTGCTAATTACAGAGTGGTGATTTTTCTACGGAGATGATATATTTTGATAATTTCGATCCCAATTGATTGTTTTGTTTCAGGTCAACAGCGGGAAGAAATCCGAGTCCATTACCGCGGCAAGAAATGGCAAATCTTGACAAAGATGGTGATAGTCGTAAATCAGCAATGAAATCTGATGTGAAAGGCTTGGATTCTAAAGCAATCCCACAATTTCATGCTCACGTTTCTTCCTCTGAGTTTCAGGGGACGATTTCAAATTTAACGTCCTCTCGACAACAACCAACGAAGGCCCAGAAGACAGCCCATCAAATCCATATTCGCTTCGAAAAAATCTGATCTCTCTTAATGCCTTGTTCCTCAAATTATTGAGATTTAGAACCTTATGTTTGTTGAATTGTGTGGACAGAGAAGTGCGGAGAGCAGTGTCTAGAAGGAGGAGGAGGAAAAGGAAGAAGCGAAAGAAGGAGGAGGAGGAAAAGGAAGAAGCGAAAAGAGAGTGTCTAGTTCTTACAGAGGTAATTTTGAGATTGAGACTGCATTTTTCTTTTTTGATTTTTGCTTATGCTGTTTTGAGGGAAAACTTGAATGACCCTTTTCTGATAGTTGAAGGTAGCAGTTCTCATGGAGAGCCCTCCGAAGTGGCAACAACGAAGGGCCTTTGGTAAGTACTGGAATCATTGCTAATTACAGAGTGGTGATTTTTCTACGGAGATGATATATTTTGATAATTTCGATCCCAATTGATTGTTTTGTTTCAGGTCAACAGCGGGAAGAAATCCGAGTCCATTACCGCGGCAAGAAATGGCAAATCTTGACAAAGATGGTGATAGTCGTAAATCAGCAATGAAATCTGATGTGAAAGGCTTGGATTCTAAAGCAATCCCACAATTTCATGCTCACGTTTCTTCCTCTGAGTTTCAGGGGACGATTTCAAATTTAACGTCCTCTCGACAACAACCAACGAAGGCCCAGAAGACAGCCCATCAAATCCATATTCGCTTCGAAAAAATCTGATCTCTCTTAATGCCTTGTTCCTCAAATTATTGAGATTTAGAACCTTATGTTTGTTGAATTGTGTGGACAGAGAAGTGCGGAGAGCAGTGTCTAGAAGGAGGAGGAGGAAAAGGAAGAAGCGAAAGAAGGAGGAGGAGGAAAAGGAAGAAGCGAAAAGAGAGTGTCTAGTTCTTACAGAGGTAATTTTGAGATTGAGACTGCATTTTTCTTTTTTGATTTTTGCTTATGCTGTTTTGAGGGAAAACTTGAATGACCCTTTTCTGATAGTTGAAGGTAGCAGTTCTCATGGAGAGCCCTCCGAAGTGGCAACAACGAAGGGCCTTTGGTAAGTACTGGAATCATTGCTAATTACAGAGTGGTGATTTTTCTACGGAGATGATATATTTTGATAATTTCGATCCCAATTGATTGTTTTGTTTCAGGTCAACAGCGGGAAGAAATCCGAGTCCATTACCGCGGCAAGAAATGGCAAATCTTGACAAAGATGGTGATAGTCGTAAATCAGCAATGAAATCTGATGTGAAAGGCTTGGATTCTAAAGCAATCCCACAATTTCATGCTCACGTTTCTTCCTCTGAGTTTCAGGGGACGATTTCAAATTTAACGTCCTCTCGACAACAACCAACGAAGGCCCAGAAGACAGCCCATCAAATCCATATTCGCTTCGAAAAAATCTGATCTCTCTTAATGCCTTGTTCCTCAAATTATTGAGATTTAGAACCTTATGTTTGTTGAATTGTGTGGACAGAGAAGTGCGGAGAGCAGTGTCTAGAAGGAGGAGGAGGAAAAGGAAGAAGCGAAAGAAGGAGGAGGAGGAAAAGGAAGAAGCGAAAAGAGAGTGTCTAGTTCTTACAGAGGTAATTTTGAGATTGAGACTGCATTTTTCTTTTTTGATTTTTGCTTATGCTGTTTTGAGGGAAAACTTGAATGACCCTTTTCTGATAGTTGAAGGTAGCAGTTCTCATGGAGAGCCCTCCGAAGTGGCAACAACGAAGGGCCTTTGGTAAGTACTGGAATCATTGCTAATTACAGAGTGGTGATTTTTCTACGGAGATGATATATTTTGATAATTTCGATCCCAATTGATTGTTTTGTTTCAGGTCAACAGCGGGAAGAAATCCGAGTCCATTACCGCGGCAAGAAATGGCAAATCTTGACAAAGATGGTGATAGTCGTAAATCAGCAATGAAATCTGATGTGAAAGGCTTGGATTCTAAAGCAATCCCACAATTTCATGCTCACGTTTCTTCCTCTGAGTTTCAGGGGACGATTTCAAATTTAACGTCCTCTCGACAACAACCAACGAAGGCCCAGAAGACAGCCCATCAAATCCATATTCGCTTCGAAAAAATCTGATCTCTCTTAATGCCTTGTTCCTCAAATTATTGAGATTTAGAACCTTATGTTTGTTGAATTGTGTGGACAGAGAAGTGCGGAGAGCAGTGTCTAGAAGGAGGAGGAGGAAAAGGAAGAAGCGAAAGAAGGAGGAGGAGGAAAAGGAAGAAGCGAAAAGAGAGTGTCTAGTTCTTACAGAGGTAATTTTGAGATTGAGACTGCATTTTTCTTTTTTGATTTTTGCTTATGCTGTTTTGAGGGAAAACTTGAATGACCCTTTTCTGATAGTTGAAGGTAGCAGTTCTCATGGAGAGCCCTCCGAAGTGGCAACAACGAAGGGCCTTTGGTAAGTACTGGAATCATTGCTAATTACAGAGTGGTGATTTTTCTACGGAGATGATATATTTTGATAATTTCGATCCCAATTGATTGTTTTGTTTCAGGTCAACAGCGGGAAGAAATCCGAGTCCATTACCGCGGCAAGAAATGGCAAATCTTGACAAAGATGGTGATAGTCGTAAATCAGCAATGAAATCTGATGTGAAAGGCTTGGATTCTAAAGCAATCCCACAATTTCATGCTCACGTTTCTTCCTCTGAGTTTCAGGGGACGATTTCAAATTTAACGTCCTCTCGACAACAACCAACGAAGGCCCAGAAGACAGCCCATCAAATCCATATTCGCTTCGAAAAAATCTGATCTCTCTTAATGCCTTGTTCCTCAAATTATTGAGATTTAGAACCTTATGTTTGTTGAATTGTGTGGACAGAGAAGTGCGGAGAGCAGTGTCTAGAAGGAGGAGGAGGAAAAGGAAGAAGCGAAAGAAGGAGGAGGAGGAAAAGGAAGAAGCGAAAAGAGAGTGTCTAGTTCTTACAGAGGTAATTTTGAGATTGAGACTGCATTTTTCTTTTTTGATTTTTGCTTATGCTGTTTTGAGGGAAAACTTGAATGACCCTTTTCTGATAGTTGAAGGTAGCAGTTCTCATGGAGAGCCCTCCGAAGTGGCAACAACGAAGGGCCTTTGGTAAGTACTGGAATCATTGCTAATTACAGAGTGGTGATTTTTCTACGGAGATGATATATTTTGATAATTTCGATCCCAATTGATTGTTTTGTTTCAGGTCAACAGCGGGAAGAAATCCGAGTCCATTACCGCGGCAAGAAATGGCAAATCTTGACAAAGATGGTGATAGTCGTAAATCAGCAATGAAATCTGATGTGAAAGGCTTGGATTCTAAAGCAATCCCACAATTTCATGCTCACGTTTCTTCCTCTGAGTTTCAGGGGACGATTTCAAATTTAACGTCCTCTCGACAACAACCAACGAAGGCCCAGAAGACAGCCCATCAAATCCATATTCGCTTCGAAAAAATCTGATCTCTCTTAATGCCTTGTTCCTCAAATTATTGAGATTTAGAACCTTATGTTTGTTGAATTGTGTGGACAGAGAAGTGCGGAGAGCAGTGTCTAGAAGGAGGAGGAGGAAAAGGAAGAAGCGAAAGAAGGAGGAGGAGGAAAAGGAAGAAGCGAAAAGAGAGTGTCTAGTTCTTACAGAGGTAATTTTGAGATTGAGACTGCATTTTTCTTTTTTGATTTTTGCTTATGCTGTTTTGAGGGAAAACTTGAATGACCCTTTTCTGATAGTTGAAGGTAGCAGTTCTCATGGAGAGCCCTCCGAAGTGGCAACAACGAAGGGCCTTTGGTAAGTACTGGAATCATTGCTAATTACAGAGTGGTGATTTTTCTACGGAGATGATATATTTTGATAATTTCGATCCCAATTGATTGTTTTGTTTCAGGTCAACAGCGGGAAGAAATCCGAGTCCATTACCGCGGCAAGAAATGGCAAATCTTGACAAAGATGGTGATAGTCGTAAATCAGCAATGAAATCTGATGTGAAAGGCTTGGATTCTAAAGCAATCCCACAATTTCATGCTCACGTTTCTTCCTCTGAGTTTCAGGGGACGATTTCAAATTTAACGTCCTCTCGACAACAACCAACGAAGGCCCAGAAGACAGCCCATCAAATCCATATTCGCTTCGAAAAAATCTGATCTCTCTTAATGCCTTGTTCCTCAAATTATTGAGATTTAGAACCTTATGTTTGTTGAATTGTGTGGACAGAGAAGTGCGGAGAGCAGTGTCTAGAAGGAGGAGGAGGAAAAGGAAGAAGCGAAAGAAGGAGGAGGAGGAAAAGGAAGAAGCGAAAAGAGAGTGTCTAGTTCTTACAGAGGTAATTTTGAGATTGAGACTGCATTTTTCTTTTTTGATTTTTGCTTATGCTGTTTTGAGGGAAAACTTGAATGACCCTTTTCTGATAGTTGAAGGTAGCAGTTCTCATGGAGAGCCCTCCGAAGTGGCAACAACGAAGGGCCTTTGGTAAGTACTGGAATCATTGCTAATTACAGAGTGGTGATTTTTCTACGGAGATGATATATTTTGATAATTTCGATCCCAATTGATTGTTTTGTTTCAGGTCAACAGCGGGAAGAAATCCGAGTCCATTACCGCGGCAAGAAATGGCAAATCTTGACAAAGATGGTGATAGTCGTAAATCAGCAATGAAATCTGATGTGAAAGGCTTGGATTCTAAAGCAATCCCACAATTTCATGCTCACGTTTCTTCCTCTGAGTTTCAGGGGACGATTTCAAATTTAACGTCCTCTCGACAACAACCAACGAAGGCCCAGAAGACAGCCCATCAAATCCATATTCGCTTCGAAAAAATCTGATCTCTCTTAATGCCTTGTTCCTCAAATTATTGAGATTTAGAACCTTATGTTTGTTGAATTGTGTGGACAGAGAAGTGCGGAGAGCAGTGTCTAGAAGGAGGAGGAGGAAAAGGAAGAAGCGAAAGAAGGAGGAGGAGGAAAAGGAAGAAGCGAAAAGAGAGTGTCTAGTTCTTACAGAGGTAATTTTGAGATTGAGACTGCATTTTTCTTTTTTGATTTTTGCTTATGCTGTTTTGAGGGAAAACTTGAATGACCCTTTTCTGATAGTTGAAGGTAGCAGTTCTCATGGAGAGCCCTCCGAAGTGGCAACAACGAAGGGCCTTTGGTAAGTACTGGAATCATTGCTAATTACAGAGTGGTGATTTTTCTACGGAGATGATATATTTTGATAATTTCGATCCCAATTGATTGTTTTGTTTCAGGTCAACAGCGGGAAGAAATCCGAGTCCATTACCGCGGCAAGAAATGGCAAATCTTGACAAAGATGGTGATAGTCGTAAATCAGCAATGAAATCTGATGTGAAAGGCTTGGATTCTAAAGCAATCCCACAATTTCATGCTCACGTTTCTTCCTCTGAGTTTCAGGGGACGATTTCAAATTTAACGTCCTCTCGACAACAACCAACGAAGGCCCAGAAGACAGCCCATCAAATCCATATTCGCTTCGAAAAAATCTGATCTCTCTTAATGCCTTGTTCCTCAAATTATTGAGATTTAGAACCTTATGTTTGTTGAATTGTGTGGACAGAGAAGTGCGGAGAGCAGTGTCTAGAAGGAGGAGGAGGAAAAGGAAGAAGCGAAAGAAGGAGGAGGAGGAAAAGGAAGAAGCGAAAAGAGAGTGTCTAGTTCTTACAGAGGTAATTTTGAGATTGAGACTGCATTTTTCTTTTTTGATTTTTGCTTATGCTGTTTTGAGGGAAAACTTGAATGACCCTTTTCTGATAGTTGAAGGTAGCAGTTCTCATGGAGAGCCCTCCGAAGTGGCAACAACGAAGGGCCTTTGGTAAGTACTGGAATCATTGCTAATTACAGAGTGGTGATTTTTCTACGGAGATGATATATTTTGATAATTTCGATCCCAATTGATTGTTTTGTTTCAGGTCAACAGCGGGAAGAAATCCGAGTCCATTACCGCGGCAAGAAATGGCAAATCTTGACAAAGATGGTGATAGTCGTAAATCAGCAATGAAATCTGATGTGAAAGGCTTGGATTCTAAAGCAATCCCACAATTTCATGCTCACGTTTCTTCCTCTGAGTTTCAGGGGACGATTTCAAATTTAACGTCCTCTCGACAACAACCAACGAAGGCCCAGAAGACAGCCCATCAAATCCATATTCGCTTCGAAAAAATCTGATCTCTCTTAATGCCTTGTTCCTCAAATTATTGAGATTTAGAACCTTATGTTTGTTGAATTGTGTGGACAGAGAAGTGCGGAGAGCAGTGTCTAGAAGGAGGAGGAGGAAAAGGAAGAAGCGAAAGAAGGAGGAGGAGGAAAAGGAAGAAGCGAAAAGAGAGTGTCTAGTTCTTACAGAGGTAATTTTGAGATTGAGACTGCATTTTTCTTTTTTGATTTTTGCTTATGCTGTTTTGAGGGAAAACTTGAATGACCCTTTTCTGATAGTTGAAGGTAGCAGTTCTCATGGAGAGCCCTCCGAAGTGGCAACAACGAAGGGCCTTTGGTAAGTACTGGAATCATTGCTAATTACAGAGTGGTGATTTTTCTACGGAGATGATATATTTTGATAATTTCGATCCCAATTGATTGTTTTGTTTCAGGTCAACAGCGGGAAGAAATCCGAGTCCATTACCGCGGCAAGAAATGGCAAATCTTGACAAAGATGGTGATAGTCGTAAATCAGCAATGAAATCTGATGTGAAAGGCTTGGATTCTAAAGCAATCCCACAATTTCATGCTCACGTTTCTTCCTCTGAGTTTCAGGGGACGATTTCAAATTTAACGTCCTCTCGACAACAACCAACGAAGGCCCAGAAGACAGCCCATCAAATCCATATTCGCTTCGAAAAAATCTGATCTCTCTTAATGCCTTGTTCCTCAAATTATTGAGATTTAGAACCTTATGTTTGTTGAATTGTGTGGACAGAGAAGTGCGGAGAGCAGTGTCTAGAAGGAGGAGGAGGAAAAGGAAGAAGCGAAAGAAGGAGGAGGAGGAAAAGGAAGAAGCGAAAAGAGAGTGTCTAGTTCTTACAGAGGTAATTTTGAGATTGAGACTGCATTTTTCTTTTTTGATTTTTGCTTATGCTGTTTTGAGGGAAAACTTGAATGACCCTTTTCTGATAGTTGAAGGTAGCAGTTCTCATGGAGAGCCCTCCGAAGTGGCAACAACGAAGGGCCTTTGGTAAGTACTGGAATCATTGCTAATTACAGAGTGGTGATTTTTCTACGGAGATGATATATTTTGATAATTTCGATCCCAATTGATTGTTTTGTTTCAGGTCAACAGCGGGAAGAAATCCGAGTCCATTACCGCGGCAAGAAATGGCAAATCTTGACAAAGATGGTGATAGTCGTAAATCAGCAATGAAATCTGATGTGAAAGGCTTGGATTCTAAAGCAATCCCACAATTTCATGCTCACGTTTCTTCCTCTGAGTTTCAGGGGACGATTTCAAATTTAACGTCCTCTCGACAACAACCAACGAAGGCCCAGAAGACAGCCCATCAAATCCATATTCGCTTCGAAAAAATCTGATCTCTCTTAATGCCTTGTTCCTCAAATTATTGAGATTTAGAACCTTATGTTTGTTGAATTGTGTGGACAGAGAAGTGCGGAGAGCAGTGTCTAGAAGGAGGAGGAGGAAAAGGAAGAAGCGAAAGAAGGAGGAGGAGGAAAAGGAAGAAGCGAAAAGAGAGTGTCTAGTTCTTACAGAGGTAATTTTGAGATTGAGACTGCATTTTTCTTTTTTGATTTTTGCTTATGCTGTTTTGAGGGAAAACTTGAATGACCCTTTTCTGATAGTTGAAGGTAGCAGTTCTCATGGAGAGCCCTCCGAAGTGGCAACAACGAAGGGCCTTTGGTAAGTACTGGAATCATTGCTAATTACAGAGTGGTGATTTTTCTACGGAGATGATATATTTTGATAATTTCGATCCCAATTGATTGTTTTGTTTCAGGTCAACAGCGGGAAGAAATCCGAGTCCATTACCGCGGCAAGAAATGGCAAATCTTGACAAAGATGGTGATAGTCGTAAATCAGCAATGAAATCTGATGTGAAAGGCTTGGATTCTAAAGCAATCCCACAATTTCATGCTCACGTTTCTTCCTCTGAGTTTCAGGGGACGATTTCAAATTTAACGTCCTCTCGACAACAACCAACGAAGGCCCAGAAGACAGCCCATCAAATCCATATTCGCTTCGAAAAAATCTGATCTCTCTTAATGCCTTGTTCCTCAAATTATTGAGATTTAGAACCTTATGTTTGTTGAATTGTGTGGACAGAGAAGTGCGGAGAGCAGTGTCTAGAAGGAGGAGGAGGAAAAGGAAGAAGCGAAAGAAGGAGGAGGAGGAAAAGGAAGAAGCGAAAAGAGAGTGTCTAGTTCTTACAGAGGTAATTTTGAGATTGAGACTGCATTTTTCTTTTTTGATTTTTGCTTATGCTGTTTTGAGGGAAAACTTGAATGACCCTTTTCTGATAGTTGAAGGTAGCAGTTCTCATGGAGAGCCCTCCGAAGTGGCAACAACGAAGGGCCTTTGGTAAGTACTGGAATCATTGCTAATTACAGAGTGGTGATTTTTCTACGGAGATGATATATTTTGATAATTTCGATCCCAATTGATTGTTTTGTTTCAGGTCAACAGCGGGAAGAAATCCGAGTCCATTACCGCGGCAAGAAATGGCAAATCTTGACAAAGATGGTGATAGTCGTAAATCAGCAATGAAATCTGATGTGAAAGGCTTGGATTCTAAAGCAATCCCACAATTTCATGCTCACGTTTCTTCCTCTGAGTTTCAGGGGACGATTTCAAATTTAACGTCCTCTCGACAACAACCAACGAAGGCCCAGAAGACAGCCCATCAAATCCATATTCGCTTCGAAAAAATCTGATCTCTCTTAATGCCTTGTTCCTCAAATTATTGAGATTTAGAACCTTATGTTTGTTGAATTGTGTGGACAGAGAAGTGCGGAGAGCAGTGTCTAGAAGGAGGAGGAGGAAAAGGAAGAAGCGAAAGAAGGAGGAGGAGGAAAAGGAAGAAGCGAAAAGAGAGTGTCTAGTTCTTACAGAGGTAATTTTGAGATTGAGACTGCATTTTTCTTTTTTGATTTTTGCTTATGCTGTTTTGAGGGAAAACTTGAATGACCCTTTTCTGATAGTTGAAGGTAGCAGTTCTCATGGAGAGCCCTCCGAAGTGGCAACAACGAAGGGCCTTTGGTAAGTACTGGAATCATTGCTAATTACAGAGTGGTGATTTTTCTACGGAGATGATATATTTTGATAATTTCGATCCCAATTGATTGTTTTGTTTCAGGTCAACAGCGGGAAGAAATCCGAGTCCATTACCGCGGCAAGAAATGGCAAATCTTGACAAAGATGGTGATAGTCGTAAATCAGCAATGAAATCTGATGTGAAAGGCTTGGATTCTAAAGCAATCCCACAATTTCATGCTCACGTTTCTTCCTCTGAGTTTCAGGGGACGATTTCAAATTTAACGTCCTCTCGACAACAACCAACGAAGGCCCAGAAGACAGCCCATCAAATCCATATTCGCTTCGAAAAAATCTGATCTCTCTTAATGCCTTGTTCCTCAAATTATTGAGATTTAGAACCTTATGTTTGTTGAATTGTGTGGACAGAGAAGTGCGGAGAGCAGTGTCTAGAAGGAGGAGGAGGAAAAGGAAGAAGCGAAAGAAGGAGGAGGAGGAAAAGGAAGAAGCGAAAAGAGAGTGTCTAGTTCTTACAGAGGTAATTTTGAGATTGAGACTGCATTTTTCTTTTTTGATTTTTGCTTATGCTGTTTTGAGGGAAAACTTGAATGACCCTTTTCTGATAGTTGAAGGTAGCAGTTCTCATGGAGAGCCCTCCGAAGTGGCAACAACGAAGGGCCTTTGGTAAGTACTGGAATCATTGCTAATTACAGAGTGGTGATTTTTCTACGGAGATGATATATTTTGATAATTTCGATCCCAATTGATTGTTTTGTTTCAGGTCAACAGCGGGAAGAAATCCGAGTCCATTACCGCGGCAAGAAATGGCAAATCTTGACAAAGATGGTGATAGTCGTAAATCAGCAATGAAATCTGATGTGAAAGGCTTGGATTCTAAAGCAATCCCACAATTTCATGCTCACGTTTCTTCCTCTGAGTTTCAGGGGACGATTTCAAATTTAACGTCCTCTCGACAACAACCAACGAAGGCCCAGAAGACAGCCCATCAAATCCATATTCGCTTCGAAAAAATCTGATCTCTCTTAATGCCTTGTTCCTCAAATTATTGAGATTTAGAACCTTATGTTTGTTGAATTGTGTGGACAGAGAAGTGCGGAGAGCAGTGTCTAGAAGGAGGAGGAGGAAAAGGAAGAAGCGAAAGAAGGAGGAGGAGGAAAAGGAAGAAGCGAAAAGAGAGTGTCTAGTTCTTACAGAGGTAATTTTGAGATTGAGACTGCATTTTTCTTTTTTGATTTTTGCTTATGCTGTTTTGAGGGAAAACTTGAATGACCCTTTTCTGATAGTTGAAGGTAGCAGTTCTCATGGAGAGCCCTCCGAAGTGGCAACAACGAAGGGCCTTTGGTAAGTACTGGAATCATTGCTAATTACAGAGTGGTGATTTTTCTACGGAGATGATATATTTTGATAATTTCGATCCCAATTGATTGTTTTGTTTCAGGTCAACAGCGGGAAGAAATCCGAGTCCATTACCGCGGCAAGAAATGGCAAATCTTGACAAAGATGGTGATAGTCGTAAATCAGCAATGAAATCTGATGTGAAAGGCTTGGATTCTAAAGCAATCCCACAATTTCATGCTCACGTTTCTTCCTCTGAGTTTCAGGGGACGATTTCAAATTTAACGTCCTCTCGACAACAACCAACGAAGGCCCAGAAGACAGCCCATCAAATCCATATTCGCTTCGAAAAAATCTGATCTCTCTTAATGCCTTGTTCCTCAAATTATTGAGATTTAGAACCTTATGTTTGTTGAATTGTGTGGACAGAGAAGTGCGGAGAGCAGTGTCTAGAAGGAGGAGGAGGAAAAGGAAGAAGCGAAAGAAGGAGGAGGAGGAAAAGGAAGAAGCGAAAAGAGAGTGTCTAGTTCTTACAGAGGTAATTTTGAGATTGAGACTGCATTTTTCTTTTTTGATTTTTGCTTATGCTGTTTTGAGGGAAAACTTGAATGACCCTTTTCTGATAGTTGAAGGTAGCAGTTCTCATGGAGAGCCCTCCGAAGTGGCAACAACGAAGGGCCTTTGGTAAGTACTGGAATCATTGCTAATTACAGAGTGGTGATTTTTCTACGGAGATGATATATTTTGATAATTTCGATCCCAATTGATTGTTTTGTTTCAGGTCAACAGCGGGAAGAAATCCGAGTCCATTACCGCGGCAAGAAATGGCAAATCTTGACAAAGATGGTGATAGTCGTAAATCAGCAATGAAATCTGATGTGAAAGGCTTGGATTCTAAAGCAATCCCACAATTTCATGCTCACGTTTCTTCCTCTGAGTTTCAGGGGACGATTTCAAATTTAACGTCCTCTCGACAACAACCAACGAAGGCCCAGAAGACAGCCCATCAAATCCATATTCGCTTCGAAAAAATCTGATCTCTCTTAATGCCTTGTTCCTCAAATTATTGAGATTTAGAACCTTATGTTTGTTGAATTGTGTGGACAGAGAAGTGCGGAGAGCAGTGTCTAGAAGGAGGAGGAGGAAAAGGAAGAAGCGAAAGAAGGAGGAGGAGGAAAAGGAAGAAGCGAAAAGAGAGTGTCTAGTTCTTACAGAGGTAATTTTGAGATTGAGACTGCATTTTTCTTTTTTGATTTTTGCTTATGCTGTTTTGAGGGAAAACTTGAATGACCCTTTTCTGATAGTTGAAGGTAGCAGTTCTCATGGAGAGCCCTCCGAAGTGGCAACAACGAAGGGCCTTTGGTAAGTACTGGAATCATTGCTAATTACAGAGTGGTGATTTTTCTACGGAGATGATATATTTTGATAATTTCGATCCCAATTGATTGTTTTGTTTCAGGTCAACAGCGGGAAGAAATCCGAGTCCATTACCGCGGCAAGAAATGGCAAATCTTGACAAAGATGGTGATAGTCGTAAATCAGCAATGAAATCTGATGTGAAAGGCTTGGATTCTAAAGCAATCCCACAATTTCATGCTCACGTTTCTTCCTCTGAGTTTCAGGGGACGATTTCAAATTTAACGTCCTCTCGACAACAACCAACGAAGGCCCAGAAGACAGCCCATCAAATCCATATTCGCTTCGAAAAAATCTGATCTCTCTTAATGCCTTGTTCCTCAAATTATTGAGATTTAGAACCTTATGTTTGTTGAATTGTGTGGACAGAGAAGTGCGGAGAGCAGTGTCTAGAAGGAGGAGGAGGAAAAGGAAGAAGCGAAAGAAGGAGGAGGAGGAAAAGGAAGAAGCGAAAAGAGAGTGTCTAGTTCTTACAGAGGTAATTTTGAGATTGAGACTGCATTTTTCTTTTTTGATTTTTGCTTATGCTGTTTTGAGGGAAAACTTGAATGACCCTTTTCTGATAGTTGAAGGTAGCAGTTCTCATGGAGAGCCCTCCGAAGTGGCAACAACGAAGGGCCTTTGGTAAGTACTGGAATCATTGCTAATTACAGAGTGGTGATTTTTCTACGGAGATGATATATTTTGATAATTTCGATCCCAATTGATTGTTTTGTTTCAGGTCAACAGCGGGAAGAAATCCGAGTCCATTACCGCGGCAAGAAATGGCAAATCTTGACAAAGATGGTGATAGTCGTAAATCAGCAATGAAATCTGATGTGAAAGGCTTGGATTCTAAAGCAATCCCACAATTTCATGCTCACGTTTCTTCCTCTGAGTTTCAGGGGACGATTTCAAATTTAACGTCCTCTCGACAACAACCAACGAAGGCCCAGAAGACAGCCCATCAAATCCATATTCGCTTCGAAAAAATCTGATCTCTCTTAATGCCTTGTTCCTCAAATTATTGAGATTTAGAACCTTATGTTTGTTGAATTGTGTGGACAGAGAAGTGCGGAGAGCAGTGTCTAGAAGGAGGAGGAGGAAAAGGAAGAAGCGAAAGAAGGAGGAGGAGGAAAAGGAAGAAGCGAAAAGAGAGTGTCTAGTTCTTACAGAGGTAATTTTGAGATTGAGACTGCATTTTTCTTTTTTGATTTTTGCTTATGCTGTTTTGAGGGAAAACTTGAATGACCCTTTTCTGATAGTTGAAGGTAGCAGTTCTCATGGAGAGCCCTCCGAAGTGGCAACAACGAAGGGCCTTTGGTAAGTACTGGAATCATTGCTAATTACAGAGTGGTGATTTTTCTACGGAGATGATATATTTTGATAATTTCGATCCCAATTGATTGTTTTGTTTCAGGTCAACAGCGGGAAGAAATCCGAGTCCATTACCGCGGCAAGAAATGGCAAATCTTGACAAAGATGGTGATAGTCGTAAATCAGCAATGAAATCTGATGTGAAAGGCTTGGATTCTAAAGCAATCCCACAATTTCATGCTCACGTTTCTTCCTCTGAGTTTCAGGGGACGATTTCAAATTTAACGTCCTCTCGACAACAACCAACGAAGGCCCAGAAGACAGCCCATCAAATCCATATTCGCTTCGAAAAAATCTGATCTCTCTTAATGCCTTGTTCCTCAAATTATTGAGATTTAGAACCTTATGTTTGTTGAATTGTGTGGACAGAGAAGTGCGGAGAGCAGTGTCTAGAAGGAGGAGGAGGAAAAGGAAGAAGCGAAAGAAGGAGGAGGAGGAAAAGGAAGAAGCGAAAAGAGAGTGTCTAGTTCTTACAGAGGTAATTTTGAGATTGAGACTGCATTTTTCTTTTTTGATTTTTGCTTATGCTGTTTTGAGGGAAAACTTGAATGACCCTTTTCTGATAGTTGAAGGTAGCAGTTCTCATGGAGAGCCCTCCGAAGTGGCAACAACGAAGGGCCTTTGGTAAGTACTGGAATCATTGCTAATTACAGAGTGGTGATTTTTCTACGGAGATGATATATTTTGATAATTTCGATCCCAATTGATTGTTTTGTTTCAGGTCAACAGCGGGAAGAAATCCGAGTCCATTACCGCGGCAAGAAATGGCAAATCTTGACAAAGATGGTGATAGTCGTAAATCAGCAATGAAATCTGATGTGAAAGGCTTGGATTCTAAAGCAATCCCACAATTTCATGCTCACGTTTCTTCCTCTGAGTTTCAGGGGACGATTTCAAATTTAACGTCCTCTCGACAACAACCAACGAAGGCCCAGAAGACAGCCCATCAAATCCATATTCGCTTCGAAAAAATCTGATCTCTCTTAATGCCTTGTTCCTCAAATTATTGAGATTTAGAACCTTATGTTTGTTGAATTGTGTGGACAGAGAAGTGCGGAGAGCAGTGTCTAGAAGGAGGAGGAGGAAAAGGAAGAAGCGAAAGAAGGAGGAGGAGGAAAAGGAAGAAGCGAAAAGAGAGTGTCTAGTTCTTACAGAGGTAATTTTGAGATTGAGACTGCATTTTTCTTTTTTGATTTTTGCTTATGCTGTTTTGAGGGAAAACTTGAATGACCCTTTTCTGATAGTTGAAGGTAGCAGTTCTCATGGAGAGCCCTCCGAAGTGGCAACAACGAAGGGCCTTTGGTAAGTACTGGAATCATTGCTAATTACAGAGTGGTGATTTTTCTACGGAGATGATATATTTTGATAATTTCGATCCCAATTGATTGTTTTGTTTCAGGTCAACAGCGGGAAGAAATCCGAGTCCATTACCGCGGCAAGAAATGGCAAATCTTGACAAAGATGGTGATAGTCGTAAATCAGCAATGAAATCTGATGTGAAAGGCTTGGATTCTAAAGCAATCCCACAATTTCATGCTCACGTTTCTTCCTCTGAGTTTCAGGGGACGATTTCAAATTTAACGTCCTCTCGACAACAACCAACGAAGGCCCAGAAGACAGCCCATCAAATCCATATTCGCTTCGAAAAAATCTGATCTCTCTTAATGCCTTGTTCCTCAAATTATTGAGATTTAGAACCTTATGTTTGTTGAATTGTGTGGACAGAGAAGTGCGGAGAGCAGTGTCTAGAAGGAGGAGGAGGAAAAGGAAGAAGCGAAAGAAGGAGGAGGAGGAAAAGGAAGAAGCGAAAAGAGAGTGTCTAGTTCTTACAGAGGTAATTTTGAGATTGAGACTGCATTTTTCTTTTTTGATTTTTGCTTATGCTGTTTTTGAGGGAAAACTTGAATGACCCTTTTCTGATAGTTGAAGGTAGCAGTTCTCATGGAGAGCCCTCCGAAGTGGCAACAACGAAGGGCCTTTGGTAAGTACTGGAATCATTGCTAATTACAGAGTGGTGATTTTTCTACGGAGATGATATATTTTGATAATTTCGATCCCAATTGATTGTTTTGTTTCAGGTCAACAGCGGGAAGAAATCCGAGTCCATTACCGCGGCAAGAAATGGCAAATCTTGACAAAGATGGTGATAGTCGTAAATCAGCAATGAAATCTGATGTGAAAGGCTTGGATTCTAAAGCAATCCCACAATTTCATGCTCACGTTTCTTCCTCTGAGTTTCAGGGGACGATTTCAAATTTAACGTCCTCTCGACAACAACCAACGAAGGCCCAGAAGACAGCCCATCAAATCCATATTCGCTTCGAAAAAATCTGATCTCTCTTAATGCCTTGTTCCTCAAATTATTGAGATTTAGAACCTTATGTTTGTTGAATTGTGTGGACAGAGAAGTGCGGAGAGCAGTGTCTAGAAGGAGGAGGAGGAAAAGGAAGAAGCGAAAGAAGGAGGAGGAGGAAAAGGAAGAAGCGAAAAGAGAGTGTCTAGTTCTTACAGAGGTAATTTTGAGATTGAGACTGCATTTTTCTTTTTTGATTTTTGCTTATGCTGTTTTGAGGGAAAACTTGAATGACCCTTTTCTGATAGTTGAAGGTAGCAGTTCTCATGGAGAGCCCTCCGAAGTGGCAACAACGAAGGGCCTTTGGTAAGTACTGGAATCATTGCTAATTACAGAGTGGTGATTTTTCTACGGAGATGATATATTTTGATAATTTCGATCCCAATTGATTGTTTTGTTTCAGGTCAACAGCGGGAAGAAATCCGAGTCCATTACCGCGGCAAGAAATGGCAAATCTTGACAAAGATGGTGATAGTCGTAAATCAGCAATGAAATCTGATGTGAAAGGCTTGGATTCTAAAGCAATCCCACAATTTCATGCTCACGTTTCTTCCTCTGAGTTTCAGGGGACGATTTCAAATTTAACGTCCTCTCGACAACAACCAACGAAGGCCCAGAAGACAGCCCATCAAATCCATATTCGCTTCGAAAAAATCTGATCTCTCTTAATGCCTTGTTCCTCAAATTATTGAGATTTAGAACCTTATGTTTGTTGAATTGTGTGGACAGAGAAGTGCGGAGAGCAGTGTCTAGAAGGAGGAGGAGGAAAAGGAAGAAGCGAAAGAAGGAGGAGGAGGAAAAGGAAGAAGCGAAAAGAGAGTGTCTAGTTCTTACAGAGGTAATTTTGAGATTGAGACTGCATTTTTCTTTTTTGATTTTTGCTTATGCTGTTTTGAGGGAAAACTTGAATGACCCTTTTCTGATAGTTGAAGGTAGCAGTTCTCATGGAGAGCCCTCCGAAGTGGCAACAACGAAGGGCCTTTGGTAAGTACTGGAATCATTGCTAATTACAGAGTGGTGATTTTTCTACGGAGATGATATATTTTGATAATTTCGATCCCAATTGATTGTTTTGTTTCAGGTCAACAGCGGGAAGAAATCCGAGTCCATTACCGCGGCAAGAAATGGCAAATCTTGACAAAGATGGTGATAGTCGTAAATCAGCAATGAAATCTGATGTGAAAGGCTTGGATTCTAAAGCAATCCCACAATTTCATGCTCACGTTTCTTCCTCTGAGTTTCAGGGGACGATTTCAAATTTAACGTCCTCTCGACAACAACCAACGAAGGGCCCAGAAGACAGCCCATCAAATCCATATTCGCTTCGAAAAAATCTGATCTCTCTTAATGCCTTGTTCCTCAAATTATTGAGATTTAGAACCTTATGTTTGTTGAATTGTGTGGACAGAGAAGTGCGGAGAGCAGTGTCTAGAAGGAGGAGGAGGAAAAGGAAGAAGCGAAAGAAGGAGGAGGAGGAAAAGGAAGAAGCGAAAAGAGAGTGTCTAGTTCTTACAGAGGTAATTTTGAGATTGAGACTGCATTTTTCTTTTTTGATTTTTGCTTATGCTGTTTTGAGGGAAAACTTGAATGACCCTTTTCTGATAGTTGAAGGTAGCAGTTCTCATGGAGAGCCCTCCGAAGTGGCAACAACGAAGGGCCTTTGGTAAGTACTGGAATCATTGCTAATTACAGAGTGGTGATTTTTCTACGGAGATGATATATTTTGATAATTTCGATCCCAATTGATTGTTTTGTTTCAGGTCAACAGCGGGAAGAAAACCCGAGTCCATTACCGCGGCAAGAAATGGCAAATCTTGACAAAGATGGTGATAGTCGTAAATCAGCAATGAAATCTGATGTGAAAGGCTTGGATTCTAAAGCAATCCCACAATTTCATGCTCACGTTTCTTCCTCTGAGTTTCAGGGGACGATTTCAAATTTAACGTCCTCTCGACAACAACCAACGAAGGCCCAGAAGACAGCCCATCAAATCCATATTCGCTTCGAAAAAATCTGATCTCTCTTAATGCCTTGTTCCTCAAATTATTGAGATTTAGAACCTTATGTTTGTTGAATTGTGTGGACAGAGAAGTGCGGAGAGCAGTGTCTAGAAGGAGGAGGAGGAAAAGGAAGAAGCGAAAGAAGGAGGAGGAGGAAAAGGAAGAAGCGAAAAGAGAGTGTCTAGTTCTTACAGAGGGTAATTTTGAGATTGAGACTGCATTTTTCTTTTTTGATTTTTGCTTATGCTGTTTTGAGGGAAAACTTGAATGACCCTTTTCTGATAGTTGAAGGTAGCAGTTCTCATGGAGAGCCCTCCGAAGTGGCAACAACGAAGGGCCTTTGGTAAGTACTGGAATCATTGCTAATTACAGAGTGGTGATTTTTCTACGGAGATGATATATTTTGATAATTTCGATCCCAATTGATTGTTTTTGTTTCAGGTCAACAGCGGGAAGAAACCCGAGTCCATTACCGCGGCAAGAAATGGCAAATCTTGACAAAGATGGTGATAGTCGTAAATCAGCAATGAAATCTGATGTGAAAGGCTTGGATTCTAAAGCAATCCCACAATTTCATGCTCACGTTTCTTCCTCTGAGTTTCAGGGGACGATTTCAAATTTAACGTCCTCTCGACAACAACCAACGAAGGCCCAGAAGACAGCCCATCAAATCCATATTCGCTTCGAAAAAATCTGATCTCTCTTAATGCCTTGTTCCTCAAATTATTGAGATTTAGAACCTTATGTTTGTTGAATTGTGTGGACAGAGAAGTGCGGAGAGCAGTGTCTAGAAGGAGGAGGAGGAAAAGGAAGAAGCGAAAGAAGGAGGGAGGAGGAAAAGGAAGAAGCGAAAAGAGAGTGTCTAGTTCTTACAGAGGTAATTTTGAGATTGAGACTGCATTTTTCTTTTTTGATTTTTGCTTATGCTGTTTTGAGGGAAAACTTGAATGACCCTTTTCTGATAGTTGAAGGTAGCAGTTCTCATGGAGAGCCCTCCGAAGTGGCAACAACGAAGGGCCTTTGGTAAGTACTGGAATCATTGCTAATTACAGAGTGGTGATTTTTCTACGGAGATGATATATTTTGATAATTTCGATCCCAATTGATTGTTTTGTTTCAGGTCAACAGCGGGAAGAAACCCGAGTCCATTACCGCGGCAAGAAATGGCAAATCTTGACAAAGATGGTGATAGTCGTAAATCAGCAATGAAATCTGATGTGAAAGGCTTGGATTCTAAAGCAATCCCACAATTTCATGCTCACGTTTCTTCCTCTGAGTTTCAGGGGACGATTTCAAATTTAACGTCCTCTCGACAACAACCAACGAAGGCCCAGAAGACAGCCCATCAAATCCATATTCGCTTCGAAAAAATCTGATCTCTCTTAATGCCTTGTTCCTCAAATTATTGAGATTTAGAACCTTATGTTTGTTGAATTGTGTGGACAGAGAAGTGCGGAGAGCAGTGTCTAGAAGGAGGAGGAGGAAAAGGAAGAAGCGAAAGAAGGAGGAGGAGGAAAAGGAAGAAGCGAAAAGAGAGTGTCTAGTTCTTACAGAGGTAATTTTGAGATTGAGACTGCATTTTTCTTTTTTGATTTTTGCTTATGCTGTTTTGAGGGAAAACTTGAATGACCCTTTTCTGATAGTTGAAGGTAGCAGTTCTCATGGAGAGCCCTCCGAAGTGGCAACAACGAAGGGCCTTTGGTAAGTACTGGAATCATTGCTAATTACAGAGTGGTGATTTTTCTACGGAGATGATATATTTTGATAATTTCGATCCCAATTGATTGTTTTGTTTCAGGTCAACAGCGGGAAGAAACCCGAGTCCATTACCGCGGCAAGAAATGGCAAATCTTGACAAAGATGGTGATAGTCGTAAATCAGCAATGAAATCTGATGTGAAAGGCTTGGATTCTAAAGCAATCCCACAATTTCATGCTCACGTTTCTTCCTCTGAGTTTCAGGGGACGATTTCAAATTTAACGTCCTCTCGACAACAACCAACGAAGGCCCAGAAGACAGCCCATCAAATCCATATTCGCTTCGAAAAAATCTGATCTCTCTTAATGCCTTGTTCCTCAAATTATTGAGATTTAGAACCTTATGTTTGTTGAATTGTGTGGACAGAGAAGTGCGGAGAGCAGTGTCTAGAAGGAGGAGGAGGAAAAGGAAGAAGCGAAAGAAGGAGGAGGAGGAAAAGGAAGAAGCGAAAAGAGAGTGTCTAGTTCTTACAGAGGTAATTTTGAGATTGAGACTGCATTTTTCTTTTTTGATTTTTGCTTATGCTGTTTTGAGGGAAAACTTGAATGACCCTTTTCTGATAGTTGAAGGTAGCAGTTCTCATGGAGAGCCCTCCGAAGTGGCAACAACGAAGGGCCTTTGGTAAGTACTGGAATCATTGCTAATTACAGAGTGGTGATTTTTCTACGGAGATGATATATTTTGATAATTTCGATCCCAATTGATTGTTTTGTTTCAGGTCAACAGCGGGAAGAAACCCGAGTCCATTACCGCGGCAAGAAATGGCAAATCTTGACAAAGATGGTGATAGTCGTAAATCAGCAATGAAATCTGATGTGAAAGGCTTGGATTCTAAAGCAATCCCACAATTTCATGCTCACGTTTCTTCCTCTGAGTTTCAGGGGACGATTTCAAATTTAACGTCCTCTCGACAACAACCAACGAAGGCCCAGAAGACAGCCCATCAAATCCATATTCGCTTCGAAAAAATCTGATCTCTCTTAATGCCTTGTTCCTCAAATTATTGAGATTTAGAACCTTATGTTTGTTGAATTGTGTGGACAGAGAAGTGCGGAGAGCAGTGTCTAGAAGGAGGAGGAGGAAAAGGAAGAAGCGAAAGAAGGAGGAGGAGGAAAAGGAAGAAGCGAAAAGAGAGTGTCTAGTTCTTACAGAGGTAATTTTGAGATTGAGACTGCATTTTTCTTTTTTGATTTTTGCTTATGCTGTTTTGAGGGAAACTTGAATGACCCTTTTCTGATAGTTTGAAGGTAGCAGTTCTCATGGAGAGCCCTCCGAAGTGGCAACAACGAAGGGCCTTTGGTAAGTACTGGAATCATTGCTAATTACAGAGTGGTGATTTTTTCTACGGAGATGATATATTTTGATAATTTCGATCCCAATTGATTGTTTTGTTTCAGGTCAACAGCGGGAAGAAACCCGAGTCCATTACCGCGGCAAGAAATGGCAAATCTTGACAAAGATGGTGATAGTCGTAAATCAGCAATGAAATCTGATGTGAAAGGCTTGGATTCTAAAGCAATCCCACAATTTCATGCTCACGTTTCTTCCTCTGAGTTTCAGGGGACGATTTCAAATTTAACGTCCTCTCGACAACAACCAACGAAGGCCCAGAAGACAGCCCATCAAATCCATATTCGCTTCGAAAAAATCTGATCTCTCTTAATGCCTTGTTCCTCAAATTATTGAGATTTAGAACCTTATGTTTGTTGAATTGTGTGGACAGAGAAGTGCGGAGAGCAGTGTCTAGAAGGAGGAGGAGGAAAAGGAAGAAGCGAAAGAAGGAGGAGGAGGAAAAGGAAGAAGCGAAAAGAGAGTGTCTAGTTCTTACAGAGGTAATTTTGAGATTGAGACTGCATTTTTCTTTTTTGATTTTTGCTTATGCTGTTTTGAGGGAAAACTTGAATGACCCTTTTCTGATAGTTGAAGGTAGCAGTTCTCATGGAGAGCCCTCCGAAGTGGCAACAACGAAGGGCCTTTGGTAAGTACTGGAATCATTGCTAATTACAGAGTGGTGATTTTTCTACGGAGATGATATATTTTGATAATTTCGATCCCAATTGATTGTTTTGTTTCAGGTCAACAGCGGGAAGAAACCCGAGTCCATTACCGCGGCAAGAAATGGCAAATCTTGACAAAGATGGTGATAGTCGTAAATCAGCAATGAAATCTGATGTGAAAGGCTTGGATTCTAAAGCAATCCCACAATTTCATGCTCACGTTTCTTCCTCTGAGTTTCAGGGGACGATTTCAAATTTAACGTCCTCTCGACAACAACCAACGAAGGCCCAGAAGACAGCCCATCAAATCCATATTCGCTTCGAAAAAATCTGATCTCTCTTAATGCCTTGTTCCTCAAATTATTGAGATTTAGAACCTTATGTTTGTTGAATTGTGTGGACAGAGAAGTGCGGAGAGCAGTGTCTAGAAGGAGGAGGAGGAAAAA
>CM045919.1:6706189-6750245 GCA_025169955.1 Salix arbutifolia | reverse complement strand
TTCGCCATGATTTCAGTACTTACCAAAGGCCCTTCGTTGTTGCCAATTCGGAGGGCTCTCCATGAGAACTGCTACCTTCAACTATCAGGAAAGGGTGATTCAAGATTTCCCGCAAAACAGCATCAGCAAGACAGAAAACAAATAAGCAGTCTCAATCTCAAAAAGTTACCTCTGTAAACTCTATAAACCATATTTAAATTGCTGGTGTGGCTGACCTGAGGTTCCAAAGTTGGAAATGAAGGTGCCCGTCGCTGCATCGATTTGAAATCCAACAAGTCAGACTTCTCCATATCCGACTCCCACTTCTTCTCCCTTGCAAATGCATCCTCCACTTTCTCAAGATTGGCATCAGGGTGAAGCCTCGCGACAATGAAGTGTTCAAAAAGTGATGTGGGCTCCTTATATTTTGAATGATTCTACAACATAATTAAGCACACATAATTCACCAAGGATAGCAACAGAAAAAGGTGCAAATCTCAACATAAACACAGCAGAAATCAGATGATAGTTGAGTACCAGAGATTTAGAATTAAGCTGATACCACTGGCGTTTCTGGTTTGCCAAAACCTCAGGATTAAAACTCGGCAAGTAACCTTGTTCCCTCGAATCACCACCCCGACGCAAAGCACTCTATTTTCGTTTCTTCCTTTTCCTCCTCCTCCTTCTAGATACAGCTCTCTGCACTTCTCTGTTCATACAAATCAACAAACACAAGGTTCTAAATCTCAATAATTTTAGGGACAAGGCCTTAAGAGAGATCAGATTTTTTCTAAGCAAATCTGGATTGTCACGGGCAGTCTTCCAAGTTTCCTTTTGGTGCTTCTTTTGTATTTGTCGAGAGTACGTTAAATTTCAAATGTTTCCCAGAAACTCAGAAGAGGAAACGTGAGCAAGAAATTGCGGGATTGCTTCAGAATCCAAGCCTTTCACATAAGATTTCATTGCTGATTTACGACTATCACCATCTTTGTCAAGATTTGCCATTTCTTGCCGCGGTAATGGACTCAGATTTCTTCCCGCGGTTGACCTGAAACAAAACAATCAATTGGGATCCAAATTATCAAAACATATCATCTCCGTAGAAAAATCACTACTCTGTAATTAGCAATGATTTCAGTACTTACCAAAGGCCCTTCGTTGTTGCCAATTCGGAGGGCTCTCCATGAGAACTGCTACCTTCAACTATCAGGAAAGGGTCATTCAAGATTTCCCGCAAAACAGCATAAGCAAGACAGAAAACAAATAAGCAATCCCAATCTCAAAAAGTTACCTCTCTAAACACTAAGAACTATCTTTTCGTTTCTTGCCTCCTCCTTCTAGATACTCCTCCCGGCACTTCTTTGTTCACACAAATCAAGAAACTGAAGGTTCTAAATCTCAATAATTTGAGGAACAAGGCATTAAGAGAGATCAGATTTTTTCGAAGCGAACATGGATTTGATGGGCTGTCTTCCTTTTGGGCCTTCGTTGGTTGTTGTCGAGAGTACGTTAAATTTGAAATCGTTCCCTGAAATTCAGAGGAAGAAACGTGAGCATGAAATTGTGGGATTGCTTTAGAATCCAAGCCTTTCACATAAGATTTCAGTGCTTTCATTGCTGATTTACGACTATCACCATCTTTGTCAAGATTTGCCATTTCTTGCCGCGGTAATGGACTCAGATTTCTTCCCGTTGTTACCTGAAACAAAACAATCAATTGGGATCGAAATTATCAAAATATATCATCTCCGTAGAAAAATCACCACTCTGTAATTCGCCATGATTTCAGTACTTACCAAAGGCCCTTCGTTGTTGCCAATTCGGAGGGCTCTCCATGAGAACTGCTACCTTCAACTATCAGGAAAGGGTGATTCAAGATTTCCCGCAAAACAGCATCAGCAAGACAGAAAACAAATAAGCAGTCTCAATCTCAAAAAGTTACCTCTGTAAACTCTATAAACCATATTTAAATTGCTGGTGTGGCTGACCTGAGGTTCCAAAGTTGGAAATGAAGGTGCCCGTCGCTGCATCGATTTGAAATCCAACAAGTCAGACTTCTCCATATCCGACTCCCACTTCTTCTCCCTTGCAAATGCATCCTCCACTTTCTCAAGATTGGCATCAGGGTGAAGCCTCGCGACAATGAAGTGTTCAAAAAGTGATGTGGGCTCCTTATATTTTGAATGATTCTACAACATAATTAAGCACACATAATTCACCAAGGATAGCAACAGAAAAAGGTGCAAATCTCAACATAAACACAGCAGAAATCAGATGATAGTTGAGTACCAGAGATTTAGAATTAAGCTGATACCACTGGCGTTTCTGGTTTGCCAAAACCTCAGGATTAAAACTCGGCAAGTAACCTTGTTCCCTCGAATCACCACCCCGACGCAAAGCACTCTATTTTCGTTTCTTCCTTTTCCTCCTCCTCCTTCTAGATACAGCTCTCTGCACTTCTCTGTTCATACAAATCAACAAACACAAGGTTCTAAATCTCAATAATTTTAGGGACAAGGCCTTAAGAGAGATCAGATTTTTTCTAAGCAAATCTGGATTGTCACGGGCAGTCTTCCAAGTTTCCTTTTGGTGCTTCTTTTGTATTTGTCGAGAGTACGTTAAATTTCAAATGTTTCCCAGAAACTCAGAAGAGGAAACGTGAGCAAGAAATTGCGGGATTGCTTCAGAATCCAAGCCTTTCACATAAGATTTCATTGCTGATTTACGACTATCACCATCTTTGTCAAGATTTGCCATTTCTTGCCGCGGTAATGGACTCAGATTTCTTCCCGCGGTTGACCTGAAACAAAACAATCAATTGGGATCCAAATTATCAAAACATATCATCTCCGTAGAAAAATCACTACTCTGTAATTAGCAATGATTTCAGTACTTACCAAAGGCCCTTCGTTGTTGCCAATTCGGAGGGCTCTCCATGAGAACTGCTACCTTCAACTATCAGGAAAGGGTCATTCAAGATTTCCCGCAAAACAGCATAAGCAAGACAGAAAACAAATAAGCAATCTCAATCTCAAAAAGTTACCTCTCTAAACACTAAGAACTATCTTTTCGTTTCTTGCCTCCTCCTTCTAGATACTCCTCCCGGCACTTCTTTGTTCACACAAATCAAGAAACTGAAGGTTCTAAATCTCAATAATTTGAGGAACAAGGCATTAAGAGAGATCAGATTTTTTCGAAGCGAACATGGATTTGATGGGCTGTCTTCCTTTTGGGCCTTCGTTGGTTGTTGTCGAGAGTACGTTAAATTTGAAATCGTTCCCTGAAATTCAGAGGAAGAAACGTGAGCATGAAATTGTGGGATTGCTTTAGAATCCAAGCCTTTCACATAAGATTTCAGTGCTTTCATTGCTGATTTACGACTATCACCATCTTTGTCAAGATTTGCCATTTCTTGCCGCGGTAATGGACTCAGATTTCTTCCCGGTGTTACCTGAAACAAAACAATCAATTGGGATCGAAATTATCAAAATATATCATCTCCGTAGAAAAATCACCACTCTGTAATTCGCCATGATTTCAGTACTTACCAAAGGCCCTTCGTTGTTGCCAATTCGGAGGGCTCTCCATGAGAACTGCTACCTTCAACTATCAGGAAAGGGTGATTCAAGATTTCCCGCAAAACAGCATCAGCAAGACAGAAAACAAATAAGCAGTCTCAATCTCAAAAAGTTACCTCTGTAAACTCTATAAACCATATTTAAATTGCTGGTGTGGCTGACCTGAGGTTCCAAAGTTGGAAATGAAGGTGCCCGTCGCTGCATCGATTTGAAATCCAACAAGTCAGACTTCTCCATATCCGACTCCCACTTCTTCTCCCTTGCAAATGCATCCTCCACTTTCTCAAGATTGGCATCAGGGTGAAGCCTCGCGACAATGAAGTGTTCAAAAAGTGATGTGGGCTCCTTATATTTTGAATGATTCTACAACATAATTAAGCACACATAATTCACCAAGGATAGCAACAGAAAAAGGTGCAAATCTCAACATAAACACAGCAGAAATCAGATGATAGTTGAGTACCAGAGATTTAGAATTAAGCTGATACCACTGGCGTTTCTGGTTTGCCAAAACCTCAGGATTAAAACTCGGCAAGTAACCTTGTTCCCTCGAATCACCACCCCGACGCAAAGCACTCTATTTTCGTTTCTTCCTTTTCCTCCTCCTCCTTCTAGATACAGCTCTCTGCACTTCTCTGTTCATACAAATCAACAAACATAAGGTTCTAAATCTCAATAATTTTAGGGACAAGGCCTTAAGAGAGATCACATTTTTTCTAAGCAAATCTGGATTGTCACGGGCAGTCTTCCAAGTTTCCTTTTGGTGCTTCTTTTGTATTTGTCGAGAGTACGTTAAATTTCAAATGTTTCCCAGAAACTCAGAAGAGGAAACGTGAGCAAGAAATTGCGGGATTGCTTCAGAATCCAAGCCTTTCACATAAGATTTCATTGCTGATTTACGACTATCACCATCTTTGTCAAGATTTGCCATTTCTTGCCGCGGTAATGGACTCAGATTTCTTCCCGCGGTTGACCTGAAACAAAACAATCAATTGGGATCCAAATTATCAAAACATATCATCTCCGTAGAAAAATCACCACTCTGTAATTAGCAATGATTTCAGTACTTACCAAAGGCCCTTCGTTGTTGCCAATTCGGAGGGCTCTCCATGAGAACTGCTACCTTCAACTATCAGGAAAGGGTCATTCAAGATTTCCCGCAAAACAGCATAAGCAAGACAGAAAACAAATAAGCAATCTCAATCTCAAAAAGTTACCTCTCTAAACACTAAGAACTATCTTTTCGTTTCTTGCCTCCTCCTTCTAGATACTCCTCCCGGCACTTCTTTGTTCACACAAATCAAGAAACTGAAGGTTCTAAATCTCAATAATTTGAGGAACAAGGCATTAAGAGAGATCAGATTTTTTCGAAGCGAACATGGATTTGATGGGCTGTCTTCCTTTTGGGCCTTCGTTGGTTGTTGTCGAGAGTACGTTAAATTTTTAATCGTTCCCTGAAATTCAGAGGAAGAAACGTGAGCATGAAATTGTGGGATTGCTTTAGAATCCAAGCCTTTCACATAAGATTTCAGTGCTTTCATTGCTGATTTACGACTATCACCATCTTTGTCAAGATTTGCCATTTCTTGCCGCGGTAATGGACTCAGATTTCTTCCCGCGGTTGACCTGAAACAAAACAATCAATTGGGATCCAAATTATCAAAACATATCATCTCCGTAGAAAAATCACCACTCTGTAATTCGCCATGATTTCAGTACTTACCAAAGGCCCTTCGTTGTTGCCAATTCGGAGGGCTCTCCATGAGAACTGCTACCTTCAACTATCAGGAAAGGGTGATTCAAGATTTCCCGCAAAACAGCATCAGCAAGACAGAAAACAAATAAGCAGTCTCAATCTCAAAAAGTTACCTCTGTAAACTCTATAAACCATATTTAAATTGCTGGTGTGGCTGACCTGAGGTTCCAAAGTTGGAAATGAAGGTGCCCGTCGCTGCATCGATTTGAAATCCAACAAGTCAGACTTCTCCATATCCGACTCCCACTTCTTCTCCCTTGCAAATGCATCCTCCACTTTCTCAAGATTGGCATCAGGGTGAAGCCTCGCGACAATGAAGTGTTCAAAAAGTGATGTGGGCTCCTTATATTTTGAATGATTCTACAACATAATTAAGCACACATAATTCACCAAGGATAGCAACAGAAAAAGGTGCAAATCTCAACATAAACACAGCAGAAATCAGATGATAGTTGAGTACCAGAGATTTAGAATTAAGCTGATACCACTGGCGTTTCTGGTTTGCCAAAACCTCAGGATTAAAACTCGGCAAGTAACCTTGTTCCCTCGAATCACCACCCCGACGCAAAGCACTCTATTTTCGTTTCTTCCTTTTCCTCCTCCTCCTTCTAGATACAGCTCTCTGCACTTCTCTGTTCATACAAATCAACAAACATAAGGTTCTAAATCTCAATAATTTTAGGGACAAGGCCTTAAGAGAGATCAGATTTTTTCTAAGCAAATCTGGATTGTCACGGGCAGTCTTCCAAGTTTCCTTTTGGTGCTTCTTTTGTATTTGTCGAGAGTACGTTAAATTTCAAATGTTTCCCAGAAACTCAGAAGAGGAAACGTGAGCAAGAAATTGCGGGATTGCTTCAGAATCCAAGCCTTTCACATAAGATTTCATTGCTGATTTACGACTATCACCATCTTTGTCAAGATTTGCCATTTCTTGCCGCGGTAATGGACTCAGATTTCTTCCCGCGGTTGACCTGAAACAAAACAATCAATTGGGATCCAAATTATCAAAACATATCATCTCCGTAGAAAAATCACTACTCTGTAATTAGCAATGATTTCAGTACTTACCAAAGGCCCTTCGTTGTTGCCAATTCGGAGGGCTCTCCATGAGAACTGCTACCTTCAACTATCAGGAAAGGGTCATTCAAGATTTCCCGCAAAACAGCATAAGCAAGACAGAAAACAAATAAGCAATCTCAATCTCAAAAAGTTACCTCTCTAAACACTAAGAACTATCTTTTCGTTTCTTGCCTCCTCCTTCTAGATACTCCTCCCGGCACTTCTTTGTTCACACAAATCAAGAAACTGAAGGTTCTAAATCTCAATAATTTGAGGAACAAGGCATTAAGAGAGATCAGATTTTTTCGAAGCGAACATGGATTTGATGGGCTGTCTTCCTTTTGGGCCTTCGTTGGTTGTTGTCGAGAGTACGTTAAATTTGAAATCGTTCCCTGAAATTCAGAGGAAGAAACGTGAGCATGAAATTGTGGGATTGCTTTAGAATCCAAGCCTTTCACATAAGATTTCAGTGCTTTCATTGCTGATTTACGACTATCACCATCTTTGTCAAGATTTGCCATTTCTTGCCGCGGTAATGGACTCAGATTTCTTCCCGCGGTTGACCTGAAACAAAACAATCAATTGGGATCCAAATTATCAAAACATATCATCTCCGTAGAAAAATCACCACTCTGTAATTCGCCATGATTTCAGTACTTACCAAAGGCCCTTCGTTGTTGCCAATTCGGAGGGCTCTCCATGAGAACTGCTACCTTCAACTATCAGGAAAGGGTGATTCAAGATTTCCCGCAAAACAGCATCAGCAAGACAGAAAACAAATAAGCAGTCTCAATCTCAAAAAGTTACCTCTGTAAACTCTATAAACCATATTTAAATTGCTGGTGTGGCTGACCTGAGGTTCCAAAGTTGGAAATGAAGGTGCCCGTCGCTGCATCGATTTGAAATCCAACAAGTCAGACTTCTCCATATCCGACTCCCACTTCTTCTCCCTTGCAAATGCATCCTCCACTTTCTCAAGATTGGCATCAGGGTGAAGCCTCGCGACAATGAAGTGTTCGAAAAGTGATGTGGGCTCCTTATATTTTGAATGATTCTACAACATAATTAAGCACACATAATTCACCAAGGATAGCAACAGAAAAAGGTGCAAATCTCAACATAAACACAGCAGAAATCAGATGATAGTTGAGTACCAGAGATTTAGAATTAAGCTGATACCACTGGCGTTTCTGGTTTGCCAAAACCTCAGGATTAAAACTCGGCAAGTAACCTTGTTCCCTCGAATCACCACCCCGACGCAAAGCACTCTATTTTCGTTTCTTCCTTTTCCTCCTCCTCCTTCTAGATACAGCTCTCTGCACTTCTCTGTTCATACAAATCAACAAACATAAGGTTCTAAATCTCAATAATTTTAGGGACAAGGCCTTAAGAGAGATCAGATTTTTTCTAAGCAAATCTGGATTGTCACGGGCAGTCTTCCAAGTTTCCTTTTGGTGCTTCTTTTGTATTTGTCGAGAGTACGTTAAATTTCAAATGTTTCCCAGAAACTCAGAAGAGGAAACGTGAGCAAGAAATTGCGGGATTGCTTCAGAATCCAAGCCTTTCACATAAGATTTCATTGCTGATTTACGACTATCACCATCTTTGTCAAGATTTGCCATTTCTTGCCGCGGTAATGGACTCAGATTTCTTCCCGCGGTTGACCTGAAACAAAACAATCAATTGGGATCCAAATTATCAAAACATATCATCTCCGTAGAAAAATCACTACTCTGTAATTAGCAATGATTTCAGTACTTACCAAAGGCCCTTCGTTGTTGCCAATTCGGAGGGCTCTCCATGAGAACTGCTACCTTCAACTATCAGGAAAGGGTCATTCAAGATTTCCCGCAAAACAGCATAAGCAAGACAGAAAACAAATAAGCAATCTCAATCTCAAAAAGTTACCTCTCTAAACACTAAGAACTATCTTTTCGTTTCTTGCCTCCTCCTTCTAGATACTCCTCCCGGCACTTCTTTGTTCACACAAATCAAGAAACTGAAGGTTCTAAATCTCAATAATTTGAGGAACAAGGCATTAAGAGAGATCAGATTTTTTCGAAGCGAACATGGATTTGATGGGCTGTCTTCCTTTTGGGCCTTCGTTGGTTGTTGTCGAGAGTACGTTAAATTTGAAATCGTTCCCTGAAATTCAGAGGAAGAAACGTGAGCATGAAATTGTGGGATTGCTTTAGAATCCAAGCCTTTCACATAAGATTTCAGTGCTTTCATTGCTGATTTACGACTATCACCATCTTTGTCAAGATTTGCCATTTCTTGCCGCGGTAATGGACTCAGATTTCTTCCCGCGGTTGACCTGAAACAAAACAATCAATTGGGATCCAAATTATCAAAACATATCATCTCCGTAGAAAAATCACCACTCTGTAATTCGCCATGATTTCAGTACTTACCAAAGGCCCTTCGTTGTTGCCAATTCGGAGGGCTCTCCATGAGAACTGCTACCTTCAACTATCAGGAAAGGGTGATTCAAGATTTCCCGCAAAACAGCATCAGCAAGACAGAAAACAAATAAGCAGTCTCAATCTCAAAAAGTTACCTCTGTAAACTCTATAAACCATATTTAAATTGCTGGTGTGGCTGACCTGAGGTTCCAAAGTTGGAAATGAAGGTGCCCGTCGCTGCATCGATTTGAAATCCAACAAGTCAGACTTCTCCATATCCGACTCCCACTTCTTCTCCCTTGCAAATGCATCCTCCACTTTCTCAAGATTGGCATCAGGGTGAAGCCTCGCGACAATGAAGTGTTCGAAAAGTGATGTGGGCTCCTTATATTTTGAATGATTCTACAACATAATTAAGCACACATAATTCACCAAGGATAGCAACAGAAAAAGGTGCAAATCTCAACATAAACACAGCAGAAATCAGATGATAGTTGAGTACCAGAGATTTAGAATTAAGCTGATACCACTGGCGTTTCTGGTTTGCCAAAACCTCAGGATTAAAACTCGGCAAGTAACCTTGTTCCCTCGAATCACCACCCCGACGCAAAGCACTCTATTTTCGTTTCTTCCTTTTCCTCCTCCTCCTTCTAGATACAGCTCTCTGCACTTCTCTATTCATACAAATCAACAAACATAAGGTTCTAAATCTCAATAATTTTAGGGACAAGGCCTTAAGAGAGATCAGATTTTTTCTAAGCAAATCTGGATTGTCACGGGCAGTCTTCCAAGTTTCCTTTTGGTGCTTCTTTTGTATTTGTCGAGAGTACGTTAAATTTCAAATGTTTCCCAGAAACTCAGAAGAGGAAACGTGAGCAAGAAATTGCGGGATTGCTTCAGAATCCAAGCCTTTCACATAAGATTTCATTGCTGATTTACGACTATCACCATCTTTGTCAAGATTTGCCATTTCTTGCCGCGGTAATGGACTCAGATTTCTTCCCGCGGTTGACCTGAAACAAAACAATCAATTGGGATCCAAATTATCAAAACATATCATCTCCGTAGAAAAATCACTACTCTGTAATTAGCAATGATTTCAGTACTTACCAAAGGCCCTTCGTTGTTGCCAATTCGGAGGGCTCTCCATGAGAACTGCTACCTTCAACTATCAGGAAAGGGTCATTCAAGATTTCCCGCAAAACAGCATAAGCAAGACAGAAAACAAATAAGCAATCTCAATCTCAAAAAGTTACCTCTCTAAACACTAAGAACTATCTTTTCGTTTCTTGCCTCCTCCTTCTAGATACTCCTCCCGGCACTTCTTTGTTCACACAAATCAAGAAACTGAAGGTTCTAAATCTCAATAATTTGAGGAACAAGGCATTAAGAGAGATCAGATTTTTTCGAAGCGAACATGGATTTGATGGGCTGTCTTCCTTTTGGGCCTTCGTTGGTTGTTGTCGAGAGTACGTTAAATTTGAAATCGTTCCCTGAAATTCAGAGGAAGAAACGTGAGCATGAAATTGTGGGATTGCTTTAGAATCCAAGCCTTTCACATAAGATTTCAGTGCTTTCATTGCTGATTTACGACTATCACCATCTTTGTCAAGATTTGCCATTTCTTGCCGCGGTAATGGACTCAGATTTCTTCCCGCGGTTGACCTGAAACAAAACAATCAATTGGGATCCAAATTATCAAAACATATCATCTCCGTAGAAAAATCACCACTCTGTAATTCGCCATGATTTCAGTACTTACCAAAGGCCCTTCGTTGTTGCCAATTCGGAGGGCTCTCCATGAGAACTGCTACCTTCAACTATCAGGAAAGGGTGATTCAAGATTTCCCGCAAAACAGCATCAGCAAGACAGAAAACAAATAAGCAGTCTCAATCTCAAAAAGTTACCTCTGTAAACTCTATAAACCATATTTAAATTGCTGGTGTGGCTGACCTGAGGTTCCAAAGTTGGAAATGAAGGTGCCCGTCGCTGCATCGATTTGAAATCCAACAAGTCAGACTTCTCCATATCCGACTCCCACTTCTTCTCCCTTGCAAATGCATCCTCCACTTTCTCAAGATTGGCATCAGGGTGAAGCCTCGCGACAATGAAGTGTTCGAAAAGTGATGTGGGCTCCTTATATTTTGAATGATTCTACAACATAATTAAGCACACATAATTCACCAAGGATAGCAACAGAAAAAGGTGCAAATCTCAACATAAACACAGCAGAAATCAGATGATAGTTGAGTACCAGAGATTTAGAATTAAGCTGATACCACTGGCGTTTCTGGTTTGCCAAAACCTCAGGATTAAAACTCGGCAAGTAACCTTGTTCCCTCGAATCACCACCCCGACGCAAAGCACTCTATTTTCGTTTCTTCCTTTTCCTCCTCCTCCTTCTAGATACAGCTCTCTGCACTTCTCTATTCATACAAATCAACAAACATAAGGTTCTAAATCTCAATAATTTTAGGGACAAGGCCTTAAGAGAGATCAGATTTTTTCTAAGCAAATCTGGATTGTCACGGGCAGTCTTCCAAGTTTCCTTTTGGTGCTTCTTTTGTATTTGTCGAGAGTACGTTAAATTTCAAATGTTTCCCAGAAACTCAGAAGAGGAAACGTGAGCAAGAAATTACGGGATTGCTTCAGAATCCAAGCCTTTCACATAAGATTTCATTGCTGATTTACGACTATCACCATCTTTGTCAAGATTTGCCATTTCTTGCCACGGTAATGGACTCAGATTTCTTCCCGCGGTTGACCTGAAACAAAACAATCAATTGGGATCCAAATTATCAAAACATATCATCTCCGTAGAAAAATCACTACTCTGTAATTAGCAATGATTTCAGTACTTACCAAAGGCCCTTCGTTGTTGCCAATTCGGAGGGCTCTCCATGAGAACTGCTACCTTCAACTATCAGGAAAGGGTCATTCAAGATTTCCCGCAAAACAGCATAAGCAAGACAGAAAACAAATAAGCAATCTCAATCTCAAAAAGTTACCTCTCTAAACACTAAGAACTATCTTTTCGTTTCTTGCCTCCTCCTTCTAGATACTCCTCCCGGCACTTCTTTGTTCACACAAATCAAGAAACTGAAGGTTCTAAATCTCAATAATTTGAGGAACAAGGCATTAAGAGAGATCAGATTTTTTCGAAGCGAACATGGATTTGATGGGCTGTCTTCCTTTTGGGCCTTCGTTGGTTGTTGTCGAGAGTACGTTAAATTTGAAATCGTTCCCTGAAATTCAGAGGAAGAAACGTGAGCATGAAATTGTGGGATTGCTTTAGAATCCAAGCCTTTCACATAAGATTTCAGTGCTTTCATTGCTGATTTACGACTATCACCATCTTTGTCAAGATTTGCCATTTCTTGCCGCGGTAATGGACTCAGATTTCTTCCCGCGGTTGACCTGAAACAAAACAATCAATTGGGATCCAAATTATCAAAACATATCATCTCCGTAGAAAAATCACCACTCTGTAATTCGCCATGATTTCAGTACTTACCAAAGGCCCTTCGTTGTTGCCAATTCGGAGGGCTCTCCATGAGAACTGCTACCTTCAACTATCAGGAAAGGGTGATTCAAGATTTCCCGCAAAACAGCATCAGCAAGACAGAAAACAAATAAGCAGTCTCAATCTCAAAAAGTTACCTCTGTAAACTCTATAAACCATATTTAAATTGCTGGTGTGGCTGACCTGAGGTTCCAAAGTTGGAAATGAAGGTGCCCGTCGCTGCATCGATTTGAAATCCAACAAGTCAGACTTCTCCATATCCGACTCCCACTTCTTCTCCCTTGCAAATGCATCCTCCACTTTCTCAAGATTGGCATCAGGGTGAAGCCTCGCGACAATGAAGTGTTCGAAAAGTGATGTGGGCTCCTTATATTTTGAATGATTCTACAACATAATTAAGCACACATAATTCACCAAGGATAGCAACAGAAAAAGGTGCAAATCTCAACATAAACACAGCAGAAATCAGATGATAGTTGAGTACCAGAGATTTAGAATTAAGCTGATACCACTGGCGTTTCTGGTTTGCCAAAACCTCAGGATTAAAACTCGGCAAGTAACCTTGTTCCCTCGAATCACCACCCCGACGCAAAGCACTCTATTTTCGTTTCTTCCTTTTCCTCCTCCTCCTTCTAGATACAGCTCTCTGCACTTCTCTGTTCATACAAATCAACAAACATAAGGTTCTAAATCTCAATAATTTTAGGGACAAGGCCTTAAGAGAGATCAGATTTTTTCTAAGCAAATCTGGATTGTCACGGGCAGTCTTCCAAGTTTCCTTTTGGTGCTTCTTTTGTATTTGTCGAGAGTACGTTAAATTTCAAATGTTTCCCAGAAACTCAGAAGAGGAAACGTGAGCAAGAAATTGCGGGATTGCTTCAGAATCCAAGCCTTTCACATAAGATTTCATTGCTGATTTACGACTATCACCATCTTTGTCAAGATTTGCCATTTCTTGCCGCGGTAATGGACTCAGATTTCTTCCCGCGGTTGACCTGAAACAAAACAATCAATTGGGATCCAAATTATCAAAACATATCATCTCCGTAGAAAAATCACTACTCTGTAATTAGCAATGATTTCAGTACTTACCAAAGGCCCTTCGTTGTTGCCAATTCGGAGGGCTCTCCATGAGAACTGCTACCTTCAACTATCAGGAAAGGGTCATTCAAGATTTCCCGCAAAACAGCATAAGCAAGACAGAAAACAAATAAGCAATCTCAATCTCAAAAAGTTACCTCTCTAAACACTAAGAACTATCTTTTCGTTTCTTGCCTCCTCCTTCTAGATACTCCTCCCGGCACTTCTTTGTTCACACAAATCAAGAAACTGAAGGTTCTAAATCTCAATAATTTGAGGAACAAGGCATTAAGAGAGATCAGATTTTTTCGAAGCGAACATGGATTTGATGGGCTGTCTTCCTTTTGGGCCTTCGTTGGTTGTTGTCGAGAGTACGTTAAATTTGAAATCGTTCCCTGAAATTCAGAGGAAGAAACGTGAGCATGAAATTGTGGGATTGCTTTAGAATCCAAGCCTTTCACATAAGATTTCAGTGCTTTCATTGCTGATTTACGACTATCACCATCTTTGTCAAGATTTGCCATTTCTTGCCGCGGTAATGGACTCAGATTTCTTCCCGTTGTTACCTGAAACAAAACAATCAATTGGGATCGAAATTATCAAAATATATCATCTCCGTAGAAAAATCACCACTCTGTAATTCGCCATGATTTCAGTACTTACCAAAGGCCCTTCGTTGTTGCCAATTCGGAGGGCTCTCCATGAGAACTGCTACCTTCAACTATCAGGAAAGGGTGATTCAAGATTTCCCGCAAAACAGCATCAGCAAGACAGAAAACAAATAAGCAGTCTCAATCTCAAAAAGTTACCTCTGTAAACTCTATAAACCATATTTAAATTGCTGGTGTGGCTGACCTGAGGTTCCAAAGTTGGAAATGAAGGTGCCCGTCGCTGCATCGATTTGAAATCCAACAAGTCAGACTTCTCCATATCCGACTCCCACTTCTTCTCCCTTGCAAATGCATCCTCCACTTTCTCAAGATTGGCATCAGGGTGAAGCCTCGCGACAATGAAGTGTTCGAAAAGTGATGTGGGCTCCTTATATTTTGAATGATTCTACAACATAATTAAGCACACATAATTCACCAAGGATAGCAACAGAAAAAGGTGCAAATCTCAACATAAACACAGCAGAAATCAGATGATAGTTGAGTACCAGAGATTTAGAATTAAGCTGATACCACTGGCGTTTCTGGTTTGCCAAAACCTCAGGATTAAAACTCGGCAAGTAACCTTGTTCCCTCGAATCACCACCCCGACGCAAAGCACTCTATTTTCGTTTCTTCCTTTTCCTCCTCCTCCTTCTAGATATAGCTCTCTGCACTTCTCTGTTCATACAAATCAACAAACATAAGGTTCTAAATCTCAATAATTTTAGGGACAAGGCCTTAAGAGAGATCAGATTTTTTCTAAGCAAATCTGGATTGTCACGGGCAGTCTTCCAAGTTTCCTTTTGGTGCTTCTTTTGTATTTGTCGAGAGTACGTTAAATTTCAAATGTTTCCCAGAAACTCAGAAGAGGAAACGTGAGCAAGAAATTGCGGGATTGCTTCAGAATCCAAGCCTTTCACATAAGATTTCATTGCTGATTTACGACTATCACCATCTTTGTCAAGATTTGCCATTTCTTGCCGCGGTAATGGACTCAGATTTCTTCCCGCGGTTGACCTGAAACAAAACAATCAATTGGGATCCAAATTATCAAAACATATCATCTCCGTAGAAAAATCACTACTCTGTAATTAGCAATGATTTCAGTACTTACCAAAGGCCCTTCGTTGTTGCCAATTCGGAGGGCTCTCCATGAGAACTGCTACCTTCAACTATCAGGAAAGGGTCATTCAAGATTTCCCGCAAAACAGCATAAGCAAGACAGAAAACAAATAAGCAATCTCAATCTCAAAAAGTTACCTCTCTAAACACTAAGAACTATCTTTTCGTTTCTTGCCTCCTCCTTCTAGATACTCCTCCCGGCACTTCTTTGTTCACACAAATCAAGAAACTGAAGGTTCTAAATCTCAATAATTTGAGGAACAAGGCATTAAGAGAGATCAGATTTTTTCGAAGCGAACATGGATTTGATGGGCTGTCTTCCTTTTGGGCCTTCGTTGGTTGTTGTCGAGAGTACGTTAAATTTGAAATCGTTCCCTGAAATTCAGAGGAAGAAACGTGAGCATGAAATTGTGGGATTGCTTTAGAATCCAAGCCTTTCACATAAGATTTCAGTGCTTTCATTGCTGATTTACGACTATCACCATCTTTGTCAAGATTTGCCATTTCTTGCCGCGGTAATGGACTCAGATTTCTTCCCGCGGTTGACCTGAAACAAAACAATCAATTGGGATCCAAATTATCAAAACATATCATCTCCGTAGAAAAATCACCACTCTGTAATTCGCCATGATTTCAGTACTTACCAAAGGCCCTTCGTTGTTGCCAATTCGGAGGGCTCTCCATGAGAACTGCTACCTTCAACTATCAGGAAAGGGTGATTCAAGATTTCCCGCAAAACAGCATCAGCAAGACAGAAAACAAATAAGCAGTCTCAATCTCAAAAAGTTACCTCTGTAAACTCTATAAACCATATTTAAATTGCTGGTGTGGCTGACCTGAGGTTCCAAAGTTGGAAATGAAGGTGCCCGTCGCTGCATCGATTTGAAATCCAACAAGTCAGACTTCTCCATATCCGACTCCCACTTCTTCTCCCTTGCAAATGCATCCTCCACTTTCTCAAGATTGGCATCAGGGTGAAGCCTCGCGACAATGAAGTGTTCGAAAAGTGATGTGGGCTCCTTATATTTTGAATGATTCTACAACATAATTAAGCACACATAATTCACCAAGGATAGCAACAGAAAAAGGTGCAAATCTCAACATAAACACAGCAGAAATCAGATGATAGTTGAGTACCAGAGATTTAGAATTAAGCTGATACCACTGGCGTTTCTGGTTTGCCACAACCTCAGGATTAAAACTCGGCAAGTAACCTTGTTCCCTCGAATCACCACCCCGACGCAAAGCACTCTATTTTCGTTTCTTCCTTTTCCTCCTCCTCCTTCTAGATACAGCTCTCTGCACTTCTCTGTTCATACAAATCAACAAACATAAGGTTCTAAATCTCAATAATTTTAGGGACAAGGCCTTAAGAGAGATCAGATTTTTTCTAAGCAAATCTGGATTGTCACGGGCAGTCTTCCAAGTTTCCTTTTGGTGCTTCTTTTGTATTTGTCGAGAGTACGTTAAATTTCAAATGTTTCCCAGAAACTCAGAAGAGGAAACGTGAGCAAGAAATTGCGGGATTGCTTCAGAATCCAAGCCTTTCACATAAGATTTCATTGCTGATTTACGACTATCACCATCTTTGTCAAGATTTGCCATTTCTTGCCGCGGTAATGGACTCAGATTTCTTCCCGCGGTTGACCTGAAACAAAACAATCAATTGGGATCCAAATTATCAAAACATATCATCTCCGTAGAAAAATCACTACTCTGTAATTAGCAATGATTTCAGTACTTACCAAAGGCCCTTCGTTGTTGCCAATTCGGAGGGCTCTCCATGAGAACTGCTACCTTCAACTATCAGGAAAGGGTCATTCAAGATTTCCCGCAAAACAGCATAAGCAAGACAGAAAACAAATAAGCAATCTCAATCTCAAAAAGTTACCTCTCTAAACACTAAGAACTATCTTTTCGTTTCTTGCCTCCTCCTTCTAGATACTCCTCCCGGCACTTCTTTGTTCACACAAATCAAGAAACTGAAGGTTCTAAATCTCAATAATTTGAGGAACAAGGCATTAAGAGAGATCAGATTTTTTCGAAGCGAACATGGATTTGATGGGCTGTCTTCCTTTTGGGCATTCGTTGGTTGTTGTCGAGAGTACGTTAAATTTGAAATCGTTCCCTGAAATTCAGAGGAAGAAACGTGAGCATGAAATTGTGGGATTGCTTTAGAATCCAAGCCTTTCACATAAGATTTCAGTGCTTTCATTGCTGATTTACGACTATCACCATCTTTGTCAAGATTTGCCATTTCTTGCCGCGGTAATGGACTCAGATTTCTTCCCGCGGTTGACCTGAAACAAAACAATCAATTGGGATCCAAATTATCAAAACATATCATCTCCGTAGAAAAATCACCACTCTGTAATTCGCCACGATTTCAGTACTTACCAAAGGCCCTTCGTTGTTGCCAATTCGGAGGGCTCTCCATGAGAACTGCTACCTTCAACTATCAGGAAAGGGTGATTGAAGATTTCCCGCAAAACAGCATCAGCAAGACAGAAAACAAATAAGCAGTCTCAATCTCAAAAAGTTACCTCTGTAAACTCTATAAACCATATTTAAATTGCTGGTGTGGCTGACCTGAGGTTCCAAAGTTGGAAATGAAGGTGCCCGTCGCTGCATCGATTTGAAATCCAACAAGTCAGACTTCTCCATATCCGACTCCCACTTCTTCTCCCTTGCAAATGCATCCTCCACTTTCTCAAGATTGGCATCAGGGTGAAGCCTCGCGACAATGAAGTGTTCGAAAAGTGATGTGGGCTCCTTATATTTTGAATGATTCTACAACATAATTAAGCACACATAATTCACCAAGGATAGCAACAGAAAAAGGTGCAAATCTCAACATAAACACAGCAGAAATCAGATGATAGTTGAGTACCAGAGATTTAGAATTAAGCTGATACCACTGGCGTTTCTGGTTTGCCACAACCTCAGGATTAAAACTCGGCAAGTAACCTTGTTCCCTCGAATCACCACCCCGACGCAAAGCACTCTATTTTCGTTTCTTCCTTTTCCTCCTCCTCCTTCTAGATACTGCTCTCTGCACTTCTCTGTTCATACAAATCAACAAACATAAGGTTCTAAATCTCAATAATTTTAGGGACAAGGCCTTAAGAGAGATCAGATTTTTTCTAAGCAAATCTGGATTGTCACGGGCAGTCTTCCAAGTTTCCTTTTGGTGCTTCTTTTGTATTTGTCGAGAGTACGTTAAATTTCAAATGTTTCCCAGAAACTCAGAAGAGGAAACGTGAGCAAGAAATTGCGGGATTGCTTCAGAATCCAAGCCTTTCACATAAGATTTCATTGCTGATTTACGACTATCACCATCTTTGTCAAGATTTGCCATTTCTTGCCGCGGTAATGGACTCAGATTTCTTCCCGCGGTTGACCTGAAACAAAACAATCAATTGGGATCCAAATTATCAAAACATATCATCTCCGTAGAAAAATCACTACTCTGTAATTAGCAATGATTTCAGTACTTACCAAAGGCCCTTCGTTGTTGCCAATTCGGAGGGCTCTCCATGAGAACTGCTACCTTCAACTATCAGGAAAGGGTCATTCAAGATTTCCCGCAAAACAGCATAAGCAAGACAGAAAACAAATAAGCAATCTCAATCTCAAAAAGTTACCTCTCTAAACACTAAGAACTATCTTTTCGTTTCTTGCCTCCTCCTTCTAGATACTCCTCCCGGCACTTCTTTGTTCACACAAATCAAGAAACTGAAGGTTCTAAATCTCAATAATTTGAGGAACAAGGCATTAAGAGAGATCAGATTTTTTCGAAGCGAACATGGATTTGATGGGCTGTCTTCCTTTTGGGCCTTCGTTGGTTGTTGTCGAGAGTACGTTAAATTTGAAATCGTTCCCTGAAATTCAGAGGAAGAAACGTGAGCATGAAATTGTGGGATTGCTTTAGAATCCAAGCCTTTCACAAAAGATTTCAGTGCTTTCATTGCTGATTTACGACTATCACCATCTTTGTCAAGATTTGCCATTTCTTGCCGCGGTAATGGACTCAGATTTCTTCCCGTTGTTACCTGAAACAAAACAATCAATTGGGATCGAAATTATCAAAATATATCATCTCCGTAGAAAAATCACCACTCTGTAATTCGCCATGATTTCAGTACTTACCAAAGGCCCTTCGTTGTTGCCAATTCGGAGGGCTCTCCATGAGAACTGCTACCTTCAACTATCAGGAAAGGGTGATTCAAGATTTCCCGCAAAACAGCATCAGCAAGACAGAAAACAAATAAGCAGTCTCAATCTCAAAAAGTTACCTCTGTAAACTCTATAAACCATATTTAAATTGCTGGTGTGGCTGACCTGAGGTTCCAAAGTTGGAAATGAAGGTGCCCGTCGCTGCATCGATTTGAAATCCAACAAGTCAGACTTCTCCATATCCGACTCCCACTTCTTCTCCCTTGCAAATGCATCCTCCACTTTCTCAAGATTGGCATCAGGGTGAAGCCTCGCGACAATGAAGTGTTCAAAAAGTGATGTGGGCTCCTTATATTTTGAATGATTCTACAACATAATTAAGCACACATAATTCACCAAGGATAGCAACAGAAAAAGGTGCAAATCTCAACATAAACACAGCAGAAATCAGATGATAGTTGAGTACCAGAGATTTAGAATTAAGCTGATACCACTGGCGTTTCTGGTTTGCCAAAACCTCAGGATTAAAACTCGGCAAGTAACCTTGTTCCCTCGAATCACCACCCCGACGCAAAGCACTCTATTTTCGTTTCTTCCTTTTCCTCCTCCTCCTTCTAGATACAGCTCTCTGCACTTCTCTGTTCATACAAATCAACAAACATAAGGTTCTAAATCTCAATAATTTTAGGGACAAGGCCTTAAGAGAGATCAGATTTTTTCTAAGCAAATCTGGATTGTCACGGGCAGTCTTCCAAGTTTCCTTTTGGTGCTTCTTTTGTATTTGTCGAGAGTACGTTAAATTTCAAATGTTTCCCAGAAACTCAGAAGAGGAAACGTGAGCAAGAAATTGCGGGATTGCTTCAGAATCCAAGCCTTTCACATAAGATTTCATTGCTGATTTACGACTATCACCATCTTTGTCAAGATTTGCCATTTCTTGCCGCGGTAATGGACTCAGATTTCTTCCCGCGGTTGACCTGAAACAAAACAATCAATTGGGATCCAAATTATCAAAACATATCATCTCCGTAGAAAAATCACTACTCTGTAATTAGCAATGATTTCAGTACTTACCAAAGGCCCTTCGTTGTTGCCAATTCGGAGGGCTCTCCATGAGAACTGCTACCTTCAACTATCAGGAAAGGGTCATTCAAGATTTCCCGCAAAACAGCATAAGCAAGACAGAAAACAAATAAGCAATCTCAATCTCAAAAAGTTACCTCTCTAAACACTAAGAACTATCTTTTCGTTTCTTGCCTCCTCCTTCTAGATACTCCTCCCGGCACTTCTTTGTTCACACAAATCAAGAAACTGAAGGTTCTAAATCTCAATAATTTGAGGAACAAGGCATTAAGAGAGATCAGATTTTTTCGAAGCGAACATGGATTTGATGGGCTGTCTTCCTTTTGGGCCTTCGTTGGTTGTTGTCGAGAGTACGTTAAATTTGAAATCGTTCCCTGAAATTCAGAGGAAGAAACGTGAGCATGAAATTGTGGGATTGCTTTAGAATCCAAGCCTTTCACATAAGATTTCAGTGCTTTCATTGCTGATTTACGACTATCACCATCTTTGTCAAGATTTGCCATTTCTTGCCGCGGTAATGGACTCAGATTTCTTCCCGCGGTTGACCTGAAACAAAACAATCAATTGGGATCGAAATTATCAAAACATATCATCTCCGTAGAAAAATCACCACTCTGTAATTCGCCATGATTTCAGTACTTACCAAAGGCCCTTCGTTGTTGCCAATTCGGAGGGCTCTCCATGAGAACTGCTACCTTCAACTATCAGGAAAGGGTGATTCAAGATTTCCCGCAAAACAGCATCAGCAAGACAGAAAACAAATAAGCAGTCTCAATCTCAAAAAGTTACCTCTGTAAACTCTATAAACCATATTTAAATTGCTGGTGTGGCTGACCTGAGGTTCCAAAGTTGGAAATGAAGGTGCCCGTCGCTGCATCGATTTGAAATCCAACAAGTCAGACTTCTCCATATCCGACTCCCACTTCTTCTCCCTTGCAAATGCATCCTCCACTTTCTCAAGATTGGCATCAGGGTGAAGCCTCGCGACAATGAAGTGTTCAAAAAGTGATGTGGGCTCCTTATATTTTGAATGATTCTACAACATAATTAAGCACACATAATTCACCAAGGATAGCAACAGAAAAAGGTGCAAATCTCAACATAAACACAGCAGAAATCAGATGATAGTTGAGTACCAGAGATTTAGAATTAAGCTGATACCACTGGCGTTTCTGGTTTGCCAAAACCTCAGGATTAAAACTCGGCAAGTAACCTTGTTCCCTCGAATCACCACCCCGACGCAAAGCACTCTATTTTCGTTTCTTCCTTTTCCTCCTCCTCCTTCTAGATACAGCTCTCTGCACTTCTCTGTTCATACAAATCAACAAACATAAGGTTCTAAATCTCAATAATTTTAGGGACAAGGCCTTAAGAGAGATCAGATTTTTTCTAAGCAAATCTGGATTGTCACGGGCAGTCTTCCAAGTTTCCTTTTGGTGCTTCTTTTGTATTTGTCGAGAGTACGTTAAATTTCAAATGTTTCCCAGAAACTCAGAAGAGGAAACGTGAGCAAGAAATTGCGGGATTGCTTCAGAATCCAAGCCTTTCACATAAGATTTCATTGCTGATTTACGACTATCACCATCTTTGTCAAGATTTGCCATTTCTTGCCGCGGTAATGGACTCGGATTTCTTCCCGCGGTTGACCTGAAACAAAACAATCAATTGGGATCCAAATTATCAAAACATATCATCTCCGTAGAAAAATCACCACTCTGTAATTAGCAATGATTTCAGTACTTACCAAAGGCCCTTCGTTGTTGCCAATTCGGAGGGCTCTCCATGAGAACTGCTACCTTCAACTATCAGGAAAGGGTCATTCAAGATTTCCCGCAAAACAGCATAAGCAAGACAGAAAACAAATAAGCAATCTCAATCTCAAAAAGTTACCTCTCTAAACACTAAGAACTATCTTTTCGTTTCTTGCCTCCTCCTTCTAGATACTCCTCCCGGCACTTCTTTGTTCACACAAATCAAGAAACTGAAGGTTCTAAATCTCAATAATTTGAGGAACAAGGCATTAAGAGAGATCAGATTTTTTCGAAGCGAACATGGATTTGATGGGCTGTCTTCCTTTTGGGCCTTCGTTGGTTGTTGTCGAGAGTACGTTAAATTTGAAATCGTTCCCTGAAATTCAGAGGAAGAAACGTGAGCATGAAATTGTGGGATTGCTTTAGAATCCAAGCCTTTCACATAAGATTTCAATGCTTTCATTGCTGATTTACGACTATCACCATCTTTGTCAAGATTTGCCATTTCTTGCCGCGGTAATGGACTCAGATTTCTTCCCGTTGTTACCTGAAACAAAACAATCAATTGGGATCGAAATTATCAAAACATATCATCTCCGTAGAAAAATCACCACTCTGTAATTCGCCATGATTTCAGTACTTACCAAAGGCCCTTCGTTGTTGCCAATTCGGAGGGCTCTCCATGAGAACTGCTACCTTCAACTATCAGGAAAGGGTGATTCAAGATTTCCCGCAAAACAGCATCAGCAAGACAGAAAACAAATAAGCAGTCTCAATCTCAAAAAGTTACCTCTGTAAACTCTATAAACCATATTTAAATTGCTGGTGTGGCTGACCTGAGGTTCCAAAGTTGGAAATGAAGGTGCCCGTCGCTGCATCGATTTGAAATCCAACAAGTCAGACTTCTCCATATCCGACTCCCACTTCTTCTCCCTTGCAAATGCATCCTCCACTTTCTCAAGATTGGCATCAGGGTGAAGCCTCGCGACAATGAAGTGTTCAAAAAGTGATGTGGGCTCCTTATATTTTGAATGATTCTACAACATAATTAAGCACACATAATTCACCAAGGATAGCAACAGAAAAAGGTGCAAATCTCAACATAAACACAGCAGAAATCAGATGATAGTTGAGTACCAGAGATTTAGAATTAAGCTGATACCACTGGCTTTTCTGGTTTGCCAAAACCTCAGGATTAAAACTCGGCAAGTAACCTTGTTCCCTCGAATCACCACCCCGACGCAAAGCACTCTATTTTCGTTTCTTCCTTTTCCTCCTCCTCCTTCTAGATACAGCTCTCTGCACTTCTCTGTTCATACAAATCAACAAACATAAGGTTCTAAATCTCAATAATTTTAGGGACAAGGCCTTAAGAGAGATCAGATTTTTTCTAAGCAAATCTGGATTGTCACGGGCAGTCTTCCAAGTTTCCTTTTGGTGCTTCTTTTGTATTTGTCGAGAGTACGTTAAATTTCAAATGTTTCCCAGAAACTCAGAAGAGGAAACGTGAGCATGAAATTGCGGGATTGCTTCAGAATCCAAGCCTTTCACATAAGATTTCATTGCTGATTTACGACTATCACCATCTTTGTCAAGATTTGCCATTTCTTGCCGCGGTAATGGACTCAGATTTCTTCCCGCGGTTGACCTGAAACAAAACAATCAATTGGGATCCAAATTATCAAAACATATCATCTCCGTAGAAAAATCACTACTCTGTAATTAGCAATGATTTCAGTACTTACCAAAGGCCCTTCGTTGTTGCCAATTCGGAGGGCTCTCCATGAGAACTGCTACCTTCAACTATCAGGAAAGGGTCATTCAAGATTTCCCGCAAAACAGCATAAGCAAGACAGAAAACAAATAAGCAATCTCAATCTCAAAAAGTTACCTCTCTAAACACTAAGAACTATCTTTTCGTTTCTTGCCTCCTCCTTCTAGATACTCCTCCCGGCACTTCTTTGTTCACACAAATCAAGAAACTGAAGGTTCTAAATCTCAATAATTTGAGGAACAAGGCATTAAGAGAGATCAGATTTTTTCGAAGCGAACATGGATTTGATGGGCTGTCTTCCTTTTGGGCCTTCGTTGGTTGTTGTCGAGAGTACGTTAAATTTGAAATCGTTCCCTGAAATTCAGAGGAAGAAACGTGAGCATGAAATTGTGGGATTGCTTTAGAATCCAAGCCTTTCACAAAAGATTTCAGTGCTTTCATTGCTGATTTACGACTATCACCATCTTTGTCAAGATTTGCCATTTCTTGCCGCGGTAATGGACTCAGATTTCTTCCCGTTGTTACCTGAAACAAAACAATCAATTGGGATCGAAATTATCAAAATATATCATCTCCGTAGAAAAATCACCACTCTGTAATTCGCCATGATTTCAGTACTTACCAAAGGCCCTTCGTTGTTGCCAATTCGGAGGGCTCTCCATGAGAACTGCTACCTTCAACTATCAGGAAAGGGTGATTCAAGATTTCCCGCAAAACAGCATCAGCAAGACAGAAAACAAATAAGCAGTCTCAATCTCAAAAAGTTACCTCTGTAAACTCTATAAACCATATTTAAATTGCTGGTGTGGCTGACCTGAGGTTCCAAAGTTGGAAATGAAGGTGCCCGTCGCTGCATCGATTTGAAATCCAACAAGTCAGACTTCTCCATATCCGACTCCCACTTCTTCTCCCTTGCAAATGCATCCTCCACTTTCTCAAGATTGGCATCAGGGTGAAGCCTCGCGACAATGAAGTGTTCAAAAAGTGATGTGGGCTCCTTATATTTTGAATGATTCTACAACATAATTAAGCACACATAATTCACCAAGGATAGTAACAGAAAAAGGTGCAAATCTCAACATAAACACAGCAGAAATCAGATGATAGTTGAGTACCAGAGATTTAGAATTAAGCTGATACCACTGGCGTTTCTGGTTTGCCAAAACCTCAGGATTAAAACTCGGCAAGTAACCTTGTTCCCTCGAATCACCACCCCGACGCAAAGCACTCTATTTTCGTTTCTTCCTTTTCCTCCTCCTCCTTCTAGATACAGCTCTCTGCACTTCTCTGTTCATACAAATCAACAAACATAAGGTTCTAAATCTCAATAATTTTAGGGACAAGGCCTTAAGAGAGATCAGATTTTTTCTAAGCAAATCTGGATTGTCACGGGCAGTCTTCCAAGTTTCCTTTTGGTGCTTCTTTTGTATTTGTCGAGAGTACGTTAAATTTCAAATGTTTCCCAGAAACTCAGAAGAGGAAACGTGAGCAAGAAATTGCGGGATTGCTTCAGAATCCAAGCCTTTCACATAAGATTTCATTGCTGATTTACGACTATCACCATCTTTGTCAAGATTTGCCATTTCTTGCCGCGGTAATGGACTCAGATTTCTTCCCGCGGTTGACCTGAAACAAAACAATCAATTGGGATCCAAATTATCAAAACATATCATCTCCGTAGAAAAATCACTACTCTGTAATTAGCAATGATTTCAGTACTTACCAAAGGCCCTTCGTTGTTGCCAATTCGGAGGGCTCTCCATGAGAACTGCTACCTTCAACTATCAGGAAAGGGTCATTCAAGATTTCCCGCAAAACAGCATAAGCAAGACAGAAAACAAATAAGCAATCTCAATCTCAAAAAGTTACCTCTCTAAACACTAAGAACTATCTTTTCGTTTCTTGCCTCCTCCTTCTAGATACTCCTCCCGGCACTTCTTTGTTCACACAAATCAAGAAACTGAAGGTTCTAAATCTCAATAATTTGAGGAACAAGGCATTAAGAGAGATCAGATTTTTTCGAAGCGAACATGGATTTGATGGGCTGTCTTCCTTTTGGGCCTTCGTTGGTTGTTGTCGAGAGTACGTTAAATTTGAAATCGTTCCCTGAAATTCAGAGGAAGAAACGTGAGCATGAAATTGTGGGATTGCTTTAGAATCCAAGCCTTTCACATAAGATTTCAGTGCTTTCATTGCTGATTTACGACTATCACCATCTTTGTCAAGATTTGCCATTTCTTGCCGCGGTAATGGACTCAGATTTCTTCCCGTTGTTACCTGAAACAAAACAATCAATTGGGATCGAAATTATCAAAATATATCATCTCCGTAGAAAAATCACCACTCTGTAATTCGCCATGATTTCAGTACTTACCAAAGGCCCTTCGTTGTTGCCAATTCGGAGGGCTCTCCATGAGAACTGCTACCTTCAACTATCAGGAAAGGGTGATTCAAGATTTCCCGCAAAACAGCATCAGCAAGACAGAAAACAAATAAGCAGTCTCAATCTCAAAAAGTTACCTCTGTAAACTCTATAAACCATATTTAAATTGCTGGTGTGGCTGACCTGAGGTTCCAAAGTTGGAAATGAAGGTGCCCGTCGCTGCATCGATTTGAAATCCAACAAGTCAGACTTCTCCATATCCGACTCCCACTTCTTCTCCCTTGCAAATGCATCCTCCACTTTCTCAAGATTGGCATCAGGGTGAAGCCTCGCGACAATGAAGTGTTCAAAAAGTGATGTGGGCTCCTTATATTTTGAATGATTCTACAACATAATTAAGCACACATAATTCACCAAGGATAGCAACAGAAAAAGGTGCAAATCTCAACATAAACACAGCAGAAATCAGATGATAGTTGAGTACCAGAGATTTAGAATTAAGCTGATACCACTGGCGTTTCTGGTTTGCCAAAACCTCAGGATTAAAACTCGGCAAGTAACCTTGTTCCCTCGAATCACCACCCCGACGCAAAGCACTCTATTTTCGTTTCTTCCTTTTCCTCCTCCTCCTTCTAGATACAGCTCTCTGCACTTCTCTGTTCATACAAATCAACAAACATAAGGTTCTAAATCTCAATAATTTTAGGGACAAGGCCTTAAGAGAGATCAGATTTTTTCTAAGCAAATCTGGATTGTCACGGGCAGTCTTCCAAGTTTCCTTTTGGTGCTTCTTTTGTATTTGTCGAGAGTACGTTAAATTTCAAATGTTTCCCAGAAACTCAGAAGAGGAAACGTGAGCAAGAAATTGCGGGATTGCTTCAGAATCCAAGCCTTTCACATAAGATTTCATTGCTGATTTACGACTATCACCATCTTTGTCAAGATTTGCCATTTCTTGCCGCGGGTAATGGACTCAGATTTCTTCCCGCGGTTGACCTGAAACAAAACAATCAATTGGGATCCAAATTATCAAAACATATCATCTCCGTAGAAAAATCACTACTCTGTAATTAGCAATGATTTCAGTACTTACCAAAGGCCCTTCGTTGTTGCCAATTCGGAGGGCTCTCCATGAGAACTGCTACCTTCAACTATCAGGAAAGGGTCATTCAAGATTTCCCGCAAAACAGCATAAGCAAGACAGAAAACAAATAAGCAATCTCAATCTCAAAAAGTTACCTCTCTAAACACTAAGAACTATCTTTTCGTTTCTTGCCTCCTCCTTCTAGATACTCCTCCCGGCACTTCTTTGTTCACACAAATCAAGAAACTGAAGGTTCTAAATCTCAATAATTTGAGGAACAAGGCATTAAGAGAGATCAGATTTTTTCGAAGCGAACATGGATTTGATGGGCTGTCTTCCTTTTGGGCCTTCGTTGGTTGTTGTCGAGAGTACGTTAAATTTGAAATCGTTCCCTGAAATTCAGAGGAAGAAACGTGAGCATGAAATTGTGGGATTGCTTTAGAATCCAAGCCTTTCACATAAGATTTCAGTGCTTTCATTGCTGATTTACGACTATCACCATCTTTGTCAAGATTTGCCATTTCTTGCCGCGGTAATGGACTCAGATTTCTTCCCGTTGTTACCTGAAACAAAACAATCAATTGGGATCGAAATTATCAAAATATATCATCTCCGTAGAAAAATCACCACTCTGTAATTCGCCATGATTTCAGTACTTACCAAAGGCCCTTCGTTGTTGCCAATTCGGAGGGCTCTCCATGAGAACTGCTACCTTCAACTATCAGGAAAGGGTGATTCAAGATTTCCCGCAAAACAGCATCAGCAAGACAGAAAACAAATAAGCAGTCTCAATCTCAAAAAGTTACCTCTGTAAACTCTATAAACCATATTTAAATTGCTGGTGTGGCTGACCTGAGGTTCCAAAGTTGGAAATGAAGGTGCCCGTCGCTGCATCGATTTGAAATCCAACAAGTCAGACTTCTCCATATCCGACTCCCACTTCTTCTCCCTTGCAAATGCATCCTCCACTTTCTCAAGATTGGCATCAGGGTGAAGCCTCGCGACAATGAAGTGTTCAAAAAGTGATGTGGGCTCCTTATATTTTGAATGATTCTACAACATAATTAAGCACACATAATTCACCAAGGATAGCAACAGAAAAAGGTGCAAATCTCAACATAAACACAGCAGAAATCAGATGATAGTTGAGTACCAGAGATTTAGAATTAAGCTGATACCACTGGCGTTTCTGGTTTGCCAAAACCTCAGGATTAAAACTCGGCAAGTAACCTTGTTCCCTCGAATCACCACCCCGACGCAAAGCACTCTATTTTCGTTTCTTCCTTTTCCTCCTCCTCCTTCTAGATACAGCTCTCTGCACTTCTCTGTTCATACAAATCAACAAACATAAGGTTCTAAATCTCAATAATTTTAGGGACAAGGCCTTAAGAGAGATCAGATTTTTTCTAAGCAAATCTGGATTGTCACGGGCAGTCTTCCAAGTTTCCTTTTGGTGCTTCTTTTGTATTTGTCGAGAGTACGTTAAATTTCAAATGTTTCCCAGAAACTCAGAAGAGGAAACGTGAGCAAGAAATTGCGGGATTGCTTCAGAATCCAAGCCTTTCACATAAGATTTCATTGCTGATTTACGACTATCACCATCTTTGTCAAGATTTGCCATTTCTTGCCGCGGTAATGGACTCAGATTTCTTCCCGCGGTTGACCTGAAACAAAACAATCAATTGGGATCCAAATTATCAAAACATATCATCTCCGTAGAAAAATCACCACTCTGTAATTAGCAATGATTTCAGTACTTACCAAAGGCCCTTCGTTGTTGCCAATTCGGAGGGCTCTCCATGAGAACTGCTACCTTCAACTATCAGGAAAGGGTCATTCAAGATTTCCCGCAAAACAGCATAAGCAAGACAGAAAACAAATAAGCAATCTCAATCTCAAAAAGTTACCTCTCTAAACACTAAGAACTATCTTTTCGTTTCTTGCCTCCTCCTTCTAGATACTCCTCCCGGCACTTCTTTGTTCACACAAATCAAGAAACTGAAGGTTCTAAATCTCAATAATTTGAGGAACAAGGCATTAAGAGAGATCAGATTTTTTCGAAGCGAACATGGATTTGATGGGCTGTCTTCCTTTTGGGCCTTCGTTGGTTGTTGTCGAGAGTACGTTAAATTTGAAATCGTTCCCTGAAATTCAGAGGAAGAAACGTGAGCATGAAATTGTGGGATTGCTTTAGAATCCAAGCCTTTCACATAAGATTTCAGTGCTTTCATTGCTGATTTACGACTATCACCATCTTTGTCAAGATTTGCCATTTCTTGCCGCGGTAATGGACTCAGATTTCTTCCCGTTGTTACCTGAAACAAAACAATCAATTGGGATCGAAATTATCAAAATATATCATCTCCGTAGAAAAATCACCACTCTGTAATTCGCCATGATTTCAGTACTTACCAAAGGCCCTTCGTTGTTGCCAATTCGGAGGGCTCTCCATGAGAACTGCTACCTTCAACTATCAGGAAAGGGTGATTCAAGATTTCCCGCAAAACAGCATCAGCAAGACAGAAAACAAATAAGCAGTCTCAATCTCAAAAGTTACCTCTGTAAACTCTATAAACCATATTTAAATTGCTGGTGTGGCTGACCTGAGGTTCCAAAGTTGGAAATGAAGGTGCCCGTCGCTGCATCGATTTGAAATCCAACAAGTCAGACTTCTCCATATCCGACTCCCACTTCTTCTCCCTTGCAAATGCATCCTCCACTTTCTCAAGATTGGCATCAGGGTGAAGCCTCGCGACAATGAAGTGTTCAAAAAGTGATGTGGGCTCCTTATATTTTGAATGATTCTACAACATAATTAAGCACACATAATTCACCAAGGATAGCAACAGAAAAAGGTGCAAATCTCAACATAAACACAGCAGAAATCAGATGATAGTTGAGTACCAGAGATTTAGAATTAAGCTGATACCACTGGCGTTTCTGGTTTGCCAAAACCTCAGGATTAAAACTCGGCAAGTAACCTTGTTCCCTCGAATCACCACCCCGACGCAAAGCACTCTATTTTCGTTTCTTCCTTTTCCTCCTCCTCCTTCTAGATACAGCTCTCTGCACTTCTCTGTTCATACAAATCAACAAACATAAGGTTCTAAATCTCAATAATTTTAGGGACAAGGCCTTAAGAGAGATCAGATTTTTTCTAAGCAAATCTGGATTGTCACGGGCAGTCTTCCAAGTTTCCTTTTGGTGCTTCTTTTGTATTTGTCGAGAGTACGTTAAATTTCAAATGTTTCCCAGAAACTCAGAAGAGGAAACGTGAGCAAGAAATTGCGGGATTGCTTCAGAATCCAAGCCTTTCACATAAGATTTCATTGCTGATTTACGACTATCACCATCTTTGTCAAGATTTGCCATTTCTTGCCGCGGTAATGGACTCAGATTTCTTCCCGCGGTTGACCTGAAACAAAACAATCAATTGGGATCGAAATTATCAAAACATATCATCTCCGTAGAAAAATCACCACTCTGTAATTAGCAATGATTTCAGTACTTACCAAAGGCCCTTCGTTGTTGCCAATTCGGAGGGCTCTCCATGAGAACTGCTACCTTCAACTATCAGGAAAGGGTCATTCAAGATTTCCCGCAAAACAGCATAAGCAAGACAGAAAACAAATAAGCAATCTCAATCTCAAAAAGTTACCTCTCTAAACACTAAGAACTATCTTTTCGTTTCTTGCCTCCTCCTTCTAGATACTCCTCCCCGGCACTTCTTTGTTCACACAAATCAAGAAACTGAAGGTTCTAAATCTCAATAATTTGAGGAATAAGGCATTAAGAGAGATCAGATTTTTTCGAAGCGAACATGGATTTGATGGGCTGTCTTCCTTTTGGGCCTTCGTTGGTTGTTGTCGAGAGTACGTTAAATTTGAAATCGTTCCCTGAAATTCAGAGGAAGAAACGTGAGCATGAAATTGTGGGATTGCTTTAGAATCCAAGCCTTTCACATAAGATTTCAGTGCTTTCATTGCTGATTTACGACTATCACCATCTTTGTCAAGATTTGCCATTTCTTGCCGCGGTAATGGACTCAGATTTCTTCCCGTTGTTACCTGAAACAAAACAATCAATTGGGATCGAAATTATCAAAATATATCATCTCCGTAGAAAAATCACCACTCTGTAATTCGCCATGATTTCAGTACTTACCAAAGGCCCTTCGTTGTTGCCAATTCGGAGGGCTCTCCATGAGAACTGCTACCTTCAACTATCAGGAAAGGGTCATTCAAGATTTCCCGCAAAACAGCATAAGCAAGACAGAAAACAAATAAGCAATCTCAATCTCAAAAAGTTACCTCTCTAAACACTAAGAACTATCTTTTCGTTTCTTGCCTCCTCCTTCTAGATACTCCTCCCGGCACTTCTTTGTTCACACAAATCAAGAAACTGAAGGTTCTAAATCTCAATAATTTGAGGAACAAGGCATTAAGAGAGATCAGATTTTTTCGAAGCGAACATGGATTTGATGGGCTGTCTTCCTTTTGGGCCTTCGTTGGTTGTTGTCGAGAGTACGTTAAATTTGAAATCGTTCCCTGAAATTCAGAGGAAGAAACGTGAGCATGAAATTGTGGGATTGCTTTAGAATCCAAGCCTTTCACATAAGATTTCAGTGCTTTCATTGCTGATTTACGACTATCACCATCTTTGTCAAGATTTGCCATTTCTTGCCGCGGTAATGGACTCAGATTTCTTCCCGTTGTTACCTGAAACAAAACAATCAATTGGGATCGAAATTATCAAAATATATCATCTCCGTAGAAAAATCACCACTCTGTAATTCGCCATGATTTCAGTACTTACCAAAGGCCCTTCGTTGTTGCCAATTCGGAGGGCTCTCCATGAGAACTGCTACCTTCAACTATCAGGAAAGGGTCATTCAAGATTTCCCGCAAAACAGCATAAGCAAGACAGAAAACAAATAAGCAATCTCAATCTCAAAAAGTTACCTCTCTAAACACTAAGAACTATCTTTTCGTTTCTTGCCTCCTCCTTCTAGATACTCCTCCCGGCACTTCTTTGTTCACACAAATCAAGAAACTGAAGGTTCTAAATCTCAATAATTTGAGGAACAAGGCATTAAGAGAGATCAGATTTTTTCGAAGCGAACATGGATTTGATGGGCTGTCTTCCTTTTGGGCCTTCGTTGGTTGTTGTCGAGAGTACGTTAAATTTGAAATCGTTCCCTGAAATTCAGAGGAAGAAACGTGAGCATGAAATTGTGGGATTGCTTTAGAATCCAAGCCTTTCACATAAGATTTCAGTGCTTTCATTGCTGATTTACGACTATCACCATCTTTGTCAAGATTTGCCATTTCTTGCCGCGGGTAATGGACTCAGATTTCTTCCCGTTGTTACCTGAAACAAAACAATCAATTGGGATCGAAATTATCAAAATATATCATCTCCGTAGAAAAATCACCACTCTGTAATTCGCCATGATTTCAGTACTTACCAAAGGCCCTTCGTTGTTGCCAATTCGGAGGGCTCTCCATGAGAACTGCTACCTTCAACTATCAGGAAAGGGTCATTCAAGATTTCCCGCAAAACAGCATAAGCAAGACAGAAAACAAATAAGCAATCTCAATCTCAAAAAGTTACCTCTCTAAACACTAAGAACTATCTTTTCGTTTCTTGCCTCCTCCTTCTAGATACTCCTCCCGGCACTTCTTTGTTCACACAAATCAAGAAACTGAAGGTTCTAAATCTCAATAATTTGAGGAACAAGGCATTAAGAGAGATCAGATTTTTTCGAAGCGAACATGGATTTGATGGGCTGTCTTCCTTTTGGGCCTTCGTTGGTTGTTGTCGAGAGTACGTTAAATTTGAAATCGTTCCCTGAAATTCAGAGGAAGAAACGGTGAGCATGAAATTGTGGGATTGCTTTAGAATCCAAGCCTTTCACATAAGATTTCAGTGCTTTCATTGCTGATTTACGACTATCACCATCTTTGTCAAGATTTGCCATTTCTTGCCGCGGTAATGGACTCAGATTTCTTCCCGTTGTTACCTGAAACAAAACAATCAATTGGGATCGAAATTATCAAAATATATCATCTCCGTAGAAAAATCACCACTCTGTAATTCGCCATGATTTCAGTACTTACCAAAGGCCCTTCGTTGTTGCCAATTCGGAGGGCTCTCCATGAGAACTGCTACCTTCAACTATCAGGAAAGGGTCATTCAAGATTTCCCGCAAAACAGCATAAGCAAGACAGAAAACAAATAAGCAATCTCAATCTCAAAAAGTTACCTCTCTAAACACTAAGAACTATCTTTTCGTTTCTTGCCTCCTCCTTCTAGATACTCCTCCCGGCACTTCTTTGTTCACACAAATCAAGAAACTGAAGGTTCTAAATCTCAATAATTTGAGGAACAAGGCATTAAGAGAGATCAGATTTTTTCGAAGCGAACATGGATTTGATGGGGCTGTCTTCCTTTTGGGCCTTCGTTGGTTGTTGTCGAGAGTACGTTAAATTTGAAATCGTTCCCTGAAATTCAGAGGAAGAAACGTGAGCATGAAATTGTGGGATTGCTTTAGAATCCAAGCCTTTCACATAAGATTTCAGTGCTTTCATTGCTGATTTACGACTATCACCATCTTTGTCAAGATTTGCCATTTCTTGCCGCGGTAATGGACTCAGATTTCTTCCCGTTGTTACCTGAAACAAAACAATCAATTGGGATCGAAATTATCAAAATATATCATCTCCGTAGAAAAATCACCACTCTGTAATTCGCCATGATTTCAGTACTTACCAAAGGCCCTTCGTTGTTGCCAATTCGGAGGGCTCTCCATGAGAACTGCTACCTTCAACTATCAGGAAAGGGTGATTCAAGATTTCCCGCAAAACAGCATCAGCAAGACAGAAAACAAATAAGCAGTCTCAATCTCAAAAAGTTACCTCTGTAAACTCTATAAACCATATTTAAATTGCTGGTGTGGCTGACCTGAGGTTCCAAAGTTGGAAATGAAGGTGCCCGTCGCTGCATCGATTTGAATCCAACAAGTCAGACTTCTCCATATCCGACTCCCACTTCTTCTCCCTTGCAAATGCATCCTCCACTTTCTCAAGATTGGCATCAGGGTGAAGCCTCGCGACAATGAAGTGTTCAAAAAGTGATGTGGGCTCCTTATATTTTGAATGATTCTACAACATAATTAAGCACACATAATTCACCAAGGATAGCAACAGAAAAAGGTGCAAATCTCAACATAAACACAGCAGAAATCAGATGATAGTTGAGTACCAGAGATTTAGAATTAAGCTGATACCACTGGCGTTTCTGGTTTGCCAAAACCTCAGGATTAAAACTCGGCAAGTAACCTTGTTCCCTCGAATCACCACCCCCGACGCAAAGCACTCTATTTTCGTTTCTTCCTTTTCCTCCTCCTCCTTCTAGATACAGCTCTCTGCACTTCTCTGTTCATACAAATCAACAAACATAAGGTTCTAAATCTCAATAATTTTAGGGACAAGGCCTTAAGAGAGATCAGATTTTTTCTAAGCAAATCTGGATTGTCACGGGCAGTCTTCCAAGTTTCCTTTTGGTGCTTCTTTTGTATTTGTCGAGAGTACGTTAAATTTCAAATGTTTCCCAGAAACTCAGAAGAGGAAACGTGAGCAAGAAATTGCGGGATTGCTTCAGAATCCAAGCCTTTCACATAAGATTTCATTGCTGATTTACGACTATCACCATCTTTGTCAAGATTTGCCATTTCTTGCCGCGGTAATGGACTCAGATTTCTTCCCGCGGTTGACCTGAAACAAAACAATCAATTGGGATCCAAATTATCAAAACATATCATCTCCGTAGAAAAATCACTACTCTGTAATTAGCAATGATTTCAGTACTTACCAAAGGCCCTTCGTTGTTGCCAATTCGGAGGGCTCTCCATGAGAACTGCTACCTTCAACTATCAGGAAAGGGTCATTCAAGATTTCCCGCAAAACAGCATAAGCAAGACAGAAAACAAATAAGCAATCTCAATCTCAAAAAGTTACCTCTCTAAACACTAAGAACTATCTTTTCGTTTCTTGCCTCCTCCTTCTAGATACTCCTCCCGGCACTTCTTTGTTCACACAAATCAAGAAACTGAAGGTTCTAAATCTCAATAATTTGAGGAACAAGGCATTAAGAGAGATCAGATTTTTTCGAAGCGAACATGGATTTGATGGGCTGTCTTCCTTTTGGGCCTTCGTTGGTTGTTGTCGAGAGTACGTTAAATTTGAAATCGTTCCCTGAAATTCAGAGGAAGAAACGTGAGCATGAAATTGTGGGATTGCTTTAGAATCCAAGCCTTTCACATAAGATTTCAGTGCTTTCATTGCTGATTTACGACTATCACCATCTTTGTCAAGATTTGCCATTTCTTGCCGCGGTAATGGACTCAGATTTCTTCCCGTTGTTACCTGAAACAAAACAATCAATTGGGATCGAAATTATCAAAATATATCATCTCCGTAGAAAAATCACCACTCTGTAATTCGCCATGATTTCAGTACTTACCAAAGGCCCTTCGTTGTTGCCAATTCGGAGGGCTCTCCATGAGAACTGCTACCTTCAACTATCAGGAAAGGGGTGATTCAAGATTTCCCGCAAAACAGCATCAGCAAGACAGAAAACAAATAAGCAGTCTCAATCTCAAAAAGTTACCTCTGTAAACTCTATAAACCATATTTAAATTGCTGGTGTGGCTGACCTGAGGTTCCAAAGTTGGAAATGAAGGTGCCCGTCGCTGCATCGATTTGAAATCCAACAAGTCAGACTTCTCCATATCCGACTCCCACTTCTTCTCCCTTGCAAATGCATCCTCCACTTTCTCAAGATTGGCATCAGGGTGAAGCCTCGCGACAATGAAGTGTTCAAAAAGTGATGTGGGCTCCTTATATTTTGAATGATTCTACAACATAATTAAGCACACATAATTCACCAAGGATAGCAACAGAAAAAGGTGCAAATCTCAACATAAACACAGCAGAAATCAGATGATAGTTGAGTACCAGAGATTTAGAATTAAGCTGATACCACTGGCGTTTCTGGTTTGCCAAAACCTCAGGATTAAAACTCGGCAAGTAACCTTGTTCCCTCGAATCACCACCCCGACGCAAAGCACTCTATTTTCGTTTCTTCCTTTTCCTCCTCCTCCTTCTAGATACAGCTCTCTGCACTTCTCTGTTCATACAAATCAACAAACATAAGGTTCTAAATCTCAATAATTTTAGGGACAAGGCCTTAAGAGAGATCAGATTTTTTCTAAGCAAATCTGGATTGTCACGGGCAGTCTTCCAAGTTTCCTTTTGGTGCTTCTTTTGTATTTGTCGAGAGTACGTTAAATTTCAAATGTTTCCCAGAAACTCAGAAGAGGAAACGTGAGCAAGAAATTGCGGGATTGCTTCAGAATCCAAGCCTTTCACATAAGATTTCATTGCTGATTTACGACTATCACCATCTTTGTCAAGATTTGCCATTTCTTGCCGCGGTAATGGACTCAGATTTCTTCCCGCGGTTGACCTGAAACAAAACAATCAATTGGGATCCAAATTATCAAAACATATCATCTCCGTAGAAAAATCACTACTCTGTAATTAGCAATGATTTCAGTACTTACCAAAGGCCCTTCGTTGTTGCCAATTCGGAGGGCTCTCCATGAGAACTGCTACCTTCAACTATCAGGAAAGGGTCATTCAAGATTTCCCGCAAAACAGCATAAGCAAGACAGAAAACAAATAAGCAATCTCAATCTCAAAAAGTTACCTCTCTAAACACTAAGAACTATCTTTTCGTTTCTTGCCTCCTCCTTCTAGATACTCCTCCCGGCACTTCTTTGTTCACACAAATCAAGAAACTGAAGGTTCTAAATCTCAATAATTTGAGGAACAAGGCATTAAGAGAGATCAGATTTTTTCGAAGCGAACATGGATTTGATGGGCTGTCTTCCTTTTGGGCCTTCGTTGGTTGTTGTCGAGAGTACGTTAAATTTGAAATCGTTCCCTGAAATTCAGAGGAAGAAACGTGAGCATGAAATTGTGGGATTGCTTTAGAATCCAAGCCTTTCACATAAGATTTCAGTGCTTTCATTGCTGATTTACGACTATCACCATCTTTGTCAAGATTTGCCATTTCTTGCCGCGGTAATGGACTCAGATTTCTTCCCGTTGTTACCTGAAACAAAACAATCAATTGGGATCGAAATTATCAAAATATATCATCTCCGTAGAAAAATCACCACTCTGTAATTCGCCATGATTTCAGTACTTACCAAAGGCCCTTCGTTGTTGCCAATTCGGAGGGCTCTCCATGAGAACTGCTACCTTCAACTATCAGGAAAGGGTGATTCAAGATTTCCCGCAAAACAGCATCAGCAAGACAGAAAACAAATAAGCAGTCTCAATCTCAAAAAGTTACCTCTGTAAACTCTATAAACCATATTTAAATTGCTGGTGTGGCTGACCTGAGGTTCCAAAGTTGGAAATGAAGGTGCCCGTCGCTGCATCGATTTGAAATCCAACAAGTCAGACTTCTCCATATCCGACTCCCACTTCTTCTCCCTTGCAAATGCATCCTCCACTTTCTCAAGATTGGCATCAGGGTGAAGCCTCGCGACAATGAAGTGTTCAAAAAGTGATGTGGGCTCCTTATATTTTGAATGATTCTACAACATAATTAAGCACACATAATTCACCAAGGATAGCAACAGAAAAAGGTGCAAATCTCAACATAAACACAGCAGAAATCAGATGATAGTTGAGTACCAGAGATTTAGAATTAAGCTGATACCACTGGCGTTTCTGGTTTGCCAAAACCTCAGGATTAAAACTCGGCAAGTAACCTTGTTCCCTCGAATCACCACCCCGACGCAAAGCACTCTATTTTCGTTTCTTCCTTTTCCTCCTCCTCCTTCTAGATACAGCTCTCTGCACTTCTCTGTTCATACAAATCAACAAACATAAGGTTCTAAATCTCAATAATTTTAGGGACAAGGCCTTAAGAGAGATCAGATTTTTTCTAAGCAAATCTGGATTGTCACGGGCAGTCTTCCAAGTTTCCTTTTGGTGCTTCTTTTGTATTTGTCGAGAGTACGTTAAATTTCAAATGTTTCCCAGAAACTCAGAAGAGGAAACGTGAGCAAGAAATTGCGGGATTGCTTCAGAATCCAAGCCTTTCACATAAGATTTCATTGCTGATTTACGACTATCACCATCTTTGTCAAGATTTGCCATTTCTTGCCGCGGTAATGGACTCAGATTTCTTCCCGCGGTTGACCTGAAACAAAACAATCAATTGGGATCCAAATTATCAAAACATATCATCTCCGTAGAAAAATCACTACTCTGTAATTAGCAATGATTTCAGTACTTACCAAAGGCCCTTCGTTGTTGCCAATTCGGAGGGCTCTCCATGAGAACTGCTACCTTCAACTACCAGGAAAGGGTCATTCAAGATTTCCCGCAAAACAGCATAAGCAAGACAGAAAACAAATAAGCAATCTCAATCTCAAAAAGTTACCTCTCTAAACACTAAGAACTATCTTTTCGTTTCTTGCCTCCTCCTTCTAGATACTCCTCCCGGCACTTCTTTGTTCACACAAATCAAGAAACTGAAGGTTCTAAATCTCAATAATTTGAGGAACAAGGCATTAAGAGAGATCAGATTTTTTCGAAGCGAACATGGATTTGATGGGCTGTCTTCCTTTTGGGCCTTCGTTGGTTGTTGTCGAGAGTACGTTAAATTTGAAATCGTTCCCTGAAATTCAGAGGAAGAAACGTGAGCATGAAATTGTGGGATTGCTTTAGAATCCAAGCCTTTCACATAAGATTTCAGTGCTTTCATTGCTGATTTACGACTATCACCATCTTTGTCAAGATTTGCCATTTCTTGCCGCGGTAATGGACTCAGATTTCTTCCCGCGGTTGACCTGAAACAAAACAATCAATTGGGATCGAAATTATCAAAATATATCATCTCCGTAGAAAAATCACCACTCTGTAATTCGCCATGATTTCAGTACTTACCAAAGGCCCTTCGTTGTTGCCAATTCGGAGGGCTCTCCATGAGAACTGCTACCTTCAACTATCAGGAAAGGGTGATTCAAGATTTCCCGCAAAACAGCATCAGCAAGACAGAAAACAAATAAGCAGTCTCAATCTCAAAAAGTTACCTCTGTAAACTCTATAAACCATATTTAAATTGCTGGTGTGGCTGACCTGAGGTTCCAAAGTTGGAAATGAAGGTGCCCGTCGCTGCATCGATTTGAAATCCAACAAGTCAGACTTCTCCATATCCGACTCCCACTTCTTCTCCCTTGCAAATGCATCCTCCACTTTCTCAAGATTGGCATCAGGGTGAAGCCTCGCGACAATGAAGTGTTCAAAAAGTGATGTGGGCTCCTTATATTTTGAATGATTCTACAACATAATTAAGCACACATAATTCACCAAGGATAGCAACAGAAAAAGGTGCAAATCTCAACATAAACACAGCAGAAATCAGATGATAGTTGAGTACCAGAGATTTAGAATTAAGCTGATACCACTGGCGTTTCTGGTTTGCCAAAACCTCAGGATTAAAACTCGGCAAGTAACCTTGTTCCCTCGAATCACCACCCCGACGCAAAGCACTCTATTTTCGTTTCTTCCTTTTCCTCCTCCTCCTTCTAGATACAGCTCTCTGCACTTCTCTGTTCATACAAATCAACAAACATAAGGTTCTAAATCTCAATAATTTTAGGGACAAGGCCTTAAGAGAGATCAGATTTTTTCTAAGCAAATCTGGATTGTCACGGGCAGTCTTCCAAGTTTCCTTTTGGTGCTTCTTTTGTATTTGTCGAGAGTACGTTAAATTTCAAATGTTTCCCAGAAACTCAGAAGAGGAAACGTGAGCAAGAAATTGCGGGATTGCTTCAGAATCCAAGCCTTTCACATAAGATTTCATTGCTGATTTACGACTATCACCATCTTTGTCAAGATTTGCCATTTCTTGCCGCGGTAATGGACTCAGATTTCTTCCCGCGGTTGACCTGAAACAAAACAATCAATTGGGATCCAAATTATCAAAACATATCATCTCCGTAGAAAAATCACTACTCTGTAATTAGCAATGATTTCAGTACTTACCAAAGGCCCTTCGTTGTTGCCAATTCGGAGGGCTCTCCATGAGAACTGCTACCTTCAACTACCAGGAAAGGGTCATTCAAGATTTCCCGCAAAACAGCATAAGCAAGACAGAAAACAAATAAGCAATCTCAATCTCAAAAAGTTACCTCCCTAAACACTAAGAACTATCTTTTCGTTTCTTGCCTCCTCCTTCTAGATACTCCTCCCGGCACTTCTTTGTTCACACAAATCAAGAAACTGAAGGTTCTAAATCTCAATAATTTGAGGAACAAGGCATTAAGAGAGATCAGATTTTTTCGAAGCGAACATGGATTTGATGGGCTGTCTTCCTTTTGGGCCTTCGTTGGTTGTTGTCGAGAGTACGTTAAATTTGAAAATCGTTCCCTGAAATTCAGAGGAAGAAACGTGAGCATGAAATTGTGGGATTGCTTTAGAATCCAAGCCTTTCACATAAGATTTCAGTGCTTTCATTGCTGATTTACGACTATCACCATCTTTGTCAAGATTTGCCATTTCTTGCCGCGGTAATGGACTCAGATTTCTTCCCGTTGTTACCTGAAACAAAACAATCAATTGGGATCGAAATTATCAAAATATATCATCTCCGTAGAAAAATCACCACTCTGTAATTCGCCATGATTTCAGTACTTACCAAAGGCCCTTCGTTGTTGCCAATTCGGAGGGCTCTCCATGAGAACTGCTACCTTCAACTATCAGGAAAGGGTGATTCAAGATTTCCCGCAAAACAGCATCAGCAAGACAGAAAACAAATAAGCAGTCTCAATCTCAAAAGTTACCTCTGTAAACTCTATAAACCATATTTAAATTGCTGGTGTGGCTGACCTGAGGTTCCAAAGTTGGAAATGAAGGTGCCCGTCGCTGCATCGATTTGAAATCCAACAAGTCAGACTTCTCCATATCCGACTCCCACTTCTTCTCCCTTGCAAATGCATCCTCCACTTTCTCAAGATTGGCATCAGGGTGAAGCCTCGCGACAATGAAGTGTTCAAAAAGTGATGTGGGCTCCTTATATTTTGAATGATTCTACAACATAATTAAGCACACATAATTCACCAAGGATAGCAACAGAAAAAGGTGCAAATCTCAACATAAACACAGCAGAAATCAGATGATAGTTGAGTACCAGAGATTTAGAATTAAGCTGATACCACTGGCGTTTCTGGTTTGCCAAAACCTCAGGATTAAAACTCGGCAAGTAACCTTGTTCCCTCGAATCACCACCCCGACGCAAAGCACTCTATTTTCGTTTCTTCCTTTTCCTCCTCCTCCTTCTAGATACAGCTCTCTGCACTTCTCTGTTCATACAAATCAACAAACATAAGGTTCTAAATCTCAATAATTTTAGGGACAAGGCCTTAAGAGAGATCAGATTTTTTCTAAGCAAATCTGGATTGTCACGGGCAGTCTTCCAAGTTTCCTTTTGGTGCTTCTTTTGTATTTGTCGAGAGTACGTTAAATTTCAAATGTTTCCCAGAAACTCAGAAGAGGAAACGTGAGCAAGAAATTGCGGGATTGCTTCAGAATCCAAGCCTTTCACATAAGATTTCATTGCTGATTTACGACTATCACCATCTTTGTCAAGATTTGCCATTTCTTGCCGCGGTAATGGACTCAGATTTCTTCCCGCGGTTGACCTGAAACAAAACAATCAATTGGGATCCAAATTATCAAAACATATCATCTCCGTAGAAAAATCACTACTCTGTAATTAGCAATGATTTCAGTACTTACCAAAGGCCCTTCGTTGTTGCCAATTCGGAGGGCTCTCCATGAGAACTGCTACCTTCAACTACCAGGAAAGGGTCATTCAAGATTTCCCGCAAAACAGCATAAGCAAGACAGAAAACAAATAAGCAGTCTCAATCTCAAAAAGTTACCTCCCTAAACACTAAGAACTATCTTTTCGTTTCTTGCCTCCTCCTTCTAGATACTCCTCCCGGGCACTTCTTTGTTCACACAAATCAAGAAACTGAAGGTTCTAAATCTCAATAATTTGAGGAACAAGGCATTAAGAGAGATCAGATTTTTTCGAAGCGAACATGGATTTGATGGGCTGTCTTCCTTTTGGGCCTTCGTTGGTTGTTGTCGAGAGTACGTTAAATTTGAAATCGTTCCCTGAAATTCAGAGGAAGAAACGTGAGCATGAAATTGTGGGATTGCTTTAGAATCCAAGCCTTTCACATAAGATTTCAGTGCTTTCATTGCTGATTTACGACTATCACCATCTTTGTCAAGATTTGCCATTTCTTGCCGCGGTAATGGACTCAGATTTCTTCCCGTTGTTACCTGAAACAAAACAATCAATTGGGATCGAAATTATCAAAATATATCATCTCCGTAGAAAAATCACCACTCTGTAATTCGCCATGATTTTCAGTACTTACCAAAGGCCCTTCGTTGTTGCCAATTCGGAGGGCTCTCCATGAGAACTGCTACCTTCAACTATCAGGAAAGGGTGATTCAAGATTTCCCGCAAAACAGCATCAGCAAGACAGAAAACAAATAAGCAGTCTCAATCTCAAAAAGTTACCTCTGTAAACTCTATAAACCATATTTAAATTGCTGGTGTGGCTGACCTGAGGTTCCAAAGTTGGAAATGAAGGTGCCCGTCGCTGCATCGATTTGAAATCCAACAAGTCAGACTTCTCCATATCCGACTCCCACTTCTTCTCCCTTGCAAATGCATCCTCCACTTTCTCAAGATTGGCATCAGGGTGAAGCCTCGCGACAATGAAGTGTTCAAAAAGTGATGTGGGCTCCTTATATTTTGAATGATTCTACAACATAATTAAGCACACATAATTCACCAAGGATAGCAACAGAAAAAGGTGCAAATCTCAACATAAACACAGCAGAAATCAGATGATAGTTGAGTACCAGAGATTTAGAATTAAGCTGATACCACTGGCGTTTCTGGTTTGCCAAAACCTCAGGATTAAAACTCGGCAAGTAACCTTGTTCCCTCGAATCACCACCCCGACGCAAAGCACTCTATTTTCGTTTCTTCCTTTTCCTCCTCCTCCTTCTAGATACAGCTCTCTGCACTTCTCTGTTCATACAAATCAACAAACATAAGGTTCTAAATCTCAATAATTTTAGGGACAAGGCCTTAAGAGAGATCAGATTTTTTCTAAGCAAATCTGGATTGTCACGGGCAGTCTTCCAAGTTTCCTTTGGGTGCTTCTTTTGTATTTGTCGAGAGTACGTTAAATTTCAAATGTTTCCCAGAAACTCAGAAGAGGAAACGTGAGCAAGAAATTGCGGGATTGCTTCAGAATCCAAGCCTTTCACATAAGATTTCATTGCTGATTTACGACTATCACCATCTTTGTCAAGATTTGCCATTTCTTGCCGCGGTAATGGACTCAGATTTCTTCCCGCGGTTGACCTGAAACAAAACAATCAATTGGGATCCAAATTATCAAAACATATCATCTCCGTAGAAAAATCACTACTCTGTAATTAGCAATGATTTCAGTACTTACCAAAGGCCCTTCGTTG
>CM045919.1:6649538-6706089 GCA_025169955.1 Salix arbutifolia | reverse complement strand
ATTTCATTGCTGATTTACGACTATCACCATCTTTGTCAAGATTTGCCATTTCTTGCCGCGGTAATGGACTCAGATTTCTTCCCGCGGTTGACCTGAAACAAAACAATCAATTGGGATCCAAATTATCAAAACATATCATCTCCGTAGAAAAATCACCACTCTGTAATTCCATGATTTCAGTACTTACCAAAGGCCCTTCGTTGTTGCCAATTCGGAGGGCTCTCCATGAGAACTGCTACCTTCAACTATCAGGAAAGGGTCATTCAAGATTTCCCGCAAAACAGCATAAGCAAGACAGAAAACAAATAAGCAATCTCAATCTCAAAAAGTTACCTCTCTAAACACTAAGAACTATCTTTTCGTTTCTTGCCTCCTCCTTCTAGATACTCCTCCCGGCACTTCTTTTTTCACACAAATCAAGAAACTGAAGGTTCTAAATCTCAATAATTTGAGGAACAGGGCATTAAGAGAGATCAGATTTTTTCGAAGCGAACATGGATTTGATGGGCTGTCTTCCTTTTGGGCCTTCGTTGGTTGTTGTCGAGAGTACGTTAAATTTGAAATCGTTCCCTGAAATTCAGAGGAAGAAGCGTGAGCATGAAATTGTGGGATTGCTTTAGAATCCAAGCCTTTCACATAAGATTTCATTGCTGATTTACGACTATCACCATCTTTGTCAAGATTTGCCATTTCTTGCCGCGGTAATGGACTCAGATTTCTTCCCGTTGTTACCTGAAACAAAACAATCAATTGGGATCGAAATTATCAAAATATATCATCTCCGTAGAAAAATCACCACTCTGTAATTCGCCATGATTTCAGTACTTACCAAAGGCCCTTCGTTGTTGCCAATTCGGAGGGCTCTCCATGAGAACTGCTACCTTCAACTATCAGGAAAGGGTGATTCAAGATTTCCCGCAAAACAGCATCAGCAAGACAGAAAACAAATAAGCAGTCTCAATCTCAAAAAGTTACCTCTGTAAACTCTATAAACCATATTTAAATTGCTGGTGTGGCTGACCTGAGGTTCCAAAGTTGGAAATGAAGGTGCCCGTCGCTGCATCGATTTGAAATCCAACAAGTCAGACTTCTCCATATCCGACTCCCACTTCTTCTCCCTTGCAAATGCATCCTCCACTTTCTCAAGATTGGCATCAGGGTGAAGCCTCGCGACAATGAAGTGTTCAAAAAGTGATGTGGGCTCCTTATATTTTGAATGATTCTACAACATAATTAAGCACACATAATTCACCAAGGATAGCAACAGAAAAAGGTGCAAATCTCAACATAAACACAGCAGAAATCAGATGATAGTTGAGTACCAGAGATTTAGAATTAAGCTGATACCACTGGCGTTTCTGGTTTGCCAAAACCTCAGGATTAAAACTCGGCAAGTAACCTTGTTCCCTCGAATCACCACCCCGACGCAAAGCACTCTATTTTCGTTTCTTCCTTTTCCTCCTCCTCCTTCTAGATACAGCTCTCTGCACTTCTCTGTTCATACAAATCAACAAACATAAGGTTCTAAATCTCAATAATTTTAGGGACAAGGCCTTAAGAGAGATCAGATTTTTTCTAAGCAAATCTGGATTGTCAGGGCAGTCTTCCAAGTTTCCTTTTGGTGCTTCTTTTGTTTTTGTCGAGAGTACGTTAAATTTCAAATGTTTCCCAGAAACTCAGAAGAGGAAACGTGAGCAAGAAATTGCGGGATTGCTTCAGAATCCAAGCCTTTCACATAAGATTTCATTGCTGATTTACGACTATCACCATCTTTGTCAAGATTTGCCATTTCTTGCCGCGGTAATGGACTCAGATTTCTTCCCGCGGTTGACCTGAAACAAAACAATCAATTGGGATCCAAATTATCAAAACATATCATCTCCGTAGAAAAATCACACTCTGTAATTAGCAATGATTTCAGTACTTACCAAAGGCCCTTCGTTGTTGCCAATTCGGAGGGCTCTCCATGAGAACTGCTACCTTCAACTATCAGGAAAGGGTCATTCAAGATTTCCCGCAAAACAGCATAAGCAAGACAGAAAACAAATAAGCAATCTCAATCTCAAAAAGTTACCTCTCTAAACACTAAGAACTATCTTTTCGTTTCTTGCCTCCTCCTTCTAGATACTCCTCCCGGCACTTCTTTGTTCACACAAATCAAGAAACTGAAGGTTCTAAATCTCAATAATTTGAGGACATAGGGCATTAAGAGAGATCAGATTTTTTCGAAGCGAACATGGATTTGATGGGCTGTCTTCTGAGTTTCCTTTTGGGCCTTCGTTGGTTGTTGTCGAGAGTACGTTAAATTTGAAATCGTTCCCTGAAATTCAGAGGAAGAAGCGTGAGCATGAAATTGTGGGATTGCTTTAGAATCCAAGCCTTTCACATAAGATTTCATTGCTGATTTACGACTATCACCATCTTTGTCAAGATTTGCCATTTCTTGCCGCGGTAATGGACTCAGATTTCTTCCCGTTGTTACCTGAAACAAAACAATCAATTGGGATCGAAATTATCAAAATATATCATCTCCATAGAAAAATCACCACTCTGTAATTCGCCATGATTTCAGTACTTACCAAAGGCCCTTCGTTGTTGCCAATTCGGAGGGCTCTCCATGAGAACTGCTACCTTCAACTATCAGGAAAGGGTGATTCAAGATTTCCCGCAAAACAGCATCAACAAGACAGAAAACAAATAAGCAGTCTCAATCTCAAAAAGTTACCTCTGTAAACTCTATAAACCATAATTAAATTGCTGGTGTGGCTGACCTGAGGTTCCAAAGTTGGAAATGAAGGTGCCCGTCGCTGCATCGATTTGAAATCCAACAAGTCAGACTTCTCCATATCCGACTCCCACTTCTTCTCCCTTGCAAATGCATCCTCCACTTTCTCAAGATTGGCATCAGGGTGAAGCCTCGCGACAATGAAGTGTTCAAAAAGTGATGTGGGCTCCTTATATTTTGAATGATTCTACAACATAATTAAGCACACATAATTCACCAAGGATAGCAACAGAAAAAGGTGCAAATCTCAACATAAACACAGCAGAAATCAGATGATAGTTGAGTACCAGAGATTTAGAATTAAGCTGATACCACTGGCGTTTCTGGTTTGCCAAAACCTCAGGATTAAAACTCGGCAAGTAACCTTGTTCCCTCGAACCACCACCCCGACGCAAAGCACTCTATTTTCGTTTCTTCCTTTTCCTCCTCCTCCTTCTAGATACAGCTCTCTGCACTTCTCTGTTCATACAAATCAACAAACATAAGGTTCTAAATCTCAATAATTTTAGGGACAAGGCCTTAAGAGAGATCAGATTTTTTCTAAGCAAATCTGGATTGTCAAGGGCAGTCTTCCAAGTTTCCTTTTGGTGCTTCTTTTGTTTTTGTCGAGAGTACGTTAAATTTCAAATGTTTCCCAGAAACTCAGAAGAGGAAACGTGAGCAAGAAATTGCGGGATTGCTTCAGAATCCAAGCCTTTCACATAAGATTTCATTGCTGATTTACGACTATCACCATCTTTGTCAAGATTTGCCATTTCTTGCCGCGGTAATGGACTCAGATTTCTTCCCGCGGTTGACCTGAAACAAAACAATCAATTGGGATCCAAATTATCAAAACATATCATCTCCGTAGAAAAATCACGACTCTGTAATTAGCAATGATTTCAGTACTTACCAAAGGCCCTTCGTTGTTGCCAATTCGGAGGGCTCTCCATGAGAACTGCTACCTTCAACTATCAGGAAAGGGTCATTCAAGATTTCCCGCAAAACAGCATAAGCAAGACAGAAAACAAATAAGCAATCTCAATCTCAAAAAGTTACCTCTCTAAACACTAAGAACTATCTTTTCGTTTCTTGCCTCCTCCTTCTAGATACTCCTCCCGGCACTTCTTTGTTCACACAAATCAAGAAACTGAAGGTTCTAAATCTCAATAATTTGAGGAACAAGGCATTAAGAGAGATCAGATTTTTTCGAAGCGAACATGGATTTGATGGGCTGTCTTCCTTTTGGGCCTTCGTTGGTTGTTGTCGAGAGTACGTTAAATTTGAAATCGTTCCCTGAAATTCAGAGGAAGAAACGTGAGCATGAAATTGTGGGATTGCTTTAGAATCCAAGCCTTTCACATAAGATTTCAGTGCTGATTTACGACTATCACCATCTTTGTCAAGATTTGCCATTTCTTGCCGCGGTAATGGACTCAGATTTCTTCCCGTTGTTACCTGAAACAAAACAATCAATGGGGATCGAAATTATCAAAATATATCATCTCCGTAGAAAAATCACCACTCTGTAATTCGCCATGATTTCAGTACTTACCAAAGGCCCTTCGTTGTTGCCAATTCGGAGGGCTCTCCATGAGAACTGCTACCTTCAACTATCAGGAAAGGGTGATTCAAGATTTCCCGCAAAACAGCATCAGCAAGACAGAAAACAAATAAGCAGTCTCAATCTCAAAAAGTTACCTCTGTAAACTCTATAAACCATATTTAAATTGCTGGTGTGGCTGACCTGAGGTTCCAAAGTTGGAAATGAAGGTGCCCGTCGCTGCATCGATTTGAAATCCAACAAGTCAGACTTCTCCATATCCGACTCCCACTTCTTCTCCCTTGCAAATGCATCCTCCACTTTCTCAAGATTGGCATCAGGGTGAAGCCTCGCGACAATGAAGTGTTCAAAAAGTGATGTGGGCTCCTTATTTTTTGAATGATTCTACAACATAATTAAGCACACATAATTCACCAAGGATAGCAACAGAAAAAGGTGCAAATCTCAACATAAACACAGCAGAAATCAGATGATAGTTGAGTACCAGAGATTTAGAATTAAGCTGATACCACTGGCGTTTCTGGTTTGCCAAAACCTCAGGATTAAAACTCGGCAAGTAACCTTGTTCCCTCGAATCACCACCCCGACGCAAAGCACTCTATTTTCGTTTCTTCCTTTTCCTCCTCCTCCTTCTAGATACAGCTCTCTGCACTTCTCTGTTCATACAAATCAACAAACATAAGGTTCTAAATCTCAATAATTTTAGGGACAAGGCCTTAAGAGAGATCAGATTTTTTCTAAGCAAATCTGGATTGTCACGGGCAGTCTTCCAAGTTTCCTTTTGGTGCTTCTTTTGTATTTGTCGAGAGTACGTTAAATTTCAAATGTTTCCCAGAAACTCAGAAGAGGAAACGTGAGCAAGAAATTGCGGGATTGCTTCAGAATCCAAGCCTTTCACATAAGATTTCATTGCTGATTTACGACTATCACCATCTTTGTCAAGATTTGCCATTTCTTGGCGCGGTAATGGACTCAGATTTCTTCCCGCGGTTGACCTGAAACAAAACAATCAATTGGGATCCAAATTATCAAAACATATCATCTCCGTAGAAAAATCACTACTCTGTAATTAGCAATGATTTCAGTACTTACCAAAGGCCCTTCGTTGTTGCCAATTCGGAGGGCTCTCCATGAGAACTGCTACCTTCAACTATCAGGAAAGGGTCATTCAAGATTTCCCGCAAAACAGCATAAGCAAGACAGAAAACAAATAAGCAATCTCAATCTCAAAAGGTTACCTCTCTAAACACTAAGAACTATCTTTTCGTTTCTTGCCTCCTCCTTCTAGATACTCCTCCCGGCACTTCTTTGTTCACACAAATCAAGAAACTGAAGGTTCTAAATCTCAATAATTTGAGGAACAAGGCATTAAGAGAGATCAGATTTTTTCGAAGCGAACATGGATTTGATGGGCTGTCTTCCTTTTGGGCCTTCGTTGGTTGTTGTCGAGAGTACGTTAAATTTGAAATCCTTCCCTGAAATTCAGAGGAAGAAACGTGAGCATGAAATTGTGGGATTGCTTTAGAATCCAAGCCTTTCACATAAGATTTCAGTGCTGATTTACGACTATCACCATCTTTGTCAAGATTTGCCATTTCTTGCCGCGGTAATGGACTCAGATTTCTTCCCGTTGTTACCTGAAACAAAACAATCAATTGGGATCGAAATTATCAAAATATATCATCTCCGTAGAAAAATCACCACTCTGTAATTCGCCATGATTTCAGTACTTACCAAAGGCCCTTCGTTGTTGCCAATTCGGAGGGCTCTCCATGAGAACTGCTACCTTCAACTATCAGGAAAGGGTGATTCAAGATTTCCCGCAAAACAGCATCAGCAAGACAGAAAACAAATAAGCAGTCTCAATCTCAAAAAGTTACCTCTGTAAACTCTATAAACCATATTTAAATTGCTGGTGTGGCTGACCTGAGGTTCCAAAGTTGGAAATGAAGGTGCCCGTCGCGGCATCGATTTGAAATCCAACAAGTCAGACTTCTCCATATCCGACTCCCACTTCTTCTCCCTTGCAAATGCATCCTCCACTTTCTCAAGATTGGCATCAGGGTGAAGCCTCGCGACAATGAAGTGTTCAAAAAGTGATGTGGGCTCCTTATATTTTGAATGATTCTACAACATAATTAAGCACACATAATTCACCAAGGATAGCAACAGAAAAAGGTGCAAATCTCAACATAAACACAGCAGAAATCAGATGATAGTTGAGTACCAGAGATTTAGAATTAAGCTGATACCACTGGCGTTTCTGGTTTGCCAAAACCTCAGGATTGAAACTCGGCAAGTAACCTTGTTCCCTCGAATCACCACCCCGACGCAAAGCACTCTATTTTCGTTTCTTCCTTTTCCTCCTCCTCCTTCTAGATACAGCTCTCTGCACTTCTCTGTTCATACAAATCAACAAACATAAGGTTCTAAATCTCAATAATTTTAGGGACAAGGCCTTAAGAGAGATCAGATTTTTTCTAAGCAAATCTGGATTGTCACGGGCAGTCTTCCAAGTTTCCTTTTGGTGCTTCTTTTGTATTTGTCGAGAGTACGTTAAATTTCAAATGTTTCCCGGAAACTCAGAAGAGGAAACGCGAGCAAGAAATTGCGGGATTGCTTCAGAATCCAAGCCTTTCACATAAGATTTCATTGCTGATTTACGACTATCACCATCTTTGTCAAGATTTGCCATTTCTTGGCGCGGTAATGGACTCAGATTTCTTCCCGCGGTTGACCTGAAACAAAACAATCAATTGGGATCCAAATTATCAAAACATATCATCTCCGTAGAAAAATCACTACTCTGTAATTAGCAATGATTTCAGTACTTACCAAAGGCCCTTCGTTGTTGCCAATTCGGAGGGCTCTCCATGAGAACTGCTACCTTCAACTATCAGGAAAGGGTCATTCAAGATTTCCCGCAAAACAGCATAAGCAAGACAGAAAACAAATAAGCAATCTCAATCTCAAAAGGTTACCTCTCTAAACACTAAGAACTATCTTTTCGTTTCTTGCCTCCTCCTTCTAGATACTCCTCCCGGCACTTCTTTGTTCACACAAATCAAGAAACTGAAGGTTCTAAATCTCAATAATTTGAGGAACAAGGCATTAAGAGAGATCAGATTTTTTCGAAGCGAACATGGATTTGATGGGCTGTCTTCCTTTTGGGCCTTCGTTGGTTGTTGTCGAGAGTACGTTAAATTTGAAATCCTTCCCTGAAATTCAGAGGAAGAAACGTGAGCATGAAATTGTGGGATTGCTTTAGAATCCAAGCCTTTCACATAAGATTTCAGTGCTGATTTACGACTATCACCATCTTTGTCAAGATTTGCCATTTCTTGCCGCGGTAATGGACTCAGATTTCTTCCCGTTGTTACCTGAAACAAAACAATCAATTGGGATCGAAATTATCAAAATATATCATCTCCGTAGAAAAATCACCACTCTGTAATTCGCCATGATTTCAGTACTTACCAAAGGCCCTTCGTTGTTGCCAATTCGGAGGGCTCTCCATGAGAACTGCTACCTTCAACTATCAGGAAAGGGTGATTCAAGATTTCCCGCAAAACAGCATCAGCAAGACAGAAAACAAATAAGCAGTCTCAATCTCAAAAAGTTACCTCTGTAAACTCTATAAACCATATTTAAATTGCTGGTGTGGCTGACCTGAGGTTCCAAAGTTGGAAATGAAGGTGCCCGTCGCGGCATCGATTTGAAATCCAACAAGTCAGACTTCTCCATATCCGACTCCCACTTCTTCTCCCTTGCAAATGCATCCTCCACTTTCTCAAGATTGGCATCAGGGTGAAGCCTCGCGACAATGAAGTGTTCAAAAAGTGATGTGGGCTCCTTATATTTTGAATGATTCTACAACATAATTAAGCACACATAATTCACCAAGGATAGCAACAGAAAAAGGTGCAAATCTCAACATAAACACAGCAGAAATCAGATGATAGTTGAGTACCAGAGATTTAGAATTAAGCTGATACCACTGGCGTTTCTGGTTTGCCAAAACCTCAGGATTGAAACTCGGCAAGTAACCTTGTTCCCTCGAATCACCACCCCGACGCAAAGCACTCTATTTTCGTTTCTTCCTTTTCCTCCTCCTCCTTCTAGATACAGCTCTCTGCACTTCTCTGTTCATACAAATCAACAAACATAAGGTTCTAAATCTCAATAATTTTAGGGACAAGGCCTTAAGAGAGATCAGATTTTTTCTAAGCAAATCTGGATTGTCACGGGCAGTCTTCCAAGTTTCCTTTTGGTGCTTCTTTTGTATTTGTCGAGAGTACGTTAAATTTCAAATGTTTCCCGGAAACTCAGAAGAGGAAACGCGAGCAAGAAATTGCGGGATTGCTTCAGAATCCAAGCCTTTCACATAAGATTTCATTGCTGATTTACGACTATCACCATCTTTGTCAAGATTTGCCATTTCTTGGCGCGGTAATGGACTCAGATTTCTTCCCGCGGTTGACCTGAAACAAAACAATCAATTGGGATCCAAATTATCAAAACATATCATCTCCGTAGAAAAATCACTACTCTGTAATTAGCAATGATTTCAGTACTTACCAAAGGCCCTTCGTTGTTGCCAATTCGGAGGGCTCTCCATGAGAACTGCTACCTTCAACTATCAGGAAAGGGTCATTCAAGATTTCCCGCAAAACAGCATAAGCAAGACAGAAAACAAATAAGCAATCTCAATCTCAAAAGGTTACCTCTCTAAACACTAAGAACTATCTTTTCGTTTCTTGCCTCCTCCTTCTAGATACTCCTCCCGGCACTTCTTTGTTCACACAAATCAAGAAACTGAAGGTTCTAAATCTCAATAATTTGAGGAACAAGGCATTAAGAGAGATCAGATTTTTTCGAAGCGAACATGGATTTGATGGGCTGTCTTCCTTTTGGGCCTTCGTTGGTTGTTGTCGAGAGTACGTTAAATTTGAAATCCTTCCCTGAAATTCAGAGGAAGAAACGTGAGCATGAAATTGTGGGATTGCTTTAGAATCCAAGCCTTTCACATAAGATTTCAGTGCTGATTTACGACTATCACCATCTTTGTCAAGATTTGCCATTTCTTGCCGCGGTAATGGACTCAGATTTCTTCCCGTTGTTACCTGAAACAAAACAATCAATTGGGATCGAAATTATCAAAATATATCATCTCCGTAGAAAAATCACCACTCTGTAATTCGCCATGATTTCAGTACTTACCAAAGGCCCTTCGTTGTTGCCAATTCGGAGGGCTCTCCATGAGAACTGCTACCTTCAACTATCAGGAAAGGGTGATTCAAGATTTCCCGCAAAACAGCATCAGCAAGACAGAAAACAAATAAGCAGTCTCAATCTCAAAAAGTTACCTCTGTAAACTCTATAAACCATATTTAAATTGCTGGTGTGGCTGACCTGAGGTTCCAAAGTTGGAAATGAAGGTGCCCGTCGCGGCATCGATTTGAAATCCAACAAGTCAGACTTCTCCATATCCGACTCCCACTTCTTCTCCCTTGCAAATGCATCCTCCACTTTCTCAAGATTGGCATCAGGGTGAAGCCTCGCGACAATGAAGTGTTCAAAAAGTGATGTGGGCTCCTTATATTTTGAATGATTCTACAACATAATTAAGCACACATAATTCACCAAGGATAGCAACAGAAAAAGGTGCAAATCTCAACATAAACACAGCAGAAATCAGATGATAGTTGAGTACCAGAGATTTAGAATTAAGCTGATACCACTGGCGTTTCTGGTTTGCCAAAACCTCAGGATTGAAACTCGGCAAGTAACCTTGTTCCCTCGAATCACCACCCCGACGCAAAGCACTCTATTTTCGTTTCTTCCTTTTCCTCCTCCTCCTTCTAGATACAGCTCTCTGCACTTCTCTGTTCATACAAATCAACAAACATAAGGTTCTAAATCTCAATAATTTTAGGGACAAGGCCTTAAGAGAGATCAGATTTTTTCTAAGCAAATCTGGATTGTCACGGGCAGTCTTCCAAGTTTCCTTTTGGTGCTTCTTTTGTATTTGTCGAGAGTACGTTAAATTTCAAATGTTTCCCGGAAACTCAGAAGAGGAAACGCGAGCAAGAAATTGCGGGATTGCTTCAGAATCCAAGCCTTTCACATAAGATTTCATTGCTGATTTACGACTATCACCATCTTTGTCAAGATTTGCCATTTCTTGGCGCGGTAATGGACTCAGATTTCTTCCCGCGGTTGACCTGAAACAAAACAATCAATTGGGATCCAAATTATCAAAACATATCATCTCCGTAGAAAAATCACTACTCTGTAATTAGCAATGATTTCAGTACTTACCAAAGGCCCTTCGTTGTTGCCAATTCGGAGGGCTCTCCATGAGAACTGCTACCTTCAACTATCAGGAAAGGGTCATTCAAGATTTCCCGCAAAACAGCATAAGCAAGACAGAAAACAAATAAGCAATCTCAATCTCAAAAGGTTACCTCTCTAAACACTAAGAACTATCTTTTCGTTTCTTGCCTCCTCCTTCTAGATACTCCTCCCGGCACTTCTTTGTTCACACAAATCAAGAAACTGAAGGTTCTAAATCTCAATAATTTGATGAACAAGGCATTAAGAGAGATCAGATTTTTTCGAAGCGAACATGGATTTGATGGGCTGTCTTCCTTTTGGGCCTTCGTTGGTTGTTGTCGAGAGTACGTTAAATTTGAAATCCTTCCCTGAAATTCAGAGGAAGAAACGTGAGCATGAAATTGTGGGATTGCTTTAGAATCCAAGCCTTTCACATAAGATTTCAGTGCTGATTTACGACTATCACCATCTTTGTCAAGATTTGCCATTTCTTGCCGCGGTAATGGACTCAGATTTCTTCCCGTTGTTACCTGAAACAAAACAATCAATTGGGATCGAAATTATCAAAATATATCATCTCCGTAGAAAAATCACCACTCTATAATTCGCCATGATTTCAGTACTTACCAAAGGCCCTTCGTTGTTGCCAATTCGGAGGGCTCTCCATGAGAACTGCTACCTTCAACTATCAGGAAAGGGTGATTCAAGATTTCCCGCAAAACAGCATCAGCAAGACAGAAAACAAATAAGCAGTCTCAATCTCAAAAAGTTACCTCTGTAAACTCTATAAACCATATTTAAATTGCTGGTGTGGCTGACCTGAGGTTCCAAAGTTGGAAATGAAGGTTCCCGTCGCGGCATCGATTTGAAATCCAACAAGTCAGACTTCTCCATATCCGACTCCCACTTCTTCTCCCTTGCAAATGCATCCTCCACTTTCTCAAGATTGGCATCAGGGTGAAGCCTCGCGACAATGAAGTGTTCAAAAAGTGATGTGGGCTCCTTATATTTTGAATGATTCTACAACATAATTAAGCACACATAATTCACCAAGGATAGCAACAGAAAAAGGTGCAAATCTCAACATAAACACAGCAGAAATCAGATGATAGTTGAGTACCAGAGATTTAGAATTAAGCTGATACCACTGGCGTTTCTGGTTTGCCAAAACCTCAGGATTGAAACTCGGCAAGTAACCTTGTTCCCTCGAATCACCACCCCGACGCAAAGCACTCTATTTTCGTTTCTTCCTTTTCCTCCTCCTCCTTCTAGATACAGCTCTCTGCACTTCTCTGTTCATACAAATCAACAAACATAAGGTTCTAAATCTCAATAATTTTAGGGACAAGGCCTTAAGAGAGATCAGATTTTTTCTAAGCAAATCTGGATTGTCACGGGCAGTCTTCCAAGTTTCCTTTTGGTGCTTCTTTTGTATTTGTCGAGAGTACGTTAAATTTCAAATGTTTCCCGGAAACTCAGAAGAGGAAACGCGAGCAAGAAATTGCGGGATTGCTTCAGAATCCAAGCCTTTCACATAAGATTTCATTGCTGATTTACGACTATCACCATCTTTGTCAAGATTTGCCATTTCTTGGCGCGGTAATGGACTCAGATTTCTTCCCGCGGTTGACCTGAAACAAAACAATCAATTGGGATCCAAATTATCAAAACATATCATCTCCGTAGAAAAATCACTACTCTGTAATTAGCAATGATTTCAGTACTTACCAAAGGCCCTTCGTTGTTGCCAATTCGGAGGGCTCTCCATGAGAACTGCTACCTTCAACTATCAGGAAAGGGTCATTCAAGATTTCCCGCAAAACAGCATAAGCAAGACAGAAAACAAATAAGCAATCTCAATCTCAAAAGGTTACCTCTCTAAACACTAAGAACTATCTTTTCGTTTCTTGCCTCCTCCTTCTAGATACTCCTCCCGGCACTTCTTTGTTCACACAAATCAAGAAACTGAAGGTTCTAAATCTCAATAATTTGAGGAACAAGGCATTAAGAGAGATCAGATTTTTTCGAAGCGAACATGGATTTGATGGGCTGTCTTCCTTTTGGGCCTTCGTTGGTTGTTGTCGAGAGTACGTTAAATTTGAAATCCTTCCCTGAAATTCAGAGGAAGAAACGTGAGCATGAAATTGTGGGATTGCTTTAGAATCCAAGCCTTTCACATAAGATTTCAGTGCTGATTTACGACTATCACCATCTTTGTCAAGATTTGCCATTTCTTGCCGCGGTAATGGACTCAGATTTCTTCCCGTTGTTACCTGAAACAAAACAATCAATTGGGATCGAAATTATCAAAATATATCATCTCCGTAGAAAAATCACCACTCTGTAATTCGCCATGATTTCAGTACTTACCAAAGGCCCTTCGTTGTTGCCAATTCGGAGGGCTCTCCATGAGAACTGCTACCTTCAACTATCAGGAAAGGGTGATTCAAGATTTCCCGCAAAACAGCATCAGCAAGACAGAAAACAAATAAGCAGTCTCAATCTCAAAAAGTTACCTCTGTAAACTCTATAAACCATATTTAAATTGCTGGTGTGGCTGACCTGAGGTTCCAAAGTTGGAAATGAAGGTGCCCGTCGCGGCATCGATTTGAAATCCAACAAGTCAGACTTCTCCATATCCGACTCCCACTTCTTCTCCCTTGCAAATGCATCCTCCACTTTCTCAAGATTGGCATCAGGGTGAAGCCTCGCGACAATGAAGTGTTCAAAAAGTGATGTGGGCTCCTTATATTTTGAATGATTCTACAACATAATTAAGCACACATAATTCACCAAGGATAGCAACAGAAAAAGGTGCAAATCTCAACATAAACACAGCAGAAATCAGATGATAGTTGAGTACCAGAGATTTAGAATTAAGCTGATACCACTGGCGTTTCTGGTTTGCCAAAACCTCAGGATTGAAACTCGGCAAGTAACCTTGTTCCCTCGAATCACCACCCCGACGCAAAGCACTCTATTTTCGTTTCTTCCTTTTCCTCCTCCTCCTTCTAGATACAGCTCTCTGCACTTCTCTGTTCATACAAATCAACAAACATAAGGTTCTAAATCTCAATAATTTTAGGGACAAGGCCTTAAGAGAGATCAGATTTTTTCTAAGCAAATCTGGATTGTCACGGGCAGTCTTCCAAGTTTCCTTTTGGTGCTTCTTTTGTATTTGTCGAGAGTACGTTAAATTTCAAATGTTTCCCGGAAACTCAGAAGAGGAAACGCGAGCAAGAAATTGCGGGATTGCTTCAGAATCCAAGCCTTTCACATAAGATTTCATTGCTGATTTACGACTATCACCATCTTTGTCAAGATTTGCCATTTCTTGGCGCGGTAATGGACTCAGATTTCTTCCCGCGGTTGACCTGAAACAAAACAATCAATTGGGATCCAAATTATCAAAACATATCATCTCCGTAGAAAAATCACTACTCTGTAATTAGCAATGATTTCAGTACTTACCAAAGGCCCTTCGTTGTTGCCAATTCGGAGGGCTCTCCATGAGAACTGCTACCTTCAACTATCAGGAAAGGGTCATTCAAGATTTCCCGCAAAACAGCATAAGCAAGACAGAAAACAAATAAGCAATCTCAATCTCAAAAGGTTACCTCTCTAAACACTAAGAACTATCTTTTCGTTTCTTGCCTCCTCCTTCTAGATACTCCTCCCGGGCACTTCTTTGTTCACACAAATCAAGAAACTGAAGGTTCTAAATCTCAATAATTTGAGGAACAAGGCATTAAGAGAGATCAGATTTTTTCGAAGCGAACATGGATTTGATGGGCTGTCTTCCTTTTGGGCCTTCGTTGGTTGTTGTCGAGAGTACGTTAAATTTGAAATCCTTCCCTGAAATTCAGAGGAAGAAACGTGAGCATGAAATTGTGGGATTGCTTTAGAATCCAAGCCTTTCACATAAGATTTCAGTGCTGATTTACGACTATCACCATCTTTGTCAAGATTTGCCATTTCTTGCCGCGGTAATGGACTCAGATTTCTTCCCGTTGTTACCTGAAACAAAACAATCAATTGGGATCGAAATTATCAAAATATATCATCTCCGTAGAAAAATCACCACTCTGTAATTCGCCATGATTTCAGTACTTACCAAAGGCCCTTCGTTGTTGCCAATTCGGAGGGCTCTCCATGAGAACTGCTACCTTCAACTATCAGGAAAGGGTGATTCAAGATTTCCCGCAAAACAGCATCAGCAAGACAGAAAACAAATAAGCAGTCTCAATCTCAAAAAGTTACCTCTGTAAACTCTATAAACCATATTTAAATTGCTGGTGTGGCTGACCTGAGGTTCCAAAGTTGGAAATGAAGGTGCCCGTCGCTGCATCGATTTGAAATCCAACAAGTCAGACTTCTCCATATCCGATTCCCACTTCTTCTCCCTTGCAAATGCATCCTCCACTTTCTCAAGATTGGCATCAGGGTGAAGCCTCGCGACAATGAAGTGTTCAAAAAGTGATGTGGGCTCCTTATATTTTGAATGATTCTACAACATAATTAAGCACACATAATTCACCAAGGATAGCAACAGAAAAAGGTGCAAATCTCAACATAAACACAGCAGAAATCAGATGATAGTTGAGTACCAGAGATTTAGAATTAAGCTGATACCACTGGCGTTTCTGGTTTGCCAAAACCTCAGGATTGAAACTCGGCAAGTAACCTTGTTCCCTCGAATCACCACCCCGACGCAAAGCACTCTATTTTCGTTTCTTCCTTTTCCTCCTCCTCCTTCTAGATACAGCTCTCTGCACTTCTCTGTTCATACAAATCAACAAACATAAGGTTCTAAATCTCAATAATTTTAGGGACAAGGCCTTAAGAGAGATCAGATTTTTTCTAAGCAAATCTGGATTGTCACGGGCAGTCTTCCAAGTTTCCTTTTGGTGCTTCTTTTGTATTTGTCGAGAGTACGTTAAATTTCAAATGTTTCCCGGAAACTCAGAAGAGGAAACGCGAGCAAGAAATTGCGGGATTGCTTCAGAATCCAAGCCTTTCACATAAGATTTCATTGCTGATTTACGACTATCACCATCTTTGTCAAGATTTGCCATTTCTTGCCGCGGTAATGGACTCAGATTTCTTCCCGCGGTTGACCTGAAACAAAACAATCAATTGGGATCCAAATTATCAAAACATATCATCTCCGTAGAAAAATCACTACTCTGTAATTAGCAATGATTTCAGTACTTACCAAAGGCCCTTCGTTGTTGCCAATTCGGAGGGCTCTCCATGAGAACTGCTACCTTCAACTATCAGGAAAGGGTCATTCAAGATTTCCCGCAAAACAGCATAAGCAAGATAGAAAACAAATAAGCAATCTCAATCTCAAAAAGTTACCTCTCTAAACACTAAGAACAATCTTTTCGTTTCTTGCCTCCTCCTTCTAGATACTCCTCCCGGCACTTCTTTGTTCACACAAATCAAGAAACTGAAGGTTCTAAATCTCAATAATTTGAGGAACAAGGCATTAAGAGAGATCAGATTTTTTCGAAGCGAACATGGATTTGATGGGCTGTCTTCCTTTTGGGCCTTCGTTGGTTGTTGTCGAGAGTACGTTAAATTTGAAATCCTTCCCTGAAATTCAGAGGAAGAAACGTGAGCATGAAATTGTGGGATTGCTTTAGAATCCAAGCCTTTCACATAAGATTTCAGTGCTGATTTACGACTATCACCATCTTTGTCAAGATTTGCCATTTCTTGCCGCGGTAATGGACTCAGATTTCTTCCTGTTGTTACCTGAAACAAAACAATCAATTGGGATCGAAATTATCAAAATATATCATCTCCGTAGAAAAATCACCACTCTGTAATTCGCCATGATTTCAGTACTTACCAAAGGCCCTTCGTTGTTGCCAATTCGGAGGGCTCTCCATGAGAACTGCTACCTTCAACTATCAGGAAAGGGTGATTCAAGATTTCCCGCAAAACAGCATCAGCAAGACAGAAAACAAATAAGCAATCTCAATCTCAAAAAGTTACCTCTCTAAACACTAAGAACAATCTTTTCGTTTCTTGCCTCCTCCTTCTAGATACTCCTCCCGGCACTTCTTTGTTCACACAAATCAAGAAACTGAAGGTTCTAAATCTCAATAATTTGAGGAACAAGGCATTAAGAGAGATCAGATTTTTTCGAAGCGAACATGGATTTGATGGGCTGTCTTCCTTTTGGGCCTTCGTTGGTTGTTGTCGAGAGTACGTTAAATTTGAAATCGTTCCCTGAAATTCAGAGGAAGAAACATGAGCATGAAATTGCGGGATTGCTTTAGAATCCAAGCCTTTCACATAAGATTTCATTGCTGATTTACGACTATCACCATCTTTGTCAAGATTTGCCATTTCTTGCCGCGGTAATGGACTCAGATTTCTTCCCGCGGTTGACCTGAAACAAAACAATCAATTGGGATCGAAATTATCAAAATATATCATCTCCGTAGAAAAATCACCACTCTGTAATTCGCCATGATTTCAGTACTTACCAAAGGCCCTTCGTTGTTGCCAATTCGGAGGGCTCTCCATGAGAACTGCTACCTTCAACTATCAGGAAAGGGTGATTCAAGATTTCCCGCAAAACAGCATCAGCAAGACAGAAAACAAATAAGCAGTCTCAATCTCAAAAAGTTACCTCTGTAAACTCTATAAACCATATTTAAATTGCTGGTGTGGCTGACCTGAGGTTCCAAAGTTGGAAATGAAGGTGCCCGTCGCTGCATCGATTTGAAATCCAACAAGTCAGACTTCTCCATATCCGACTCCCACTTCTTCTCCCTTGCAAATGCATCCTCCACTTTCTCAAGATTGGCATCAGGGTGAAGCCTCGCGACAATGAAGTGTTCAAAAAGTGATGTGGGCTCCTTATATTTTGAATGATTCTACAACATAATTAAGCACACATAATTCACCAAGGATAGCAACAGAAAAAGGTGCAAATCTCAACATAAACACAGCAGAAATCAGATGATAGTTGAGTACCAGAGATTTAGAATTAAGCTGATACCACTGGCGTTTCTGGTTTGCCAAAACCTCAGGATTGAAACTCGGCAAGTAACCTTGTTCCCTCGAATCACCACCCCGACGCAAAGCACTCTATTTTCGTTTCTTCCTTTTCCTCCTCCTCCTTCTAGATACAGCTCTCTGCACTTCTCTGTTCATACAAATCAACAAACATAAGGTTCTAAATCTCAATAATTTTAGGGACAAGGCCTTAAGAGAGATCAGATTTTTTCTAAGCAAATCTGGATTGTCACGGGCAGTCTTCCAAGTTTCCTTTTGGTGCTTCTTTTGTATTTGTCGAGAGTACGTTAAATTTCAAATGTTTCCCGGAAACTCAGAAGAGGAAACGCGAGCAAGAAATTGCGGGATTGCTTCAGAATCCAAGCCTTTCACATAAGATTTCATTGCTGATTTACGACTATCACCATCTTTGTCAAGATTTGCCATTTCTTGGCGCGGTAATGGACTCAGATTTCTTCCCGCGGTTGACCTGAAACAAAACAATCAATTGGGATCCAAATTATCAAAACATATCATCTCCGTAGAAAAATCACTACTCTGTAATTAGCAATGATTTCAGTACTTACCAAAGGCCCTTCGTTGTTGCCAATTCGGAGGGCTCTCCATGAGAACTGCTACCTTCAACTATCAGGAAAGGGTCATTCAAGATTTCCCGCAAAACAGCATAAGCAAGACAGAAAACAAATAAGCAATCTCAATCTCAAAAGGTTACCTCTCTAAACACTAAGAACTATCTTTTCGTTTCTTGCCTCCTCCTTCTAGATACTCCTCCCGGCACTTCTTTGTTCACACAAATCAAGAAACTGAAGGTTCTAAATCTCAATAATTTGAGGAACAAGGCATTAAGAGAGATCAGATTTTTTCGAAGCGAACATGGATTTGATGGGCTGTCTTCCTTTTGGGCCTTCGTTGGTTGTTGTCGAGAGTACGTTAAATTTGAAATCCTTCCCTGAAATTCAGAGGAAGAAACGTGAGCATGAAATTGCGGGATTGCTTTAGAATCCAAGCCTTTCACATAAGATTTCAGTGCTGATTTACGACTATCACCATCTTTGTCAAGATTTGCCATTTCTTGCCGCGGTAATGGACTCAGATTTCTTCCCGTTGTTACCTGAAACAAAACAATCAATTGGGATCGAAATTATCAAAATATATCATCTCCGTAGAAAAATCACCACTCTGTAATTCGCCATGATTTCAGTACTTACCAAAGGCCCTTCGTTGTTGCCAATTCGGAGGGCTCTCCATGAGAACTGCTACCTTCAACTATCAGGAAAGGGTGATTCAAGATTTCCCGCAAAACAGCATCAGCAAGACAGAAAACAAATAAGCAATCTCAATCTCAAAAAGTTACCTCTCTAAACACTAAGAACAATCTTTTCGTTTCTTGCCTCCTCCTTCTAGATACTCCTCCCGGCACTTCTTTGTTCACACAAATCAAGAAACTGAAGGTTCTAAATCTCAATAATTTGAGGAACAAGGCATTAAGAGAGATCAGATTTTTTCGAAGCGAACATGGATTTGATGGGCTGTCTTCCTTTTGGGCCTTCGTTGGTTGTTGTCGAGAGTACGTTAAATTTGAAATCGTTCCCTGAAATTCAGAGGAAGAAACATGAGCATGAAATTGCGGGATTGCTTTAGAATCCAAGCCTTTCACATAAGATTTCATTGCTGATTTACGACTATCACCATCTTTGTCAAGATTTGCCATTTCTTGCCGCGGTAATGGACTCAGATTTCTTCCCGCGGTTGACCTGAAACAAAACAATCAATTGGGATCGAAATTATCAAAATATATCATCTCCGTAGAAAAATCACCACTCTGTAATTCGCCATGATTTCAGTACTTACCAAAGGCCCTTCGTTGTTGCCAATTCGGAGGGCTCTCCATGAGAACTGCTACCTTCAACTATCAGGAAAGGGTGATTCAAGATTTCCCGCAAAACAGCATCAGCAAGACAGAAAACAAATAAGCAGTCTCAATCTCAAAAAGTTACCTCTGTAAACTCTATAAACCATATTTAAATTGCTGGTGTGGCTGACCTGAGGTTCCAAAGTTGGAAATGAAGGTGCCCGTCGCTGCATCGATTTGAAATCCAACAAGTCAGACTTCTCCATATCCGACTCCCACTTCTTCTCCCTTGCAAATGCATCCTCCACTTTCTCAAGATTGGCATCAGGGTGAAGCCTCGCGACAATGAAGTGTTCAAAAAGTGATGTGGGCTCCTTATATTTTGAATGATTCTACAACATAATTAAGCACACATAATTCACCAAGGATAGCAACAGAAAAAGGTGCAAATCTCAACATAAACACAGCAGAAATCAGATGATAGTTGAGTACCAGAGATTTAGAATTAAGCTGATACCACTGGCGTTTCTGGTTTGCCAAAACCTCAGGATTGAAACTCGGCAAGTAACCTTGTTCCCTCGAATCACCACCCCGACGCAAAGCACTCTATTTTCGTTTCTTCCTTTTCCTCCTCCTCCTTCTAGATACAGCTCTCTGCACTTCTCTGTTCATACAAATCAACAAACATAAGGTTCTAAATCTCAATAATTTTAGGGACAAGGCCTTAAGAGAGATCAGATTTTTTCTAAGCAAATCTGGATTGTCACGGGCAGTCTTCCAAGTTTCCTTTTGGTGCTTCTTTTGTATTTGTCGAGAGTACGTTAAATTTCAAATGTTTCCCGGAAACTCAGAAGAGGAAACGCGAGCAAGAAATTGCGGGATTGCTTCAGAATCCAAGCCTTTCACATAAGATTTCATTGCTGATTTACGACTATCACCATCTTTGTCAAGATTTGCCATTTCTTGCCGCGGTAATGGACTCAGATTTCTTCCCGCGGTTGACCTGAAACAAAACAATCAATTGGGATCCAAATTATCAAAACATATCATCTCCGTAGAAAAATCACTACTCTGTAATTAGCAATGATTTCAGTACTTACCAAAGGCCCTTCGTTGTTGCCAATTCGGAGGGCTCTCCATGAGAACTGCTACCTTCAACTATCAGGAAAGGGTCATTCAAGATTTCCCGCAAAACAGCATAAGCAAGACAGAAAACAAATAAGCAATCTCAATCTCAAAAGGTTACCTCTCTAAACACTAAGAACTATCTTTTCGTTTCTTGCCTCCTCCTTCTAGATACTCCTCCCGGCACTTCTTTGTTCACACAAATCAAGAAACTGAAGGTTCTAAATCTCAATAATTTGAGGAACAAGGCATTAAGAGAGATCAGATTTTTTCGAAGCGAACATGGATTTGATGGGCTGTCTTCCTTTTGGGCCTTCGTTGGTTGTTGTCGAGAGTACGTTAAATTTGAAATCCTTCCCTGAAATTCAGAGGAAGAAACGTGAGCATGAAATTGCGGGATTGCTTTAGAATCCAAGCCTTTCACATAAGATTTCAGTGCTGATTTACGACTATCACCATCTTTGTCAAGATTTGCCATTTCTTGCCGCGGTAATGGACTCAGATTTCTTCCCGCGGTTGACCTGAAACAAAACAATCAATTGGGATCGAAATTATCAAAATATATCATCTCCGTAGAAAAATCACCACTCTGTAATTCGCCATGATTTCAGTACTTACCAAAGGCCCTTCGTTGTTGCCAATTCGGAGGGCTCTCCATGAGAACTGCTACCTTCAACTATCAGGAAAGGGTGATTCAAGATTTCCCGCAAAACAGCATCAGCAAGACAGAAAACAAATAAGCAGTCTCAATCTCAAAAAGTTACCTCTGTAAACTCTATAAACCATATTTAAATTGCTGGTGTGGCTGACCTGAGGTTCCAAAGTTGGAAATGAAGGTGCCCGTCGCTGCATCGATTTGAAATCCAACAAGTCAGACTTCTCCATATCCGACTCCCACTTCTTCTCCCTTGCAAATGCATCCTCCACTTTCTCAAGATTGGCATCAGGGTGAAGCCTCGCGACAATGAAGTGTTCAAAAAGTGATGTGGGCTCCTTATATTTTGAATGATTCTACAACATAATTAAGCACACATAATTCACCAAGGATAGCAACAGAAAAAGGTGCAAATCTCAACATAAACACAGCAGAAATCAGATGATAGTTGAGTACCAGAGATTTAGAATTAAGCTGATACCACTGGCGTTTCTGGTTTGCCAAAACCTCAGGATTATAACTCGGCAAGTAACCTTGTTCCCTCGAATCACCACCCCGACGCAAAGCACTCTATTTTCGTTTCTTCCTTTTCCTCCTCCTCCTTCTAGATACAGCTCTCTGCACTTCTCTGTTCATACAAATCAACAAACATAAGGTTCTAAATCTCAATAATTTTAGGGACAAGGCCTTAAGAGAGATCAGATTTTTTCTAAGCAAATCTGGATTGTCACGGGCAGTCTTCCAAGTTTCCTTTTGGTGCTTCTTTTGTATTTGTCGAGAGTACGTTAAATTTCAAATGTTTCCCGGAAACTCAGAAGAGGAAACGCGAGCAAGAAATTGCGGGATTGCTTCAGAATCCAAGCCTTTCACATAAGATTTCATTGCTGATTTACGACTATCACCATCTTTGTCAAGATTTGCCATTTCTTGCCGCGGTAATGGACTCAGATTTCTTCCCGCGGTTGACCTGAAACAAAACAATCAATTGGGATCCAAATTATCAAAACATATCATCTCCGTAGAAAAATCACTACTCTGTAATTAGCAATGATTTCAGTACTTACCAAAGGCCCTTCGTTGTTGCCAATTCGGAGGGCTCTCCATGAGAACTGCTACCTTCAACTATCAGGAAAGGGTCATTCAAGATTTCCCGCAAAACAGCATAAGCAAGACAGAAAACAAATAAGCAATCTCAATCTCAAAAGGTTACCTCTCTAAACACTAAGAACTATCTTTTCGTTTCTTGCCTCCTCCTTCTAGATACTCCTCCCGGCACTTCTTTGTTCACACAAATCAAGAAACTGAAGGTTCTAAATCTCAATAATTTGAGGAACAAGGCATTAAGAGAGATCAGATTTTTTCGAAGCGAACATGGATTTGATGGGCTGTCTTCCTTTTGGGCCTTCGTTGGTTGTTGTCGAGAGTACGTTAAATTTGAAATCCTTCCCTGAAATTCAGAGGAAGAAACGTGAGCATGAAATTGCGGGATTGCTTTAGAATCCAAGCCTTTCACATAAGATTTCAGTGCTGATTTACGACTATCACCATCTTTGTCAAGATTTGCCATTTCTTGCCGCGGTAATGGACTCAGATTTCTTCCCGCGGTTGACCTGAAACAAAACAATCAATTGGGATCGAAATTATCAAAATATATCATCTCCGTAGAAAAATCACCACTCTGTAATTCGCCATGATTTCAGTACTTACCAAAGGCCCTTCGTTGTTGCCAATTCGGAGGGCTCTCCATGAGAACTGCTACCTTCAACTATCAGGAAAGGGTGATTCAAGATTTCCCGCAAAACAGCATCAGCAAGACAGAAAACAAATAAGCAGTCTCAATCTCAAAAAGTTACCTCTGTAAACTCTATAAACCATATTTAAATTGCTGGTGTGGCTGACCTGAGGTTCCAAAGTTGGAAATGAAGGTGCCCGTCGCTGCATCGATTTGAAATCCAACAAGTCAGACTTCTCCATATCCGACTCCCACTTCTTCTCCCTTGCAAATGCATCCTCCACTTTCTCAAGATTGGCATCAGGGTGAAGCCTCGCGACAATGAAGTGTTCAAAAAGTGATGTGGGCTCCTTATATTTTGAATGATTCTACAACATAATTAAGCACACATAATTCACCAAGGATAGCAACAGAAAAAGGTGCAAATCTCAACATAAACACAGCAGAAATCAGATGATAGTTGAGTACCAGAGATTTAGAATTAAGCTGATACCACTGGCGTTTCTGGTTTGCCAAAACCTCAGGATTGAAACTCGGCAAGTAACCTTGTTCCCTCGAATCACCACCCCGACGCAAAGCACTCTATTTTCGTTTCTTCCTTTTCCTCCTCCTCCTTCTAGATACAGCTCTCTGCACTTCTCTGTTCATACAAATCAACAAACATAAGGTTCTAAATCTCAATAATTTTAGGGACAAGGCCTTAAGAGAGATCAGATTTTTTCTAAGCAAATCTGGATTGTCACGGGCAGTCTTCCAAGTTTCCTTTTGGTGCTTCTTTTGTATTTGTCGAGAGTACGTTAAATTTCAAATGTTTCCCGGAAACTCAGAAGAGGAAACGCGAGCAAGAAATTGCGGGATTGCTTCAGAATCCAAGCCTTTCACATAAGATTTCATTGCTGATTTACGACTATCACCATCTTTGTCAAGATTTGCCATTTCTTGCCGCGGTAATGGACTCAGATTTCTTCCCGCGGTTGACCTGAAACAAAACAATCAATTGGGATCCAAATTATCAAAACATATCATCTCCGTAGAAAAATCACTACTCTGTAATTAGCAATGATTTCAGTACTTACCAAAGGCCCTTCGTTGTTGCCAATTCGGAGGGCTCTCCATGAGAACTGCTACGTTCAACTATCAGGAAAGGGTCATTCAAGATTTCCCGCAAAACAGCATAAGCAAGACAGAAAACAAATAAGCAATCTCAATCTCAAAAGGTTACCTCTCTAAACACTAAGAACTATCTTTTCGTTTCTTGCCTCCTCCTTCTAGATACTCCTCCCGGCACTTCTTTGTTCACACAAATCAAGAAACTGAAGGTTCTAAATCTCAATAATTTGAGGAACAAGGCATTAAGAGAGATCAGATTTTTTCGAAGCGAACATGGATTTGATGGGCTGTCTTCCTTTTGGGCCTTCGTTGGTTGTTGTCGAGAGTACGTTAAATTTGAAATCCTTCCCTGAAATTCAGAGGAAGAAACGTGAGCATGAAATTGTGGGATTGCTTTAGAATCCAAGCCTTTCACATAAGATTTCAGTGCTGATTTACGACTATCACCATCTTTGTCAAGATTTGCCATTTCTTGCCGCGGTAATGGACTCAGATTTCTTCCCGCGGTTGACCTGAAACAAAACAATCAATTGGGATCGAAATTATCAAAATATATCATCTCCGTAGAAAAATCACCACTCTGTAATTCGCCATGATTTCAGTACTTACCAAAGGCCCTTCGTTGTTGCCAATTCGGAGGGCTCTCCATGAGAACTGCTACCTTCAACTATCAGGAAAGGGTGATTCAAGATTTCCCGCAAAACAGCATCAGCAAGACAGAAAACAAATAAGCAGTCTCAATCTCAAAAAGTTACCTCTGTAAACTCTATAAACCATATTTAAATTGCTGGTGTGGCTGACCTGAGGTTCCAAAGTTGGAAATGAAGGTGCCCGTCGCTGCATCGATTTGAAATCCAACAAGTCAGACTTCTCCATATCCGACTCCCACTTCTTCTCCCTTGCAAATGCATCCTCCACTTTCTCAAGATTGGCATCAGGGTGAAGCCTCGCGACAATGAAGTGTTCAAAAAGTGATGTGGGCTCCTTATATTTTGAATGATTCTACAACATAATTAAGCACACATAATTCACCAAGGATAGCAACAGAAAAAGGTGCAAATCTCAACATAAACACAGCAGAAATCAGATGATAGTTGAGTACCAGAGATTTAGAATTAAGCTGATACCACTGGCGTTTCTGGTTTGCCAAAACCTCAGGATTGAAACTCGGCAAGTAACCTTGTTCCCTCGAATCACCACCCCGACGCAAAGCACTCTATTTTCGTTTCTTCCTTTTCCTCCTCCTCCTTCTAGATACAGCTCTCTGCACTTCTTTGTTCATACAAATCAACAAACATAAGGTTCTAAATCTCAATAATTTTAGGGACAAGGCCTTAAGAGAGATCAGATTTTTTCTAAGCAAATCTGGATTGTCACGGGCAGTCTTCCAAGTTTCCTTTTGGTGCTTCTTTTGTATTTGTCGAGAGTACGTTAAATTTCAAATGTTTCCCGGAAACTCAGAAGAGGAAACGCGAGCAAGAAATTGCGGGATTGCTTCAGAATCCAAGCCTTTCACATAAGATTTCATTGCTGATTTACGACTATCACCATCTTTGTCAAGATTTGCCATTTCTTGGCGCGGTAATGGACTCAGATTTCTTCCCGCGGTTGACCTGAAACAAAACAATCAATTGGGATCCAAATTATCAAAACATATCATCTCCGTAGAAAAATCACTACTCTGTAATTAGCAATGATTTCAGTACTTACCAAAGGCCCTTCGTTGTTGCCAATTCGGAGGGCTCTCCATGAGAACTGCTACCTTCAACTATCAGGAAAGGGTCATTCAAGATTTCCCGCAAAACAGCATAAGCAAGACAGAAAACAAATAAGCAATCTCAATCTCAAAAGGTTACCTCTCTAAACACTAAGAACTATCTTTTCGTTTCTTGCCTCCTCCTTCTAGATACTCCTCCCGGCACTTCTTTGTTCACACAAATCAAGAAACTGAAGGTTCTAAATCTCAATAATTTGAGGAACAAGGCATTAAGAGAGATCAGATTTTTTCGAAGCGAACATGGATTTGATGGGCTGTCTTCCTTTTGGGCCTTCGTTGGTTGTTGTCGAGAGTACGTTAAATTTGAAATCCTTCCCTGAAATTCAGAGGAAGAAACGTGAGCATGAAATTGCGGGATTGCTTTAGAATCCAAGCCTTTCACATAAGATTTCAGTGCTGATTTACGACCATCACCATCTTTGTCAAGATTTGCCATTTCTTGCCGCGGTAATGGACTCAGATTTCTTCCCGTTGTTACCTGAAACAAAACAATCAATTGGGATCGAAATTATCAAAATATATCATCTCCGTAGAAAAATCACCACTCTGTAATTCGCCATGATTTCAGTACTTACCAAAGGCCCTTCGTTGTTGCCAATTCGGAGGGCTCTCCATGAGAACTGCTACCTTCAACTATCAGGAAAGGGTGATTCAAGATTTCCCGCAAAACAGCATCAGCAAGACAGAAAACAAATAAGCAATCTCAATCTCAAAAAGTTACCTCTCTAAACACTAAGAACAATCTTTTCGTTTCTTGCCTCCTCCTTCTAGATACTCCTCCCGGCACTTCTTTGTTCACACAAATCAAGAAACTGAAGGTTCTAAATCTCAATAATTTGAGGAACAAGGCATTAAGAGAGATCAGATTTTTTCGAAGCGAACATGGATTTGATGGGCTGTCTTCCTTTTGGGCCTTCGTTGGTTGTTGTCGAGAGTACGTTAAATTTGAAATCGTTCCCTGAAATTCAGAGGAAGAAACATGAGCATGAAATTGCGGGATTGCTTTAGAATCCAAGCCTTTCACATAAGATTTCATTGCTGATTTACGACTATCACCATCTTTGTCAAGATTTGCCATTTCTTGCCGCGGTAATGGACTCAGATTTCTTCCCGCGGTTGACCTGAAACAAAACAATCAATTGGGATCGAAATTATCAAAATATATCATCTCCGTAGAAAAATCACCACTCTGTAATTCGCCATGATTTCAGTACTTACCAAAGGCCCTTCGTTGTTGCCAATTCGGAGGGCTCTCCATGAGAACTGCTACCTTCAACTATCAGGAAAGGGGATTCAAGATTTCCCGCAAAACAGCATCAGCAAGACAGAAAACAAATAAGCAGTCTCAATCTCAAAAAGTTACCTCTGTAAACTCTATAAACCATATTTAAATTGCTGGTGTGGCTGACCTGAGGTTCCAAAGTTGGAAATGAAGGTGCCCGTCGCTGCATCGATTTGAAATCCAACAAGTCAGACTTCTCCATATCCGACTCCCACTTCTTCTCCCTTGCAAATGCATCCTCCACTTTCTCAAGATTGGCATCAGGGTGAAGCCTCGCGACAATGAAGTGTTCAAAAAGTGATGTGGGCTCCTTATATTTTGAATGATTCTACAACATAATTAAGCACACATAATTCACCAAGGATAGCAACAGAAAAAGGTGCAAATCTCAACATAAACACAGCAGAAATCAGATGATAGTTGAGTACCAGAGATTTAGAATTAAGCTGATACCACTGGCGTTTCTGGTTTGCCAAAACCTCAGGATTGAAACTCGGCAAGTAACCTTGTTCCCTCGAATCACCACCCCGACGCAAAGCACTCTATTTTCGTTTCTTCCTTTTCCTCCTCCTCCTTCTAGATACAGCTCTCTGCACTTCTCTGTTCATACAAATCAACAAACATAAGGTTCTAAATCTCAATAATTTTAGGGACAAGGCCTTAAGAGAGATCAGATTTTTTCTAAGCAAATCTGGATTGTCACGGGCAGTCTTCCAAGTTTCCTTTTGGTGCTTCTTTTGTATTTGTCGAGAGTACGTTAAATTTCAAATGTTTCCCGGAAACTCAGAAGAGGAAACGCGAGAAAGAAATTGCGGGATTGCTTCAGAATCCAAGCCTTTCACATAAGATTTCATTGCTGATTTACGACTATCACCATCTTTGTCAAGATTTGCCATTTCTTGGCGCGGTAATGGACTCAGATTTCTTCCCGCGGTTGACCTGAAACAAAACAATCAATTGGGATCCAAATTATCAAAACATATCATCTCCGTAGAAAAATCACTACTCTGTAATTAGCAATGATTTCAGTACTTACCAAAGGCCCTTCGTTGTTGCCAATTCGGAGGGCTCTCCATGAGAACTGCTACCTTCAACTATCAGGAAAGGGTCATTCAAGATTTCCCGCAAAACAGCATAAGCAAGACAGAAAACAAATAAGCAATCTCAATCTCAAAAGGTTACCTCTCTAAACACTAAGAACTATCTTTTCGTTTCTTGCCTCCTCCTTCTAGATACTCCTCCCGGCACTTCTTTGTTCACACAAATCAAGAAACTGAAGGTTCTAAATCTCAATAATTTGAGGAACAAGGCATTAAGAGAGATCAGATTTTTTCGAAGCGAACATGGATTTGATGGGCTGTCTTCCTTTTGGGCCTTCGTTGGTTGTTGTCGAGAGTACGTTAAATTTGAAATCCTTCCCTGAAATTCAGAGGAAGAAACGTGAGCATGAAATTGCGGGATTGCTTTAGAATCCAAGCCTTTCACATAAGATTTCAGTGCTGATTTACGACTATCACCATCTTTGTCAAGATTTGCCATTTCTTGCCGCGGTAATGGACTCAGATTTCTTCCCGTTGTTACCTGAAACAAAACAATCAATTGGGATCGAAATTATCAAAATATATCATCTCCGTAGAAAAATCACCACTCTGTAATTCGCCATGATTTCAGTACTTACCAAAGGCCCTTCGTTGTTGCCAATTCGGAGGGCTCTCCATGAGAACTGCTACCTTCAACTATCAGGAAAGGGTGATTCAAGATTTCCCGCAAAACAGCATCAGCAAGACAGAAAACAAATAAGCAATCTCAATCTCAAAAAGTTACCTCTCTAAACACTAAGAACAATCTTTTCGTTTCTTGCCTCCTCCTTCTAGATACTCCTCCCGGCACTTCTTTGTTCACACAAATCAAGAAACTGAAGGTTCTAAATCTCAATAATTTGAGGAACAAGGCATTAAGAGAGATCAGATTTTTTCGAAGCGAACATGGATTTGATGGGCTGTCTTCCTTTTGGGCCTTCGTTGGTTGTTGTCGAGAGTACGTTAAATTTGAAATCGTTCCCTGAAATTCAGAGGAAGAAACGTGAGCATGAAATTGTGGGATTGCTTTAGAATCCAAGCCTTTCACATAAGATTTCATTGCTGATTTACGACTATCACCATCTTTGTCAAGATTTGCCATTTCTTGCCGCGGTAATGGACTCAGATTTCTTCCCGCGGTTGACCTGAAACAAAACAATCAATTGGGATCCAAATTATCAAAACATATCATCTCCGTAGAAAAATCACCACTCTGTAATTCGCCATGATTTCAGTACTTACCAAAGGCCCTTCGTTGTTGCCAATTCGGAGGGCTCTCCATGAGAACTGCTACCTTCAACTATCAGGAAAGGGTCATTCAAGATTTCCCGCAAAACAGCATAAGCAAGACAGAAAACAAATAAGCAATCTCAATCTCAAAAAGTTACCTCTCTAAACACTAAGAACTATCTTTTCGTTTCTTGCCTCCTCCTTCTAGATACTCCTCCCGGCACTTCTTTGTTCACACAAATCAAGAAACTGAAGGTTCTAAATCTCAATAATTTGAGGAACAAGGCATTAAGAGAGATCAGATTTTTTCGAAGCGAACATGGATTTGATGGGCTGTCTTCCTTTTGGGCCTTCGTTGGTTGTTGTCGAGAGTACGTTAAATTTGAAATCGTTCCCTGAAATTCAGAGGAAGAAACGTGAGCATGAAATTGTGGGATTGCTTTAGAATCCAAGCCTTTCACATAAGATTTCATTGCTGATTTACGACTATCACCATCTTTGTCAAGATTTGCCATTTCTTGCCGCGGTAATGGACTCAGATTTCTTCCCGTTGTTACCTGAAACAAAACAATCAATTGGGATCGAAATTATCAAAATATATCATCTCCGTAGAAAAATCACCACTCTGTAATTCGCCATGATTTCAGTACTTACCAAAGGCCCTTCGTTGTTGCCAATTCGGAGGGCTCTCCATGAGAACTGCTACCTTCAACTATCAGGAAAGGGTGATTCAAGATTTCCCGCAAAACAGCATCAGCAAGACAAAAAACAAATAAGCAGTCTCAATCTCAAAAAGTTACCTCTGTAAACTCTATAAACCATATTTAAATTGCTGGTGTGGCTGACCTGAGGTTCCAAAGTTGGAAATGAAGGTGCCCGTCGCTGCATCGATTTGAAATCCAACAAGTCAGACTTCTCCATATCCGACTCCCACTTCTTCTCCCTTGCAAATGCATCCTCCACTTTCTCAAGATTGGCATCAGGGTGAACCCTCGCGACAATGAAGTGTTCAAAAAGTGATGTGGGCTCCTTATATTTTGAATGATTCTACAACATAATTAAGCACACATAATTCACCAAGGATAGCAACAGAAAAAGGTGCAAATCTCAACATAAACACAGCAGAAATCAGATGATAGTTGAGTACCAGAGATTTAGAATTAAGCTGATACCACTGGCGTTTCTGGTTTGCCAAAACCTCAGGATTAAAACTCGGCAAGTAACCTTGTTCCCTCGAATCACCACCCCGACGCAAAGCACTCTATTTTCGTTTCTTCCTTTTCCTCCTCCTCCTTCTAGATACAGCTCTCTGCACTTCTCTGTTCATACAAATCAACAAACATAAGGTTCTAAATCTCAATAATTTTAGGGACAAGGCCTTAAGAGAGATCAGATTTTTTCTAAGCAAATCTGGATTGTCACGGGCAGTCTTCCAAGTTTCCTTTTGGTGCTTCTTTTGTATTTGTCGAGAGTACGTTAAATTTCAAATGTTTCCCAGAAACTCAGAAGAGGAAACGGGAGCAAGAAATTGCGGGATTGCTTCAGAATCCAAGCCTTTCACATAAGATTTCATTGCTGATTTACGACTATCACCATCTTTGTCAAGATTTGCCATTTCTTGCCGCGGTAATGGACTCAGATTTCTTCCCGCGGTTGACCTGAAACAAAACAATCAATTGGGATCCAAATTATCAAAACATATCATCTCCGTAGAAAAATCACTACTCTGTAATTAGCAATGATTTCAGTACTTACCAAAGGCCCTTCGTTGGTGCCAATTCGGAGGGCTCTCCATGAGAACTGCTACCTTCAACTATCAGGAAAGGGTCATTCAAGATTTCCCGCAAAACAGCATAAGCAAGACAGAAAACAAATAAGCAATCTCAATCTCAAAAGGTTACCTCTCTAAACACTAAGAACTATCTTTTCGTTTCTTGCCTCCTCCTTCTAGATACTCCTCCCGGCACTTCTTTGTTCACACAAATCAAGAAACTGAAGGTTCTAAATCTCAATAATTTGAGGAACAAGGCATTAAGAGAGATCAGATTTTTTCGAAGCGAACATGGATTTGATGGGCTGTCTTCCTTTTGGGCCTTCGTTGGTTGTTGTCGAGAGTACGTTAAATTTGAAATCCTTCCCTGAAATTCAGAGGAAGAAACGTGAGCATGAAATTGCGGGATTGCTTTAGAATCCAAGCCTTTCACATAAGATTTCAGTGCTGATTTACGACTATCACCATCTTTGTCAAGATTTGCCATTTCTTGCCGCGGTAATGGACTCAGATTTCTTCCCGTTGTTACCTGAAATAAAACAATCAATTGGGATCGAAATTATCAAAATATATCATCTCCGTAGAAAAATCACCACTCTGTAATTCGCCATGATTTCAGTACTTACCAAAGGCCCTTCGTTGTTGCCAATTCGGAGGGCTCTCCATGAGAACTGCTACCTTCAACTATCAGGAAAGGGTGATTCAAGATTTCCCGCAAAACAGCATAAGCAAGACAGAAAACAAATAAGCAATCTCAATCTCAAAAAGTTACCTCTCTAAACACTAAGAACTATCTTTTCGTTTCTTGCCTCCTCCTTCTAGATACTCCTCCCGGCACTTCTTTGTTCACACAAATCAAGAAACTGAAGGTTCTAAATCTCAATAATTTGAGGAACAGGGCATTAAGAGAGATCAGATTTTTTCGAAGCGAACATGGATTTGATGGGCTGTCTTCCTTTTGGGCCTTCGTTGGTTGTTGTCGAGAGTACGTTAAATTTGAAATCGTTCCCTGAAATTTAGAGGAAGAAACGTGAGCATGAAATTGTGGGATTGCTTTAGAATCCAAGCCTTTCACATAAGATTTCATTGCTGATTTACGACTATCACCATCTTTGTCAAGATTTGCCATTTCTTGCCGCGGTAATGGACTCAGATTTCTTCCCGCGGTTGACCTGAAACAAAACAATCAATTGGGATCCAAATTATCAAAACATATCATCTCCGTAGAAAAATCACCACTCTGTAATTCGCCATGATTTCAGTACTTACCAAAGGCCCTTCGTTGTTGCCAATTCGGAGGGCTCTCCATGAGAACTGCTACGTTCAACTATCAGGAAAGGGTGATTCAAGATTTCCCGCAAAACAGCATAAGCAAGACAGAAAACAAATAAGCAATCTCAATCTCAAAAAGTTACCTCTCTAAACACTAAGAACTATCTTTTCGTTTCTTGCCTCCTCCTTCTAGATACTCCTCCCGGCACTTCTTTGTTCACACAAATCAAGAAACTGAAGTTTCTAAATCTCAATAATTTGAGGAACAAGGCATTAAGAGAGATCAGATTTTTTCAAAGCGAACATGGATTTGATGGGCTGTCTTCCTTTTGGGCCTTCGTTGGTTGTTGTCGAGAGTACGTTAAATTTGAAATTGTTCCCTGAAATTCAGAGGAAGAAACGTGAGCATGAAATTGTGGGATTGCTTTAGAATCCAAGCCTTTCACATAAGATTTCATTGCTGATTTACGACTATCACCATCTTTGTCAAGATTTGCCATTTCTTGCCGCGGTAATGGACTCAGATTTCTTCCCGTTGTTACCTGAAACAAAACAATCAATTGGGATCGAAATTATCAAAATATATCATCTCCGTAGAAAAATCACCACTCTGTAATTCGCCATGATTTCAGTACTTACCAAAGGCCCTTCGTTGTTGCCAATTCGGAGGGCTGTCCATGAGAACTGCTACCTTCAACTATCAGGAAAGGGTCATTCAAGATTTCCCGCAAAACAGCATAAGCAAGACAGAAAACAAATAAGCAATCTCAATCTCAAAAAGTTACCTCTCTAAACACTAAGAACTATCTTTTCGTTTCTTGCCTCCTCCTTCTAGATACTCCTCCCGGCACTTCTTTGTTCACACAAATCAAGAAACTGAAGGTTCTAAATCTCAATAATTTGAGGAACAGGGCATTAAGAGAGATCAGATTTTTTCGAAGCGAACATGGATTTGATGGGCTGTCTTCCTTTTGGGCCTTCGTTGGTTGTTGTCGAGAGTACGTTAAATTTGAAATCGTTCCCTGAAATTTAGAGGAAGAAACGTGAGCATGAAATTGTGGGATTGCTTTAGAATCCAAGCCTTTCACATAAGATTTCATTGCTGATTTACGACTATCACCATCTTTGTCAAGATTTGCCATTTCTTGCCGCGGTAATGGACTCAGATTTCTTCCCGCGGTTGACCTGAAACAAAACAATCAATTGGGATCCAAATTATCAAAACATATCATCTCCGTAGAAAAATCACCACTCTGTAATTCGCCATGATTTCAGTACTTACCAAAGGCCCTTCGTTGTTGCCAATTCGGAGGGCTCTCCATGAGAACTGCTACGTTCAACTATCAGGAAAGGGTGATTCAAGATTTCCCGCAAAACAGCATAAGCAAGACAGAAAACAAATAAGCAATCTCAATCTCAAAAAGTTACCTCTCTAAACACTAAGAACTATCTTTTCGTTTCTTGCCTCCTCCTTCTAGATACTCCTCCCGGCACTTCTTTGTTCACACAAATCAAGAAACTGAAGTTTCTAAATCTCAATAATTTGAGGAACAAGGCATTAAGAGAGATCAGATTTTTTCAAAGCGAACATGGATTTGATGGGCTGTCTTCCTTTTGGGCCTTCGTTGGTTGTTGTCGAGAGTACGTTAAATTTGAAATTGTTCCCTGAAATTCAGAGGAAGAAACGTGAGCATGAAATTGTGGGATTGCTTTAGAATCCAAGCCTTTCACATAAGATTTCATTGCTGATTTACGACTATCACCATCTTTGTCAAGATTTGCCATTTCTTGCCGCGGTAATGGACTCAGATTTCTTCCCGTTGTTACCTGAAACAAAACAATCAATTGGGATCGAAATTATCAAAATATATCATCTCCGTAGAAAAATCACCACTCTGTAATTCGCCATGATTTCAGTACTTACCAAAGGCCCTTCGTTGTTGCCAATTCGGAGGGCTGTCCATGAGAACTGCTACCTTCAACTATCAGGAAAGGGTCATTCAAGATTTCCCGCAAAACAGCATAAGCAAGACAGAAAACAAATAAGCAATCTCAATCTCAAAAAGTTACCTCTCTAAACACTAAGAACTATCTTTTCGTTTCTTGCCTCCTCCTTCTAGATACTCCTCCCGGCACTTCTTTGTTCACACAAATCAAGAAACTGAAGGTTCTAAATCTCAATAATTTGAGGAACAGGGCATTAAGAGAGATCAGATTTTTTCGAAGCGAACATGGATTTGATGGGCTGTCTTCCTTTTGGGCCTTCGTTGGTTGTTGTCGAGAGTACGTTAAATTTGAAATCGTTCCCTGAAATTCAGAGGAAGAAACGTGAGCATGAAATTGTGGGATTGCTTTAGAATCCAAGCCTTTCACATAAGATTTCACAGCTGATTTACGACTATCACCATCTTTGTCAAGATTTGCCATTTCTTGCCGCGGTAATGGACTCAGATTTCTTCCCGCGGTTGACCTGAAACAAAACAATCAATTGGGATCGAAATTATCAAAATATATCATCTCCGTAGAAAAATCACCACTCTGTAATTCGCCATGATTTCAGTACCTACCAAAGGCCCTTCGTTGTTGCCAATTCGGAGGGCTCTCCATGAGAACTGCTACCTTCAACTATCAGGAAAGGGTGATTCAAGATTTCCCGCAAAACAGCATCAGCAAGACAGAAAACAAATAAGCAGTCTCAATCTCAAAAAGTTACCTCTGTAAACTCTATAAACCATATTTAAATTGCTGGTGTGGCTGACCTGAGGTTCCAAAGTTGGAAATGAAGGTGCCCGTCGCTGCATCGATTTGAAATCCAACAAGTCAGACTTCTCCATATCCGACTCCCACTTCTTCTCCCTTGCAAATGCATCCTCCACTTTCTCAAGATTGGCATCAGGGTGAAGCCTCGCGACAATGAAGTGTTCAAAAAGTGATGTGGGCTCCTTATATTTTGAATGATTCTACAACATAATTAAGCACACATAATTCACCAAGGATAGCAACAGAAAAAGGTGCAAATCTGAACATAAACACAGCAGAAATCAGATGATAGTTGAGTACCAGAGATTTAGAATTAAGCTGATACCACTGGCGTTTCTGGTTTGCCAAAACCTCAGGATTAAAACTCGGCAAGTAACCTTGTTCCCTCGAATCACCACCCCGACGCAAAGCACTCTATTTTCGTTTCTTCCTTTTCCTCCTCCTCCTTCTAGATAAAGCTCTCTGCACTTCTCTGTTCATACAAATCAACAAACATAAGGTTCTAAATCTCAATAATTTTAGGGACAAGGCCTTAAGAGAGATCAGATTTTTTCTAAGCAAATCTGGATTGTCACGGGCAGTCTTCCAAGTTTCCTTTTGGTGCTTCTTTTGTATTTGTCGAGAGTACGTTAAATTTCAAATGTTTCCCGGAAACTCAGAAGAGGAAACGCGAGCAAGAAATTGCGGGATTGCTTCAGAATCCAAGCCTTTCACATAAGATTTCATTGCTGATTTACGACTATCACCATCTTTGTCAAGATTTGCCATTTCTTGCCGCGGTAATGGACTCAGATTTCTTCCCGCGGTTGACCTGAAACAAAACAATCAATTGGGATCCAAATTATCAAAACATATCATCTCCGTAGAAAAATCACAACTCTGTAATTCGCCATGATTTCAGTACTTACCAAAGGCCCTTCGTTGTTGCCAATTCGGAGGGCTCTCCATGAGAACTGCTACCTTCAACTATCAGGAAAGGGTCATTCAAGATTTCCCGCAAAACAGCATAAGCAAGACAGAAAACAAATAAGCAATCTCAATCTCAAAAAGTTACCTCTCTAAACACTAAGAACTATCTTTTCGTTTCTTGCCTCCTCCTTCTAGATACTCCTCCCGGCACTTCTTTGTTCACACAAATCAAGAAACTGAAGGTTCTAAATCTCAATAATTTGAGGAACAGGGCATTAAGAGAGATCACATTTTTTCGAAGCGAACATGGATTTGATGGGCTGTCTTCTGAGTTTCCTTTTGGGCCTTCGTTGGTTGTTGTCGAGAGTACGTTAAATTTGAAATCGTTCCCTGAAATTCAGAGGAAGAAACGTGAGCATGAAATTGTGGGATTGCTTTAGAATCCAAGCCTTTCACATAAGATTTCAGTGCTGATTTACGACTATCACCATCTTTGTCAAGATTTGCCATTTCTTGCCGCGGTAATGGACTCAGATTTCTTCCCGCGGTTGACCTGAAACAAAACAATCAATTGGGATCCAAATTATCAAAACATATCATCTCCGTAGAAAAATCACCACTCTGTAATTCGCCATGATTTCAGTACTTACCAAAGGCCCTTCGTTGTTGCCAATTCGGAGGGCTCTCCATGAGAACTGCTACCTTCAACTATCAGGAAAGGGTCATTCAAGATTTCCCGCAAAACAGCATAAGCAAGAAAGAAAACAAATAAGCAATCTCAATCTCAAAAAGTTACCTCTCTAAACACTAAGAACAATCTTTTCGTTTCTTGCCTCCTCCTTCTAGATACTCCTCCCGGCACTTCTTTGTTCACACAAATCAAGAAACTGAAGGTTCTAAATCTCAATAATTTGAGGAACAAGGCATTAAGAGAGATCAGATTTTTTCGAAGCGAACATGGATTTGATGGGCTGTCTTCCTTTTGGGCCTTCGTTGGTTGTTGTCGAGAGTACGTTAAATTTGAAATCGTTCCCTGAAATTCAGAGGAAGAAACGTGAGCATGAAATTGCGGGATTGCTTTAGAATCCAAGCCTTTCACATAAGATTTCATTGCTGATTTATGACTATCACCATCTTTGTCAAGATTTGCCATTTCTTGCCGCGGTAATGGACTCAGATTTCTTCCCGTTGTTACCTGAAACAAAACAATCAATTGGGATCGAAATTATCAAAATATATCATCTCCGTAGAAAAATCACCACTCTGTAATTCGCCATGATTTCAGTACTTACCAAAGGCCCTTCGTTGTTGCCAATTCGGAGGGCTCTCCATGAGAACTGCTACCTTCAACTATCAGGAAAGGGTGATTCAAGATTTCCCGCAAAACAGCATCAGCAAGACAGAAAACAAATAAGCAGTCTCAATCTCAAAAAGTTACCTCTGTAAACTCTATAAACCATATTTAAATTGCTGGTGTGGCTGACCTGAGGTTCCAAAGTTGGAAATGAAGGTGCCCGTCGCTGCATCGATTTGAAATCCAACAAGTCAGACTTCTCCATATCCGACTCCCACTTCTTCTCCCTTGCAAATGCATCCTCCACTTTCTCAAGATTGGCATCAGGGTGAAGCCTCGCGACAATGAAGTGTTCAAAAAGTGATGTGGGCTCCTTATATTTTGAATGATTCTACAACATAATTAAGCACACATAATTCTCCAAGGATAGCAACAGAAAAAGGTGCAAATCTCAAGATAAACACAGCAGAAATCAGATGATAGTTGAGTACCAGAGATTTAGAATTAAGCTGATACCACTGGCGTTTCTGGTTTGCCAAAACCTCAGGATTAAAACTCGGCAAGTAACCTTGTTCCCTCGAATCACCACCCCGACGCAAAGCACTCTATTTTCGTTTCTTCCTTTTCCTCCTCCTCCTTCTAGATACAGCTCTCTGCACTTCTCTGTTCATACAAATCAACAAACATAAGGTTCTAAATCTCAATAATTTTAGGGACAAGGCCTTAAGAGAGATCAGATTTTTTCTAAGCAAATCTGGATTGTCACGGGCAGTCTTCCAAGTTTCCTTTTGGTGCTTCTTTTGTATTTGTCGAGAGTACGTTAAATTTCAAATGTTTCCCAGAAACTCAGAAGAGGAAACGTGAGCAAGAAATTGCGGGATTGCTTCAGAATCCAAGCCTTTCACATAAGATTTCATTGCTGATTTACGACTATCACCATCTTTGTCAAGATTTGCCATTTCTTGCCGCGGTAATGGACTCAGATTTCTTCACGCGGTTGACCTGAAACAAAACAATCAATTGGGATCCAAATTATCAAAACATATCATCTCCGTAGAAAAATCACCACTCTGTAATTCGCCATGATTTCAGTACTTACCAAAGGCCCTTCGTTGTTGCCAATTCGGAGGGCTCTCCATGAGAACTGCTACCTTCAACTATCAGGAAAGGGTCATTCAAGATTTCCCGCAAAACAGCATAAGCAAGACAGAAAACAAATAAGCAATCTCAATCTCAAAAAGTTACCTCTCTAAACACTAAGAACTATCTTTTCGTTTCTTGCCTCCTCCTTCTAGATACTCCTCCCGACACTTCTTTTTTCACACAAATCAAGAAACTGAAGGTTCTAAATCTCAATAATTTGAGGAACAGGGCATTAAGAGAGATCAGATTTTTTCGAAGCGAACATGGATTTGATGGGCTGTCTTCTGATTGGGCCTTCGTTGGTTGTTGTCGAGAGTACGTTAAATTTGAAATCGTTCCCTGAAATTCAGAGGAAGAAGCGTGAGCATGAAATTGTGGGATTGCTTTAGAATCCAAGCCTTTCACATAAGATTTCATTGCTGATTTACGACTATCACCATCTTTGTCAAGATTTGCCATTTCTTGCCGCGGTAATGGACTCAGATTTCTTCCCGTTGTTACCTGAAACAAAACAATCAATTGGGATCGAAATTATCAAAATATATCATCTCCGTAGAAAAATCACCACTCTGTAATTCGCCATGATTTCAGTACTTACCAAAGGCCCTTCGTTGTTGCCAATTCGGAGGGCTCTCCATGAGAACTGCTACCTTCAACTATCAGGAAAGGGTGATTCAAGATTTCCCGCAAAACAGCATCAGCAAGACAGAAAAAAAATAAGCAGTCCAATCTCAAAAAGTTACCTCTGTAAACTCTATAAACCATATTTAAATTGCTGGTGTGGCTGACCTGAGGTTCCAAAGTTGGAAATGAAGGTGCCCGTCGCTGCATCGATTTGAAATCCAACAAGTCAGACTTCTCCATATCCGACTCCCACTTCTTCTCCCTTGCAAATGCATCCTCCACTTTCTCAAGATTGGCATCAGGGTGAAGCCTCGCGACAATGAAGTGTTCAAAAAGTGATGTGGGCTCCTTATATTTTGAATGATTCTACAACATAATTAAGCACACATAATTCACCAAGGATAGCAACAGAAAAAGGTGCAAATCTCAACATAAACACAGCAGAAATCAGATGATAGTTGAGTACCAGAGATTTAGAATTAAGCTGATACCACTGGCGTTTCTGGTTTGCCAAAACCTCAGGATTAAAACTCGGCAAGTAACCTTGTTCCCTCGAATCACCACCCCGACGCAAAGCACTCTATTTTCGTTTCTTCCTTTTCCTCCTCCTCCTTCTAGATACAGCTCTCTGCACTTCTCTGTTCATACAAATCAACAAACATAAGGTTCTAAATCTCAATAATTTTAGGGACAAGGCCTTAAGAGAGATCAGATTTTTTCTAAGCAAATCTGGATTGTCACGGGCAGTCTTCCAAGTTTCCTTTTGGTGCTTCTTTTGTATTTGTCGAGAGTACGTTAAATTTCAAATGTTTCCCAGAAACTCAGAAGAGGAAACGTGAGCAAGAAATTGCGGGATTGCTTTAGAATCCAAGCCTTTCACATAAGATTTCATTGCTGATTTACGACTATCACCATCTTTGTCAAGATTTGCCATTTCTTGCCGCGGTAATGGACTCAGATTTCTTCCCGCGGTTGACCTGAAACAAAACAATCAATTGGGATCCAAATTATCAAAACATATCATCTCCGTAGAAAAATCACCACTCTGTAATTCGCCATGATTTCAGTACTTACCAAAGGCCCTTCGTTGTTGCCAATTCGGAGGGCTCTCCATGAGAACTGCTACCTTCAACTATCAGGAAAGGGTTATTCAAGATTTCCCGCAAAACAGCATAAGCAAGATAGAAAACAAATAAGCAATCTCAATCTCAAAAAGTTACCTCTCTAAACACTAAGAACTATCTTTTCGTTTCTTGCCTCCTCCTTCTAGATACTCCTCCCGGCACTTCTTTTTTCACACAAATCAAGAAACTGAAGGTTCTAAATCTCAATAATTTGAGGAACAGGGCATTAAGAGAGATCAGATTTTTTCGAAGCGAACATGGATTTGATGGGCTGTCTTCTGAGTTTCCTTTTGGGCCTTCGTTGGTTGTTGTCGAGAGTACGTTAAATTTGAAATCGTTCCCTGAAATTCAGAGGAAGAAGCGTGAGCATGAAATTGTGGGATTGCTTTAGAATCCAAGCCTTTCACATAAGATTTCATTGCTGATTTACGACTATCACCATCTTTGTCAAGATTTGCCATTTCTTGCCGCGGTAATGGACTCAGATTTCTTCCCGTTGTTACCTGAAACAAAACAATCAATTGGGATCGAAATTATCAAAATATATCATCTCCGTAGAAAAATCACCACTCTGTAATTCGCCATGATTTCAGTACTTACCAAAGGCCCTTCGTTGTTGCCAATTCGGAGGGCTCTCCATGAGAACTGCTACCTTTAACTATCAGGAAAGGGTGATTCAAGATTTCCCGCAAAACAGCATCAGCAAGACAGAAAACAAATAAGCAGTCTCAATCTCAAAAAGTTACCTCTGTAAACTCTATAAACCATATTTAAATTGCTGGTGTGGCTGACCTGAGGTTCCAAAGTTGGAAATGAAGGTGCCCGTCGCTGCATCGATTTGAAATCCAACAAGTCAGACTTCTCCATATCCGACTCCCACTTCTTCTCCCTTGCAAATGCATCCTCCACTTTCTCAAGATTGGCATCAGGGTGAAGCCTCGCGACAATGAAGTGTTCAAAAAGTGATGTGGGCTCTTTATATTTTGAATGATTCTACAACATAATTAAGCACACATAATTCTCCAAGGATAGCAACAGAAAAAGGTGCAAATCTCAATATAAACACAGCAGAAATCAGATGATAGTTGAGTACCAGAGATTTAGAATTAAGCTGATACCACTGGCGTTTCTGGTTTGCCAAAACCTCAGGATTAAAACTCGGCAAGTAACCTTGTTCCCTCGAATCACCACCCCGACGCAAAGCACTCTATTTTCGTTTCTTCCTTTTCCTCCTCCTCCTTCTAGATACAGCTCTCTGCACTTCTCTGTTCATACAAATCAACAAACATAAGGTTCTAAATCTCAATAATTTTAGGGACAAGGCCTTAAGAGAGATCAGATTTTTTCTAAGCAAATCTGGATTGTCACGGGCAGTCTTCCAAGTTTCCTTTTGGTGCTTCTTTTGTATTTGTCGAGAGTACGTTAAATTTCAAATGTTTCCCAGAAACTCAGAAGAGGAAACGTGAGCAAGAAATTGCGGGATTGCTTCAGAATCCAAGCCTTTCACATAAGATTTCATTGCTGATTTACGACTATCACCATCTTTGTCAAGATTTGCCATTTCTTGCCGCGGTAATGGACTCAGATTTCTTCACGCGGTTGACCTGAAACAAAACAATCAATTGGGATCCAAATTATCAAAACATATCATCTTCGTAGAAAAATCACCACTCTGTAATTCTCCATGATTTCAGTACTTACCAAAGGCCCTTCGTTGTTGCCAATTCGGAGGGCTCTCCATGAGAACTGCTACCTTCAACTATCAGGAAAGGGTCATTCAAGATTTCCCTCAAAACAGCATAAGCAAGACAGAAAACAAATAAGCAATCTCAATCTCAAAAAGTTACCTCTCTAAACACTAAGAACTATCTTTTCGTTTCTTGCCTCCTCCTTCTAGATACTCCTCCCGGCACTTCTTTTTTCACACAAATCAAGAAACTGAAGGTTCTAAATCTCAATAATTTGAGGAATAGGGCATTAAGAGAGATCAGATTTTTTCGAAGCGAACATGGATTTGATGGGCTGTCTTCTGATTGGGCCTTCGTTGGTTGTTGTCGAGAGTACGTTAAATTTGAAATCGTTCCCTGAAATTCAGAGGAAGAAGCGTGAGCATGAAATTGTGGGATTGCTTTAGAATCCAAGCCTTTCACATAAGATTTCATTGCTGATTTACGACTATCACCATCTTTGTCAAGATTTGCCATTTCTTGCCGCGGTAATGGACTCAGATTTCTTCCCGTTGTTACCTGAAACAAAACAATCAATTGGGATCGAAATTATCAAAATATATCATCTCCATAGAAAAATCACCACTCTGTAATTCGCCATGATTTCAGTACTTACCAAAGGCCCTTCGTTGTTGCCAATTCGGAGGGCTCTCCATGAGAACTGCTACCTTCAACTATCAGGAAAGGGTGATTCAAGATTTCCCGCAAAACAGCATCAACAAGACAGAAAACAAATAAGCAGTCTCAATCTCAAAAAGTTACCTCTGTAAACTCTATAAACCATAATTAAATTGCTGGTGTGGCTGACCTGAGGTTCCAAAGTTGGAAATGAAGGTGCCCGTCGCTGCATCGATTTGAAATCCAACAAGTCAGACTTCTCCATATCCGACTCCCACTTCTTCTCCCTTGCAAATGCATCCTCCACTTTCTCAAGATTGGCATCAGGGTGAAGCCTCGCGACAATGAAGTGTTCAAAAAGTGATGTGGGCTCCTTATATTTTGAATGATTCTACAACATAATTAAGCACACATAATTCACCAAGGATAGCAACAGAAAAAGGTGCAAATCTCAACATAAACACAGCAGAAATCAGATGATAGTTGAGTACCAGAGATTTAGAATTAAGCTGATACCACTGGCGTTTCTGGTTTGCCAAAACCTCAGGATTAAAACTCGGCAAGTAACCTTGTTCCCTCGAACCACCACCCCGACGCAAAGCACTCTATTTTCGTTTCTTCCTTTTCCTCCTCCTCCTTCTAGATACAGCTCTCTGCACTTCTCTGTTCATACAAATCAACAAACATAAGGTTCTAAATCTCAATAATTTTAGGGACAAGGCCTTAAGAGAGATCAGATTTTTTCTAAGCAAATCTGGATTGTCAAGGGCAGTCTTCCAAGTTTCCTTTTGGTGCTTCTTTTGTTTTTGTCGAGAGTACGTTAAATTTCAAATGTTTCCCAGAAACTCAGAAGAGGAAACGTGAGCAAGAAATTGCGGGATTGCTTCAGAATCCAAGCCTTTCACATAAGATTTCATTGCTGATTTACGACTATCACCATCTTTGTCAAGATTTGCCATTTCTTGCCGCGGTAATGGACTCAGATTTCTTCCCGCGGTTGACCTGAAACAAAACAATCAATTGGGATCCAAATTATCAAAACATATCATCTCCGTAGAAAAATCACGACTCTGTAATTAGCAATGATTTCAGTACTTACCAAAGGCCCTTCGTTGTTGCCAATTCGGAGGGCTCTCCATGAGAACTGCTACCTTCAACTATCAGGAAAGGGTCATTCAAGATTTCCCGCAAAACAGCATAAGCAAGACAGAAAACAAATAAGCAATCTCAATCTCAAAAAGTTACCTCTCTAAACACTAAGAACTATCTTTTCGTTTCTTGCCTCCTCCTTCTAGATACTCCTCCCGGCACTTCTTTGTTCACACAAATCAAGAAACTGAAGGTTCTAAATCTCAATAATTTGAGGCACAGGGCATTAAGAGAGATCACATTTTTTCGAAGCGAACATGGATTTGATGGGCTGTCTTCTGAGTTTCCTTTTGGGCCTTCGTTGGTTGTTGTCGAGAGTATGTTAAATTTGAAATCGTTCCCTGAAATTCAGAGGAAGAAACGTGAGCATGAAATTGCGGGATTGCTTCAGAATCCAAGCCTTTCACATAAGATTTCATTGCTGATTTACGACTATCACCATCTTTGTCAAGATTTGCCATTTCTTGCCGCGGTAATGGACTCAGATTTCTTCCCGCGGTTGACCTGAAACAAAACAATCAATTGGGATCCAAATTATCAAAACATATCATGTCCATAGAAAAATCACCACTCTGTAATTCGCCATGATTTCAGTACTTACCAAAGGCCCTTCGTTGTTGCCAATTCGGAGGGCTCTCCATGAGAACTGCTACCTTCAACTATCAGGAAAGGGTCATTCAAGATTTCCCGCAAAACAGCATAAGCAAGACAGAAAACAAATAAGCAATCTCAATCTCAAAAAGTTACCTCTCTAAACACTAAGAACTATCTTTTCGTTTCTTGCCTCCTCCTTCTAGATACTCCTCCCGGCACTTCTTTGTTCACACAAATCAAGAAACTGAAGGTTCTAAATCTCAATAATTTGAGGCACAGGGCATTAAGAGAGATCACATTTTTTCGAAGCGAACATGGATTTGATGGGCTGTCTTCTGAGTTTCCTTTTGGGCCTTCGTTGGTTGTTGTCGAGAGTATGTTAAATTTGAAATCGTTCCCTGAAATTCAGAGGAAGAAACGTGAGCATGAAATTGCGGGATTGCTTCAGAATCCAAGCCTTTCACATAAGATTTCATTGCTGATTTACGACTATCACCATCTTTGTCAAGATTTGCCATTTCTTGCCGCGGTAATGGACTCAGATTTCTTCCCGCGGTTGACCTAAAACAAAACAATCAATTGGGATCCAAATTATCAAAACATATCATGTCCATAGAAAAATCACCACTCTGTAATTCGCCATGATTTCAGTACTTACCAAAGGCCCTTCGTTGTTGCCAATTCGGAGGGCTCTCCATGAGAACTGCTACCTTCAACTATCAGGAAAGGGTCATTCAAGATTTCCCGCAAAACAGCATAAGCAAGACAGAAAACAAATAAGCAATCTCAATCTCAAAAAGTTACCTCTCTAAACACTAAGAACTATCTTTTCGTTTCTTGCCTCCTCCTTCTAGATACTCCTCCCGGCACTTCTTTGTTCACACAAATCAAGAAACTGAAGGTTCTAAATCTCAATAATTTGAGGCACAGGGCATTAAGAGAGATCACATTTTTTCGAAGCGAACATGGATTTGATGGGCTGTCTTCTGAGTTTCCTTTTGGGCCTTCGTTGGTTGTTGTCGAGAGTACGTTAAATTTGAAATCGTTCCCTGAAATTCAGAGGAAGAAACGTGAGCATGAAATTGCGGGATTGCTTCAGAATCCAAGCCTTTCACATAAGATTTCATTGCTGATTTACGACTATCACCATCTTTGTCAAGATTTGCCATTTCTTGCCGCGGTAATGGACTCAGATTTCTTCCCGCGGTTGACCTGAAACAAAACAATCAATTGGGATCCAAATTATCAAAACATATCATGTCCATAGAAAAATCACCACTCTGTAATTCGCCATGATTTCAGTAGTTACCAAAGGCCCTTCGTTGTTGCCAATTCGGAGGGCTCTCCATGAGAACTGCTACCTTCAACTATCAGGAAAGGGTCATTCAAGATTTCCCGCAAAACAGCATAAGCAAGACAGAAAACAAATAAGCAATCTCAATCTCAAAAAGTTACCTCTCTAAACACTAAGAACTATCTTTTCGTTTCTTGCCTCCTCCTTCTAGATACTCCTCCCGGCACTTCTTTGTTCACACAAATCAAGAAACTGAAAGTTCTAAATCTCAATAATTTGAGGCACAGGGCATTAAGAGAGATCACATTTTTTCGAAGCGAACATGGATTTGATGGGCTGTCTTCTGAGTTTCCTTTTGGGCCTTCGTTGGTTGTTGTCGAGAGTATGTTAAATTTGAAATCGTTCCCTGAAATTCAGAGGAAGAAACGTGAGCATGAAATTGCGGGATTGCTTCAGAATCCAAGCCTTTCACATAAGATTTCATTGCTGATTTACGACTATCACCATCTTTGTCAAGATTTGCCATTTCTTGCCGCGGTAATGGACTCAGATTTCTTCCCGTGGTTGACCTGAAACAAAACAATCAATTGGGATCCAAATTATCAAAACATATCATCTCCGTAGAAAAATCACTACTCTGTAATTAGCAATAATTTCAGTACTTACCAAAGGCCCTTCGTTGTTGCCAATTCGGAGGGCTCTCCATGAGAACTGCTACCTTCAACTATCAGGAAAGGGTGATTCAAGATTTCCCGCAAAACAGCATAAGCAAGACAGAAAACAAATAAGCAATCTCAATCTCAAAAAGTTACCTCTCTAAACACTAAGAACTATCTTTTCGTTTCTTGCCTCCTCCTTCTAGATACTCCTCCCGGCACTTCTTTGTTCACACAAATCAAGAAACTGAAGGTTCTAAATCTCAATAATTTGAGGCACAGGGCATTAAGAGAGATCACATTTTTTCGAAGCGAACATGGATTTGATGGGCTGTCTTCTGAGTTTCCTTTTGGGCCTTCGTTGGTTGTTGTCGAGAGTATGTTAAATTTGAAATCGTTCCCTGAAATTCAGAGGAAGAAACGTGAGCATGAAATTGCGGGATTGCTTCAGAATCCAAGCCTTTCACATAAGATTTCATTGCTGATTTACGACTATCACCATCTTTGTCAAGATTTGCCTTTTCTTGCCGCGGTAATGGACTCAGATTTCTTCCCGCGGTTGACCTGAAACAAAACAATCAATTGGGATCCAAATTATCAAAACATATCATCTCCGTAGAAAAATCACTACTCTGTAATTAGCAATGATTTCAATACTTACCGAAGGCCCTTCGTTGTTGCCAATTCGGAGGGCTCTCCATGAGAACTGCTACCTTCAACTATCAGGAAAGGGTCATTCAAGATTTCCCGCAAAACAGCATAAGCAAGACAGAAAACAAATAAGCAATCTCAATCTCAAAAAGTTACCTCTCTGAACACTAAGAACTATCTTTTCGTTTCTTGCCTCCTCCTCCTAGATACTCCTCCCGGCACTTCTTTGTTCACACAAATCAAGAAACTGAAGGTTCTAAATCTCAATAATTTGAGGAACAGGGCATTAAGAGAGATCACATTTTTTCGAAGCGAACATGGATTTGATGGGCTGTCTTCTGAGTTTCCTTTTGGGCCTTCGTTGGTTGTTGTCGAGAGTATGTTAAATTTGAAATCGTTCCCTGAAATTCAGAGGAAGAAACGTGAGCATGAAATTGCGGGATTGCTTCAGAATCCAAGCCTTTCACATAAGATTTCATTGCTGATTTACGACTATCACCATCTTTGTCAAGATTTGCCATTTCTTGCCGCGGTAATGGACTCAGATTTCTTCCCGCGGTTGACCTGAAACAAAACAATCAATTGGGATCCAAATTATCAAAACATATCATCTCCATAGAAAAATCACCACTCTGTAATTCGCCATGATTTCAGTACTTACCAAAGGCCCTTCGTTGTTGCCAATTCGGAGGGCTCTCCATGAGAACTGCTACCTTCAACTATCAGGAAAGGGTCATTCAAGATTTCCCGCAAAACAGCATAAGCAAGACAGAAAACAAATAAGCAATCTCAATCTCAAAAAGTTACCTCTCTAAACACTAAGAACTATCTTTTCGTTTCTTGCCTCCTCCTTCTAGATACTCCTCCCGGCACTTCTTTTTTCACACAAATCAAGAAACTGAAGGTTCTAAATCTCAATAATTTGAGGAACAGGGCATTAAGAGAGATCAGATTTTTTCGAAGCGAACATGGATTTGATGGGCTGTCTTCTGATTGGGCCTTCGTTGGTTGTTGTCGAGAGTACGTTAAATTTGAAATCGTTCCCTGAAATTCAGAGGAAGAAGCGTGAGCATGAAATTGTGGGATTGCTTTAGAATCCAAGCCTTTCACATAAGATTTCATTGCTGATTTACGACTATCACCATCTTTGTCAAGATTTGCCATTTCTTGCCGCGGTAATGGACTCAGATTTCTTCCCGTTGTTACCTGAAACAAAACAATCAATTGGGATCGAAATTATCAAAATATATCATCTCCGTAGAAAAATCACCACTCTGTAATTCGCCATGATTTCAGTACTTACCAAAGGCCCTTCGTTGTTGCCAATTCGGAGGGCTCTCCATGAGAACTGCTACCTTCAACTATCAGGAAAGGGTCATTCAAGATTTCCCGCAAAACAGCATAAGCAAGACAGAAAACAAATAAGCAATCTCAATCTCAAAAAGTTACCTCTCTAAACACTAAGAACTATCTTTTCGTTTCTTGCCTCCTCCTTCTAGATACTCCTCCCGGCACTTCTTTGTTCACACAAATCAAGAAACTGAAGGTTCTAAATCTCAATAATTTGAGGCACAGGGCATTAAGAGAGATCACATTTTTTCGAAGCGAACATGGATTTGATGGGCTGTCTTCCTTTTGGGCCTTCGTTGGTTGTTGTCGAGAGTACGTTAAATTTGAAATCGTTCCCTGAAATTCAGAGGAAGAAACGTGAGCATGAAATTGTGGGATTGCTTTAGAATCCAAGCCTTTCACATAAGATTTCATTGCTGATTTACGACTATCACCATCTTTGTCAAGATTTGCCATTTCTTGCCGCGGTAATGGACTCAGATTTCTTCCCGTTGTTACCTGAAACAAAACAATCAATTGGGATCCAAATTATCAAAATATATCATCTCCGTAGAAAAATCACCACTCTGTAATTCGCCATGATTTCAGTACTTACCAAAGGCCCTTCGTTGTTGCCAATTCGGAGGGCTCTCCATGAGAACTGCTACCTTCAACTATCAGGAAAGGGTGATTCAAGATTTCCCGCAAAACAGCATCAACAAGACAGAAAACAAATAAGCAGTCTCAATCTCAAAAAGTTACCTCTGTAAACTCTATAAACCATATTTAAATTGCTGGTGTGGCTGACCTGAGGTTCCAAAGTTGGAAATGAAGGTGCCCGTCGCTGCATCGATTTGAAATCCAACAAGTCAGACTTCTCCATATCCGACTCCCACTTCTTCTCCCTTGCAAATGCATCCTCCACTTTCTCAAGATTGGCATCAGGGTGAAGCCTCGCAATAATGAAGTGTTCAAAAAGTGATGTGGGCTCCTTATATTTTGAATGATTCTACAACATAATTAAGCACACATAATTCACCAAGGATAGCAACAGAAAAAGGTGCAAATCTCAACATAAACACAGCAGAAATCAGATGATAGTTGAGTACCAGAGATTTAGAATTAAGCTGATACCACTGGCGTTTCTGGTTTGCCACAACCTCAGGATTAAAACTCGGCAAGTAACCTTGTTCCCTCGAATCACCACCCCGACGCAAAGCACTCTATTTTCGTTTCTTCCTTTTCCTCCTCCTCCTTCTAGATACAGCTCTCCGCACTTCTCTGTTCATACAAATCAACAAACATAAGGTTCTAAATCTCAATAATTTTAGGGACAAGGCCTTAAGAGAGATCAGATTTTTTCTAAGCAAATCTGGATTGTCACGGGCAGTCTTCCAAGTTTCCTTTTGGTGCTTCTTTTGTTTTTGTCGAGAGTACGTTAAATTTCAAATGTTTCCCAGAAACTCAGAAGAGGAAACGTGAGCAAGAAATTGCGGGATTGCTTCAGAATCCAAGCCTTTCACATAAGATTTCATTGCTGATTTACGACTATCACCATCTTTGTCAAGATTTGCCATTTCTTGCCGCGGTAATGGACTCAGATTTCTTCCCGCGGTTGACCTGAAACAAAACAATCAATTGGGATCCAAATTATCAAAACATATCATCTCCGTAGAAAAATCACGACTCTGTAATTAGCAATGATTTCAGTACTTACCAAAGGCCCTTCGTTGTTGCCAATTCGGAGGGCTCTCCATGAGAACTGCTACCTTCAACTATCAGGAAAGGGTCATTCAAGATTTCCCGCAAAACAGCATAAGCAAGACAGAAAACAAATAAGCAATCTCAATCTCAAAAAGTTACCTCTCTAAACACTAAGAACTATCTTTTCGTTTCTTGCCTCCTCCTTCTAGATACTCCTCCCGGCACTTCTTTGTTCACACAAATCAAGAAACTGAAGGTTCTAAATCTCAATAATTTGAGGCACAGGGCATTAAGAGAGATCACATTTTTTCGAAGCGAACATGGATTTGATGGGCTGTCTTCCTTTTGGGCCTTCGTTGGTTGTTGTCGAGAGTACGTTAAATTTGAAATCGTTCCCTGAAATTCAGAGGAAGAAACGTGAGCATGAAATTGTGGGATTGCTTTAGAATCCAAGCCTTTCACATAAGATTTCATTGCTGATTTACGACTATCACCATCTTTGTCAAGATTTGCCATTTCTTGCCGCGGTAATGGACTCAGATTTCTTCCCGTTGTTACCTGAAACAAAACAATCAATTGGGATCCAAATTATCAAAATATATCATCTCCGTAGAAAAATCACCACTCTGTAATTCGCCATGATTTCAGTACTTACCAAAGGCCCTTCGTTGTTGCCAATTCGGAGGGCTCTCCATGAGAACTGCTACCTTCAACTATCAGGAAAGGGTGATTCAAGATTTCCCGCAAAACAGCATCAACAAGACAGAAAACAAATAAGCAGTCTCAATCTCAAAAAGTTACCTCTGTAAACTCTATAAACCATATTTAAATTGCTGGTGTGGCTGACCTGAGGTTCCAAAGTTGGAAATGAAGGTGCCCGTCGCTGCATCGATTTGAAATCCAACAAGTCAGACTTCTCCATATCCGACTCCCACTTCTTCTCCCTTGCAAATGCATCCTCCACTTTCTCAAGATTGGCATCAGGGTGAAGCCTCGCGATAATGAAGTGTTCAAAAAGTGATGTGGGCTCCTTATATTTTGAATGATTCTACAACATAATTAAGCACACATAATTCACCAAGGATAGCAACAGAAAAAGGTGCAAATCTCAACATAAACACAGCAGAAATCAGATGATAGTTGAGTACCAGAGATTTAGAATTAAGCTGATACCACTGGCGTTTCTGGTTTGCCAAAACCTCAGGATTAAAACTCGGCAAGTAACCTTGTTCCCTCGAATCACCACCCCGACGCAAAGCACTCTATTTTCGTTTCTTCCTTTTCCTCCTCCTCCTTCTAGATACAGCTCTCCGCACTTCTCTGTTCATACAAATCAACAAACATAAGGTTCTAAATCTCAATAATTTTAGGGACAAGGCCTTAAGAGAGATCAGATTTTTTCTAAGCAAATCTGGATTGTCACGGGCAGTCTTCCAAGTTTCCTTTTGGTGCTTCTTTTGTTTTTGTCGAGAGTACGTTAAATTTCAAATGTTTCCCAGAAACTCAGAAGAGGAAACGTGAGCAAGAAATTGCGGGATTGCTTCAGAATCCAAGCCTTTCACATAAGATTTCATTGCTGATTTACGACTATCACCATCTTTGTCAAGATTTGCCATTTCTTGCCGCGGTAATGGACTCAGATTTCTTCCCGCGGTTGACCTGAAACAAAACAATCAATTGGGATCCAAATTATCAAAACATATCATCTCCGTAGAAAAATCACGACTCTGTAATTAGCAATGATTTCAGTACTTACCAAAGGCCCTTCGTTGTTGCCAATTCGGAGGGCTCTCCATGAGAACTGCTACCTTCAACTATCAGGAAAGGGTCATTCAAGATTTCCCGCAAAACAGCATAAGCAAGACAGAAAACAAATAAGCAATCTCAATCTCAAAAAGTTACCTCTCTAAACACTAAGAACTATCTTTTCGTTTCTTGCCTCCTCCTTCTAGATACTCCTCCCGGCACTTCTTTGTTCACACAAATCAAGAAACTGAAGGTTCTAAATCTCAATAATTTGAGGCACAGGGCATTAAGAGAGATCACATTTTTTCGAAGCGAACATGGATTTGATGGGCTGTCTTCTGAGTTTCCTTTTGGGCCTTCGTTGGTTGTTGTCGAGAGTATGTTAAATTTGAAATCGTTCCCTGAAATTCAGAGGAAGAAACGTGAGCATGAAATTGCGGGATTGCTTCAGAATCCAAGCCTTTCACATAAGATTTCATTGCTGATTTACGACTATCACCATCTTTGTCAAGATTTGCCATTTCTTGCCGCGGTAATGGACTCAGATTTCTTCCCGCGGTTGACCTGAAACAAAACAATCAATTGGGATCCAAATTATCAAAACATATCATCTCCGTAGAAAAATCACTACTCTGTAATTAGCAATGATTTCAGTACTTACCAAAGGCCCTTCATTGTTGCCAATTCGGAGGGCTCTCCATGAGAACTGCTACCTTCAACTATCAGGAAAGGGTCATTCAAGATTTCCCGCAAAACAGCATAAGCAAGACAGAAAACAAATAAGCAATCTCAATCTCAAAAAGTTACCTCTCTGAACACTAAGAACTATCTTTTCGTTTCTTGCCTCCTCCTTCTAGATACTCCTCCCGGCACTTCTTTGTTCACACAAATCAAGAAACTGAAGGTTCTAAATCTCAATAATTTGAGGAACAGGGCATTAAGAGAGATCACATTTTTTCGAAGCGAACATGGATTTGATGGGCTGTCTTCTGAGTTTCCTTTTGGGCCTTCGTTGGTTGTTGTCGAGAGTACGTTAAATTTGAAATCGTTCCCTGAAATTCAGAGGAAGAAACGTGAGCATGAAATTGCGGGATTGCTTCAGAATCCAAGCCTTTCACATAAGATTTCATTGCTGATTTACGACTATCACCATCTTTGTCAAGATTTGCCATTTCTTGCCGCGGTAATGGACTCAGATTTCTTCCCGCGGTTGACCTGAAACAAAACAATCAATTGGGATCCAAATTATCAAAATATATCATCTCCGTAGAAAAATCACCACTCTGTAATTCGCCATGATTTCAGTACGTACCAAAGGCCCTTCGTTGTTGCCAATTCGGAGGGCTCTCCATGAGAACTGCTACCTTCAACTATCAGGAAAGGGTCATTCAAGATTTCCCGCAAAACAGCATAAGCAAGACAGAAAACAAACAAGCAATCTCAATCTCAAAAAGTTACCTCTCTAAACACTAAGAACTATCTTTTCGTTTCTTGCCTCCTCCTTCTAGATACTCCTCCCGGCACTTCTTTGTTCACACAAATCAAGAAACTGAAGGTTCTAAATCTCAATAATTTGAGGCACAGGGCATTAAGAGAGATCACATTTTTTCGAAGCGAACATGGATTTGATGGGCTGTCTTCTGAGTTTCCTTTTGGGCCTTCGTTGGTTGTTGTCGAGAGTACGTTAAATTTGAAATCGTTCCCTGAAATTCAGAGGAAGAAACGTGAGCATGAAATTGCGGGATTGCTTCAGAATCCAAGCCTTTCACATAAGATTTCATTGCTGATTTACGACTATCACCATCTTTGTCAAGATTTGCCATTTCTTGCCGCGGTAATGGACTCAGATTTCTTCCCGCGGTTGACCTGAAACAAAACAATCAATTGGGATCCAAATTATCAAAACATATCATCTCCGTAGAAAAATCACCACTCTGTAATTCGCCATGATTTCAGTACTTACCAAAGGCCCTTCGTTGTTGCCAATTCGGAGGGCTCTCCATGAGAACTGCTACCTTCAACTATCAGGAAAGGGTCATTCAAGATTTCCCGCAAAACAGCATAAGCAAGACAGAAAACAAACAAGCAATCTCAATCTCAAAAAGTTACCTCTCTAAACACTAAGAACTATCTTTTCGTTTCTTGCCTCCTCCTTCTAGATACTCCTCCCGGCACTTCTTTGTTCACACAAATCAAGAAACTGAAGGTTCTAAATCTCAATAATTTGAGGCACAGGGCATTAAGAGAGATCACATTTTTTCGAAGCGAACATGGATTTGATGGGCTGTCTTCTGAGTTTCCTTTTGGGCCTTCGTTGGTTGTTGTCGAGAGTACGTTAAATTTGAAATCGTTCCCTGAAATTCAGAGGAAGAAACGTGAGCATGAAATTGCGGGATTGCTTCAGAATCCAAGCCTTTCACATAAGATTTCATTGCTGATTTACGACTATCACCATCTTTGTCAAGATTTGCCATTTCTTGCCGCGGTAATGGACTCAGATTTCTTCCCGCGGTTGACCTGAAACAAAACAATCAATTGGGATCCAAATTATCAAAACATATCATCTCCGTAGAAAAATCACTACTCTGTAATTAGCAATGATTTCAGTACTTACCAAAGGCCCTTCGTTGTTGCCAATTCGGAGGGCTCTCCATGAGAACTGCTACCTTCAACTATCAGGAAAGGGTCATTCAAGATTTCCCGCAAAACAGCATAAGCAAGACAGAAAACAAATAAGCAATCTCAATCTCAAAAAGTTACCTCTCTAAACACTAAGAACTATCTTTTCGTTTCTTGCCTCCTCCTTCTAGATACTCCTCCCGGCACTTCTTTGTTCACACAAATCAAGAAACTGAAGGTTCTAAATCTCAATAATTTGAGGCACAGGGCATTAAGAGAGATCACATTTTTTCGAAGCGAACATGGATTTGATGGGCTGTCTTCTGAGTTTCCTTTTGGGCCTTCGTTGGTTGTTGTCGAGAGTATGTTAAATTTGAAATCGTTCCCTGAAATTCAGAGGAAGAAACGTGAGCATGAAATTGCGGGATTGCTTCAGAATCCAAGCCTTTCACATAAGATTTCATTGCTGATTTACGACTATCACCATCTTTGTCAAGATTTGCCATTTCTTGCCGCGGTAATGGACTCAGATTTCTTCCCGCGGTTGACCTGAAACAAAACAATCAATTGGGATCCAAATTATCAAAACATATCATCTCCGTAGAAAAATCACCACTCTGTAATTCGCCATGATTTCAGTACTTACCAAAGGCCCTTCGTTGTTGCCAATTCGGAGGGCTCTCCATGAGAACTGCTACCTTCAACTATCAGGAAAGGGTCATTCAAGATTTCCCGCAAAACAGCATAAGCAAGACAGAAAACAAATAAGCAATCTCAATCTCAAAAAGTTACCTCTCTAAACACTAAGAACTATCTTTTCGTTTCTTGCCTCCTCCTTCTAGATACTCCTCCCGGCACTTCTTTGTTCACACAAATCAAGAAACTGAAGGTTCTAAATCTCAATAATTTGAGGCACAGGGCATTAAGAGAGATCACATTTTTTCGAAGCGAACATGGATTTGATGGGCTGTCTTCTGAGTTTCCTTTTGGGCCTTCGTTGGTTGTTGTCGAGAGTACGTTAAATTTGAAATCGTTCCCTGAAATTCAGAGGAAGAAACGTGAGCATGAAATTGCGGGATTGCTTCAGAATCCAAGCCTTTCACATAAGATTTCATTGCTGATTTACGACTATCACCATCTTTGTCAAGATTTGCCATTTCTTGCCGCGGTAATGGACTCAGATTTCTTCCCGCGGTTGACCTGAAACAAAACAATCAATTGGGATCCAAATTATCAAAACATATCATCTCCGTAGAAAAATCACTACTCTGTAATTAGCAATGATTTCAGTACTTACCAAAGGCCCTTCGTTGTTGCCAATTCGGAGGGCTCTCCATGAGAACTGCTACCTTCAACTATCAGGAAAGGGTCATTCAAGATTTCCCGCAAAACAGCATAAGCAAGACAGAAAACAAATAAGCAATCTCAATCTCAAAAAGTTACCTCTCTAAACACTAAGAACTATCTTTTCGTTTCTTGCCTCCTCCTTCTAGATACTCCTCCCGGCACTTCTTTGTTCACACAAATCAAGAAACTGAAGGTTCTAAATCTCAATAATTTGAGGAACAGGGCATTAAGAGAGATCAGATTTTTTCGAAGCGAACATGGATTTGATGGGCTGTCTTCTGAGTTTCCTTTTGGGCCTTCGTTGGTTGTTGTCGAGAGTACGTTAAATTTGAAATCGTTCCCTGAAATTCAGAGGAAGAAGCGTGAGCATGAAATTGCGGGATTGCTTCAGAATCCAAGCCTTTCACATAAGATTTCATTGCTGATTTACGACTATCACCATCTTTGTCAAGATTTGCCATTTCTTGCCGCGGTAATGGACTCAGATTTCTTCCCGCGGTTGACCTGAAACAAAACAATCAATTGGGATCCAAATTATCAAAACATATCATCTCCGTAGAAAAATCACCACTCTGTAATTCGCCATGATTTCAGTACGTACCAAAGGCCCTTCGTTGTTGCCAATTCGGAGGGCTCTCCATGAGAAATGCTACCTTCAACTATCAGGAAAGGGTCA
>CM045919.1:6629363-6649438 GCA_025169955.1 Salix arbutifolia | reverse complement strand
ATGAAATCTGATGTGAAAGGCTTGGATTCTAAAGCAATCCCACAATTTCATGCTCACGTTTCTTCCTCTGAGTTTCAGGGGACGATTTCAAATTTAACGTCCTCTCGACAACAACCAACGAAGGCCCAGAAGACAGCCCATCAAATCCATATTCGCTTCGAAAAAATCTGATCTCTCTTAATGCCTTGTTCCTCAAATTATTGAGATTTAGAACCTTATGTTTGTTGAATTGTGTGGACAGAGAAGTGCGGAGAGCAGTGTCTAGAAGGAGGAGGAGGAAAAGGAAGAAGCGAAAGAAGGAGGAGGAGGAAAAGGAAGAAGCGAAAAGAGAGTGTCTAGTTCTTACAGAGGTAATTTTGAGATTGAGACTGCATTTTTCTTTTTTGATTTTTGCTTATGCTGTTTTGAGGGAAAACTTGAATGACCCTTTTCTGATAGTTGAAGGTAGCAGTTCTCATGGAGAGCCCTCCGAAGTGGCAACAACGAAGGGCCTTTGGTAAGTACTGGAATCATTGCTAATTACAGAGTGGTGATTTTTCTACGGAGATGATATATTTTGATAATTTCGATCCCAATTGATTGTTTTGTTTCAGGTCAACAGCGGGAAGAAACCCGAGTCCATTACCGCGGCAAGAAATGGCAAATCTTGACAAAGATGGTGATAGTCGTAAATCAGCAATGAAATCTGATGTGAAAGGCTTGGATTCTAAAGCAATCCCACAATTTCATGCTCACGTTTCTTCCTCTGAGTTTCAGGGGACGATTTCAAATTTAACGTCCTCTCGACAACAACCAACGAAGGCCCAGAAGACAGCCCATCAAATCCATATTCGCTTCGAAAAAATCTGATCTCTCTTAATGCCTTGTTCCTCAAATTATTGAGATTTAGAACCTTATGTTTGTTGAATTGTGTGGACAGAGAAGTGCGGAGAGCAGTGTCTAGAAGGAGGAGGAGGAAAAGGAAGAAGCGAAAGAAGGAGGAGGAGGAAAAGGAAGAAGCGAAAAGAGAGTGTCTAGTTCTTACAGAGGTAATTTTGAGATTGAGACTGCATTTTTCTTTTTTGATTTTTGCTTATGCTATTTTGAGGGAAAACTTGAATGACCCTTTTCTGATAGTTGAAGGTAGCAGTTCTCATGGAGAGCCCTCCGAAGTGGCAACAACGAAGGGCCTTTGGTAAGTACTGGAATCATTGCTAATTACAGAGTGGTGATTTTTCTACGGAGATGATATATTTTGATAATTTCGATCCCAATTGATTGTTTTGTTTCAGGTCAACAGCGGGAAGAAATCCGAGTCCATTACCGCGGCAAGAAATGGCAAATCTTGACAAAGATGGTGATAGTCGTAAATCAGCAATGAAATCTGATGTGAAAGGCTTGGATTCTAAAGCAATCCCACAATTTCATGCTCACGTTTCTTCCTCTGAGTTTCAGGGGACGATTTCAAATTTAACATCCTCTCGACAACAACCAACGAAGGCCCAGAAGACAGCCCATCAAATCCATATTCGCTTCGAAAAAATCTGATCTCTCTTAATGCCTTGTTCCTCAAATTATTGAGATTTAGAACCTTATGTTTGTTGAATTGTGTGGACAGAGAAGTGCGGAGAGCAGTGTCTAGAAGGAGGAGGAGGAAAAGGAAGAAGCGAAAGAAGGAGGAGGAGGAAAAGGAAGAAGCGAAAAGAGAGTGTCTAGTTCTTACAGAGGTAATTTTGAGATTGAGACTGCATTTTTCTTTTTTGATTTTTGCTTATGCTGTTTTGAGGGAAAACTTGAATGACCCTTTTCTGATAGTTGAAGGTAGCAGTTCTCATGGAGAGCCCTCCGAAGTGGCAACAACGAAGGGCCTTTGGTAAGTACTGGAATCATTGCTAATTACAGAGTGGTGATTTTTCTACGGAGATGATATATTTTGATAATTTCGATCCCAATTGATTGTTTTGTTTCAGGTCAACAGCGGGAAGAAATCCGAGTCCATTACCGCGGCAAGAAATGGCAAATCTTGACAAAGATGGTGATAGTCGTAAATCAGCAATGAAATCTGATGTGAAAGGCTTGGATTCTAAAGCAATCCCACAATTTCATGCTCACGTTTCTTCCTCTGAGTTTCAGGGGACGATTTCAAATTTAACGTCCTCTCGACAACAACCAACGAAGGCCCAGAAGACAGCCCAACAAATCCATATTCGCTTCGAAAAAATCTGATCTCTCTTAATGCCTTGTTCCTCAAATTATTGAGATTTAGAACCTTATGTTTGTTGAATTGTGTGGACAGAGAAGTGCGGAGAGCAGTGTCTAGAAGGAGGAGGAGGAAAAGGAAGAAGCGAAAGAAGGAGGAGGAGGAAAAGGAAGAAGCGAAAGAAGGAGGAGGAGGAAAAGGAAGAAGCGAAAAGAGAGTGTCTAGTTCTTACAGAGGTAATTTTGAGATTGAGACTGCATTTTTCTTTTTTGATTTTTGCTTATGCTGTTTTGAGGGAAAACTTGAATGACCCTTTTCTGATAGTTGAAGGTAGCAGTTCTCATGGAGAGCCCTCCGAAGTGGCAACAACGAAGGGCCTTTGGTAAGTACTGGAATCATTGCTAATTACAGAGTGGTGATTTTTCTACGGAGATGATATATTTTGATAATTTCGATCCCAATTGATTGTTTTGTTTCAGGTCAACAGCGGGAAGAAATCCGAGTCCATTACCGCGGCAAGAAATGGCAAATCTTGACAAAGATGGTGATAGTCGTAAATCAGCAATGAAATCTGATGTGAAAGGCTTGGATTCTAAAGCAATCCCACAATTTCATGCTCACGTTTCTTCCTCTGAGTTTCAGGGGACGATTTCAAATTTAACGTCCTCTCGACAACAACCAACGAAGGCCCAGAAGACAGCCCATCAAATCCATATTCGCTTCGAAAAAATCTGATCTCTCTTAATGCCTTGTTCCTCAAATTATTGAGATTTAGAACCTTATGTTTGTTGAATTGTGTGGACAGAGAAGTGCGGAGAGCAGTGTCTAGAAGGAGGAGGAGGAAAAGGAAGAAGCGAAAGAAGGAGGAGGAGGAAAAGGAAGAAGCGAAAAGAGAGTGTCTAGTTCTTACAGAGGTAATTTTGAGATTGAGACTGCATTTTTCTTTTTTGATTTTTGCTTATGCTGTTTTGAGGGAAAACTTGAATGACCCTTTTCTGATAGTTGAAGGTAGCAGTTCTCATGGAGAGCCCTCCGAAGTGGCAACAACGAAGGGCCTTTGGTAAGTACTGGAATCATTGCTAATTACAGAGTGGTGATTTTTCTACGGAGATGATATATTTTGATAATTTCGATCCCAATTGATTGTTTTGTTTCAGGTCAACAGCGGGAAGAAATCCGAGTCCATTACCGCGGCAAGAAATGGCAAATCTTGACAAAGATGGTGATAGTCGTAAATCAGCAATGAAATCTGATGTGAAAGGCTTGGATTCTAAAGCAATCCCACAATTTCATGCTCACGTTTCTTCCTCTGAGTTTCAGGGGACGATTTCAAATTTAACGTCCTCTCGACAACAACCAACGAAGGCCCAGAAGACAGCCCATCAAATCCATATTCGCTTCGAAAAAATCTGATCTCTCTTAATGCCTTGTTCCTCAAATTATTGAGATTTAGAACCTTATGTTTGTTGAATTGTGTGGACAGAGAAGTGCGGAGAGCAGTGTCTAGAAGGAGGAGGAGGAAAAGGAAGAAGCGAAAGAAGGAGGAGGAGGAAAAGGAAGAAGCGAAAAGAGAGTGTCTAGTTCTTACAGAGGTAATTTTGAGATTGAGACTGCATTTTTCTTTTTTGATTTTTGCTTATGCTGTTTTGAGGGAAAACTTGAATGACCCTTTTCTGATAGTTGAAGGTAGCAGTTCTCATGGAGAGCCCTCCGAAGTGGCAACAACGAAGGGCCTTTGGTAAGTACTGGAATCATTGCTAATTACAGAGTGGTGATTTTTCTACGGAGATGATATATTTTGATAATTTCGATCCCAATTGATTGTTTTGTTTCAGGTCAACAGCGGGAAGAAATCCGAGTCCATTACCGCGGCAAGAAATGGCAAATCTTGACAAAGATGGTGATAGTCGTAAATCAGCAATGAAATCTGATGTGAAAGGCTTGGATTCTAAAGCAATCCCACAATTTCATGCTCACGTTTCTTCCTCTGAGTTTCAGGGGACGATTTCAAATTTAACGTCCTCTCGACAACAACCAACGAAGGCCCAGAAGACAGCCCATCAAATCCATATTCGCTTCGAAAAAATCTGATCTCTCTTAATGCCTTGTTCCTCAAATTATTGAGATTTAGAACCTTATGTTTGTTGAATTGTGTGGACAGAGAAGTGCGGAGAGCAGTGTCTAGAAGGAGGAGGAGGAAAAGGAAGAAGCGAAAGAAGGAGGAGGAGGAAAAGGAAGAAGCGAAAAGAGAGTGTCTAGTTCTTACAGAGGTAATTTTGAGATTGAGACTGCATTTTTCTTTTTTGATTTTTGCTTATGCTGTTTTGAGGGAAAACTTGAATGACCCTTTTCTGATAGTTGAAGGTAGCAGTTCTCATGGAGAGCCCTCCGAAGTGGCAACAACGAAGGGCCTTTGGTAAGTACTGGAATCATTGCTAATTACAGAGTGGTGATTTTTCTACGGAGATGATATATTTTGATAATTTCGATCCCAATTGATTGTTTTGTTTCAGGTCAACAGCGGGAAGAAATCCGAGTCCATTACCGCGGCAAGAAATGGCAAATCTTGACAAAGATGGTGATAGTCGTAAATCAGCAATGAAATCTGATGTGAAAGGCTTGGATTCTAAAGCAATCCCACAATTTCATGCTCACGTTTCTTCCTCTGAGTTTCAGGGGACGATTTCAAATTTAACGTCCTCTCGACAACAACCAACGAAGGCCCAGAAGACAGCCCATCAAATCCATATTCGCTTCGAAAAAATCTGATCTCTCTTAATGCCTTGTTCCTCAAATTATTGAGATTTAGAACCTTATGTTTGTTGAATTGTGTGGACAGAGAAGTGCGGAGAGCAGTGTCTAGAAGGAGGAGGAGGAAAAGGAAGAAGCGAAAGAAGGAGGAGGAGGAAAAGGAAGAAGCGAAAAGAGAGTGTCTAGTTCTTACAGAGGTAATTTTGAGATTGAGACTGCATTTTTCTTTTTTGATTTTTGCTTATGCTGTTTTGAGGGAAAACTTGAATGACCCTTTTCTGATAGTTGAAGGTAGCAGTTCTCATGGAGAGCCCTCCGAAGTGGCAACAACGAAGGGCCTTTGGTAAGTACTGGAATCATTGCTAATTACAGAGTGGTGATTTTTCTACGGAGATGATATATTTTGATAATTTCGATCCCAATTGATTGTTTTGTTTCAGGTCAACAGCGGGAAGAAATCCGAGTCCATTACCGCGGCAAGAAATGGCAAATCTTGACAAAGATGGTGATAGTCGTAAATCAGCAATGAAATCTGATGTGAAAGGCTTGGATTCTAAAGCAATCCCACAATTTCATGCTCACGTTTCTTCCTCTGAGTTTCAGGGGACGATTTCAAATTTAACGTCCTCTCGACAACAACCAACGAAGGCCCAGAAGACAGCCCATCAAATCCATATTCGCTTCGAAAAAATCTGATCTCTCTTAATGCCTTGTTCCTCAAATTATTGAGATTTAGAACCTTATGTTTGTTGAATTGTGTGGACAGAGAAGTGCGGAGAGCAGTGTCTAGAAGGAGGAGGAGGAAAAGGAAGAAGCGAAAGAAGGAGGAGGAGGAAAAGGAAGAAGCGAAAAGAGAGTGTCTAGTTCTTACAGAGGTAATTTTGAGATTGAGACTGCATTTTTCTTTTTTGATTTTTGCTTATGCTGTTTTGAGGGAAAACTTGAATGACCCTTTTCTGATAGTTGAAGGTAGCAGTTCTCATGGAGAGCCCTCCGAAGTGGCAACAACGAAGGGCCTTTGGTAAGTACTGGAATCATTGCTAATTACAGAGTGGTGATTTTTCTACGGAGATGATATATTTTGATAATTTCGATCCCAATTGATTGTTTTGTTTCAGGTCAACAGCGGGAAGAAATCCGAGTCCATTACCGCGGCAAGAAATGGCAAATCTTGACAAAGATGGTGATAGTCGTAAATCAGCAATGAAATCTGATGTGAAAGGCTTGGATTCTAAAGCAATCCCACAATTTCATGCTCACGTTTCTTCCTCTGAGTTTCAGGGGACGATTTCAAATTTAACGTCCTCTCGACAACAACCAACGAAGGCCCAGAAGACAGCCCATCAAATCCATATTCGCTTCGAAAAAATCTGATCTCTCTTAATGCCTTGTTCCTCAAATTATTGAGATTTAGAACCTTATGTTTGTTGAATTGTGTGGACAGAGAAGTGCGGAGAGCAGTGTCTAGAAGGAGGAGGAGGAAAAGGAAGAAGCGAAAGAAGGAGGAGGAGGAAAAGGAAGAAGCGAAAAGAGAGTGTCTAGTTCTTACAGAGGTAATTTTGAGATTGAGACTGCATTTTTCTTTTTTGATTTTTGCTTATGCTGTTTTGAGGGAAAACTTGAATGACCCTTTTCTGATAGTTGAAGGTAGCAGTTCTCATGGAGAGCCCTCCGAAGTGGCAACAACGAAGGGCCTTTGGTAAGTACTGGAATCATTGCTAATTACAGAGTGGTGATTTTTCTACGGAGATGATATATTTTGATAATTTCGATCCCAATTGATTGTTTTGTTTCAGGTCAACAGCGGGAAGAAATCCGAGTCCATTACCGCGGCAAGAAATGGCAAATCTTGACAAAGATGGTGATAGTCGTAAATCAGCAATGAAATCTGATGTGAAAGGCTTGGATTCTAAAGCAATCCCACAATTTCATGCTCACGTTTCTTCCTCTGAGTTTCAGGGGACGATTTCAAATTTAACGTCCTCTCGACAACAACCAACGAAGGCCCAGAAGACAGCCCATCAAATCCATATTCGCTTCGAAAAAATCTGATCTCTCTTAATGCCTTGTTCCTCAAATTATTGAGATTTAGAACCTTATGTTTGTTGAATTGTGTGGACAGAGAAGTGCGGAGAGCAGTGTCTAGAAGGAGGAGGAGGAAAAGGAAGAAGCGAAAGAAGGAGGAGGAGGAAAAGGAAGAAGCGAAAAGAGAGTGTCTAGTTCTTACAGAGGTAATTTTGAGATTGAGACTGCATTTTTCTTTTTTGATTTTTGCTTATGCTGTTTTGAGGGAAAACTTGAATGACCCTTTTCTGATAGTTGAAGGTAGCAGTTCTCATGGAGAGCCCTCCGAAGTGGCAACAACGAAGGGCCTTTGGTAAGTACTGGAATCATTGCTAATTACAGAGTGGTGATTTTTCTACGGAGATGATATATTTTGATAATTTCGATCCCAATTGATTGTTTTGTTTCAGGTCAACAGCGGGAAGAAATCCGAGTCCATTACCGCGGCAAGAAATGGCAAATCTTGACAAAGATGGTGATAGTCGTAAATCAGCAATGAAATCTGATGTGAAAGGCTTGGATTCTAAAGCAATCCCACAATTTCATGCTCACGTTTCTTCCTCTGAGTTTCAGGGGACGATTTCAAATTTAACGTCCTCTCGACAACAACCAACGAAGGCCCAGAAGACAGCCCATCAAATCCATATTCGCTTCGAAAAAATCTGATCTCTCTTAATGCCTTGTTCCTCAAATTATTGAGATTTAGAACCTTATGTTTGTTGAATTGTGTGGACAGAGAAGTGCGGAGAGCAGTGTCTAGAAGGAGGAGGAGGAAAAGGAAGAAGCGAAAGAAGGAGGAGGAGGAAAAGGAAGAAGCGAAAAGAGAGTGTCTAGTTCTTACAGAGGTAATTTTGAGATTGAGACTGCATTTTTCTTTTTTGATTTTTGCTTATGCTGTTTTGAGGGAAAACTTGAATGACCCTTTTCTGATAGTTGAAGGTAGCAGTTCTCATGGAGAGCCCTCCGAAGTGGCAACAACGAAGGGCCTTTGGTAAGTACTGGAATCATTGCTAATTACAGAGTGGTGATTTTTCTACGGAGATGATATATTTTGATAATTTCGATCCCAATTGATTGTTTTGTTTCAGGTCAACAGCGGGAAGAAACCCGAGTCCATTACCGCGGCAAGAAATGGCAAATCTTGACAAAGATGGTGATAGTCGTAAATCAGCAATGAAATCTGATGTGAAAGGCTTGGATTCTAAAGCAATCCCACAATTTCATGCTCACGTTTCTTCCTCTGAGTTTCAGGGGACGATTTCAAATTTAACGTCCTCTCGACAACAACCAACGAAGGCCCAGAAGACAGCCCATCAAATCCATATTCGCTTCGAAAAAATCTGATCTCTCTTAATGCCTTGTTCCTCAAATTATTGAGATTTAGAACCTTATGTTTGTTGAATTGTGTGGACAGAGAAGTGCGGAGAGCAGTGTCTAGAAGGAGGAGGAGGAAAAGGAAGAAGCGAAAGAAGGAGGAGGAGGAAAAGGAAGAAGCGAAAAGAGAGTGTCTAGTTCTTACAGAGGTAATTTTGAGATTGAGACTGCATTTTTCTTTTTTGATTTTTGCTTATGCTGTTTTGAGGGAAAACTTGAATGACCCTTTTCTGATAGTTGAAGGTAGCAGTTCTCATGGAGAGCCCTCCGAAGTGGCAACAACGAAGGGCCTTTGGTAAGTACTGGAATCATTGCTAATTACAGAGTGGTGATTTTTCTACGGAGATGATATATTTTGATAATTTCGATCCCAATTGATTGTTTTGTTTCAGGTCAACAGCGGGAAGAAACCCGAGTCCATTACCGCGGCAAGAAATGGCAAATCTTGACAAAGATGGTGATAGTCGTAAATCAGCAATGAAATCTGATGTGAAAGGCTTGGATTCTAAAGCAATCCCACAATTTCATGCTCACGTTTCTTCCTCTGAGTTTCAGGGGACGATTTCAAATTTAACGTCCTCTCGACAACAACCAACGAAGGCCCAGAAGACAGCCCATCAAATCCATATTCGCTTCGAAAAAATCTGATCTCTCTTAATGCCTTGTTCCTCAAATTATTGAGATTTAGAACCTTATGTTTGTTGAATTGTGTGGACAGAGAAGTGCGGAGAGCAGTGTCTAGAAGGAGGAGGAGGAAAAGGAAGAAGCGAAAGAAGGAGGAGGAGGAAAAGGAAGAAGCGAAAAGAGAGTGTCTAGTTCTTACAGAGGTAATTTTGAGATTGAGACTGCATTTTTCTTTTTTGATTTTTGCTTATGCTGTTTTGAGGGAAAACTTGAATGACCCTTTTCTGATAGTTGAAGGTAGCAGTTCTCATGGAGAGCCCTCCGAAGTGGCAACAACGAAGGGCCTTTGGTAAGTACTGGAATCATTGCTAATTACAGAGTGGTGATTTTTCTACGGAGATGATATATTTTGATAATTTCGATCCCAATTGATTGTTTTGTTTCAGGTCAACAGCGGGAAGAAATCCGAGTCCATTACCGCGGCAAGAAATGGCAAATCTTGACAAAGATGGTGATAGTCGTAAATCAGCAATGAAATCTGATGTGAAAGGCTTGGATTCTAAAGCAATCCCACAATTTCATGCTCACGTTTCTTCCTCTGAGTTTCAGGGGACGATTTCAAATTTAACGTCCTCTCGACAACAACCAACGAAGGCCCAGAAGACAGCCCATCAAATCCATATTCGCTTCGAAAAAATCTGATCTCTCTTAATGCCTTGTTCCTCAAATTATTGAGATTTAGAACCTTATGTTTGTTGAATTGTGTGGACAGAGAAGTGCGGAGAGCAGTGTCTAGAAGGAGGAGGAGGAAAAGGAAGAAGCGAAAGAAGGAGGAGGAGGAAAAGGAAGAAGCGAAAAGAGAGTGTCTAGTTCTTACAGAGGTAATTTTGAGATTGAGACTGCATTTTTCTTTTTTGATTTTTGCTTATGCTGTTTTGAGGGAAAACTTGAATGACCCTTTTCTGATAGTTGAAGGTAGCAGTTCTCATGGAGAGCCCTCCGAAGTGGCAACAACGAAGGGCCTTTGGTAAGTACTGGAATCATTGCTAATTACAGAGTGGTGATTTTTCTACGGAGATGATATATTTTGATAATTTCGATCCCAATTGATTGTTTTGTTTCAGGTCAACAGCGGGAAGAAACCCGAGTCCATTACCGCGGCAAGAAATGGCAAATCTTGACAAAGATGGTGATAGTCGTAAATCAGCAATGAAATCTGATGTGAAAGGCTTGGATTCTAAAGCAATCCCACAATTTCATGCTCACGTTTCTTCCTCTGAGTTTCAGGGGACGATTTCAAATTTAACGTCCTCTCGACAACAACCAACGAAGGCCCAGAAGACAGCCCATCAAATCCATATTCGCTTCGAAAAAATCTGATCTCTCTTAATGCCTTGTTCCTCAAATTATTGAGATTTAGAACCTTATGTTTGTTGAATTGTGTGGACAGAGAAGTGCGGAGAGCAGTGTCTAGAAGGAGGAGGAGGAAAAGGAAGAAGCGAAAGAAGGAGGAGGAGGAAAAGGAAGAAGCGAAAAGAGAGTGTCTAGTTCTTACAGAGGTAATTTTGAGATTGAGACTGCATTTTTCTTTTTTGATTTTTGCTTATGCTGTTTTGAGGGAAAACTTGAATGACCCTTTTCTGATAGTTGAAGGTAGCAGTTCTCATGGAGAGCCCTCCGAAGTGGCAACAACGAAGGGCCTTTGGTAAGTACTGGAATCATTGCTAATTACAGAGTGGTGATTTTTCTACGGAGATGATATATTTTGATAATTTCGATCCCAATTGATTGTTTTGTTTCAGGTCAACAGCGGGAAGAAATCCGAGTCCATTACCGCGGCAAGAAATGGCAAATCTTGACAAAGATGGTGATAGTCGTAAATCAGCAATGAAATCTGATGTGAAAGGCTTGGATTCTAAAGCAATCCCACAATTTCATGCTCACGTTTCTTCCTCTGAGTTTCAGGGGACGATTTCAAATTTAACGTCCTCTCGACAACAACCAACGAAGGCCCAGAAGACAGCCCATCAAATCCATATTCGCTTCGAAAAAATCTGATCTCTCTTAATGCCTTGTTCCTCAAATTATTGAGATTTAGAACCTTATGTTTGTTGAATTGTGTGGACAGAGAAGTGCGGAGAGCAGTGTCTAGAAGGAGGAGGAGGAAAAGGAAGAAGCGAAAGAAGGAGGAGGAGGAAAAGGAAGAAGCGAAAAGAGAGTGTCTAGTTCTTACAGAGGTAATTTTGAGATTGAGACTGCATTTTTCTTTTTTGATTTTTGCTTATGCTGTTTTGAGGGAAAACTTGAATGACCCTTTTCTGATAGTTGAAGGTAGCAGTTCTCATGGAGAGCCCTCCGAAGTGGCAACAACGAAGGGCCTTTGGTAAGTACTGGAATCATTGCTAATTACAGAGTGGTGATTTTTCTACGGAGATGATATATTTTGATAATTTCGATCCCAATTGATTGTTTTGTTTCAGGTCAACAGCGGGAAGAAATCCGAGTCCATTACCGCGGCAAGAAATGGCAAATCTTGACAAAGATGGTGATAGTCGTAAATCAGCAATGAAATCTGATGTGAAAGGCTTGGATTCTAAAGCAATCCCACAATTTCATGCTCACGTTTCTTCCTCTGAGTTTCAGGGGACGATTTCAAATTTAACGTCCTCTCGACAACAACCAACGAAGGCCCAGAAGACAGCCCATCAAATCCATATTCGCTTCGAAAAAATCTGATCTCTCTTAATGCCTTGTTCCTCAAATTATTGAGATTTAGAACCTTATGTTTGTTGAATTGTGTGGACAGAGAAGTGCGGAGAGCAGTGTCTAGAAGGAGGAGGAGGAAAAGGAAGAAGCGAAAGAAGGAGGAGGAGGAAAAGGAAGAAGCGAAAAGAGAGTGTCTAGTTCTTACAGAGGTAATTTTGAGATTGAGACTGCATTTTTCTTTTTTGATTTTTGCTTATGCTGTTTTGAGGGAAAACTTGAATGACCCTTTTCTGATAGTTGAAGGTAGCAGTTCTCATGGAGAGCCCTCCGAAGTGGCAACAACGAAGGGCCTTTGGTAAGTACTGGAATCATTGCTAATTACAGAGTGGTGATTTTTCTACGGAGATGATATATTTTGATAATTTCGATCCCAATTGATTGTTTTGTTTCAGGTCAACAGCGGGAAGAAATCCGAGTCCATTACCGCGGCAAGAAATGGCAAATCTTGACAAAGATGGTGATAGTCGTAAATCAGCAATGAAATCTGATGTGAAAGGCTTGGATTCTAAAGCAATCCCACAATTTCATGCTCACGTTTCTTCCTCTGAGTTTCAGGGGACGATTTCAAATTTAACGTCCTCTCGACAACAACCAACGAAGGCCCAGAAGACAGCCCATCAAATCCATATTCGCTTCGAAAAAATCTGATCTCTCTTAATGCCTTGTTCCTCAAATTATTGAGATTTAGAACCTTATGTTTGTTGAATTGTGTGGACAGAGAAGTGCGGAGAGCAGTGTCTAGAAGGAGGAGGAGGAAAAGGAAGAAGCGAAAGAAGGAGGAGGAGGAAAAGGAAGAAGCGAAAAGAGAGTGTCTAGTTCTTACAGAGGTAATTTTGAGATTGAGACTGCATTTTTCTTTTTTGATTTTTGCTTATGCTGTTTTGAGGGAAAACTTGAATGACCCTTTTCTGATAGTTGAAGGTAGCAGTTCTCATGGAGAGCCCTCCGAAGTGGCAACAACGAAGGGCCTTTGGTAAGTACTGGAATCATTGCTAATTACAGAGTGGTGATTTTTCTACGGAGATGATATATTTTGATAATTTCGATCCCAATTGATTGTTTTGTTTCAGGTCAACAGCGGGAAGAAATCCGAGTCCATTACCGCGGCAAGAAATGGCAAATCTTGACAAAGATGGTGATAGTCGTAAATCAGCAATGAAATCTGATGTGAAAGGCTTGGATTCTAAAGCAATCCCACAATTTCATGCTCACGTTTCTTCCTCTGAGTTTCAGGGGACGATTTCAAATTTAACGTCCTCTCGACAACAACCAACGAAGGCCCAGAAGACAGCCCATCAAATCCATATTCGCTTCGAAAAAATCTGATCTCTCTTAATGCCTTGTTCCTCAAATTATTGAGATTTAGAACCTTATGTTTGTTGAATTGTGTGGACAGAGAAGTGCGGAGAGCAGTGTCTAGAAGGAGGAGGAGGAAAAGGAAGAAGCGAAAGAAGGAGGAGGAGGAAAAGGAAGAAGCGAAAAGAGAGTGTCTAGTTCTTACAGAGGTAATTTTGAGATTGAGACTGCATTTTTCTTTTTTGATTTTTGCTTATGCTGTTTTGAGGGAAAACTTGAATGACCCTTTTCTGATAGTTGAAGGTAGCAGTTCTCATGGAGAGCCCTCCGAAGTGGCAACAACGAAGGGCCTTTGGTAAGTACTGGAATCATTGCTAATTACAGAGTGGTGATTTTTCTACGGAGATGATATATTTTGATAATTTCGATCCCAATTGATTGTTTTGTTTCAGGTCAACAGCGGGAAGAAATCCGAGTCCATTACCGCGGCAAGAAATGGCAAATCTTGACAAAGATGGTGATAGTCGTAAATCAGCAATGAAATCTGATGTGAAAGGCTTGGATTCTAAAGCAATCCCACAATTTCATGCTCACGTTTCTTCCTCTGAGTTTCAGGGGACGATTTCAAATTTAACGTCCTCTCGACAACAACCAACGAAGGCCCAGAAGACAGCCCATCAAATCCATATTCGCTTCGAAAAAATCTGATCTCTCTTAATGCCTTGTTCCTCAAATTATTGAGATTTAGAACCTTATGTTTGTTGAATTGTGTGGACAGAGAAGTGCGGAGAGCAGTGTCTAGAAGGAGGAGGAGGAAAAGGAAGAAGCGAAAGAAGGAGGAGGAGGAAAAGGAAGAAGCGAAAAGAGAGTGTCTAGTTCTTACAGAGGTAATTTTGAGATTGAGACTGCATTTTTCTTTTTTGATTTTTGCTTATGCTGTTTTGAGGGAAAACTTGAATGACCCTTTTCTGATAGTTGAAGGTAGCAGTTCTCATGGAGAGCCCTCCGAAGTGGCAACAACGAAGGGCCTTTGGTAAGTACTGGAATCATTGCTAATTACAGAGTGGTGATTTTTCTACGGAGATGATATATTTTGATAATTTCGATCCCAATTGATTGTTTTGTTTCAGGTCAACAGCGGGAAGAAACCCGAGTCCATTACCGCGGCAAGAAATGGCAAATCTTGACAAAGATGGTGATAGTCGTAAATCAGCAATGAAATCTGATGTGAAAGGCTTGGATTCTAAAGCAATCCCACAATTTCATGCTCACGTTTCTTCCTCTGAGTTTCAGGGGACGATTTCAAATTTAACGTCCTCTCGACAACAACCAACGAAGGCCCAGAAGACAGCCCATCAAATCCATATTCGCTTCGAAAAAATCTGATCTCTCTTAATGCCTTGTTCCTCAAATTATTGAGATTTAGAACCTTATGTTTGTTGAATTGTGTGGACAGAGAAGTGCGGAGAGCAGTGTCTAGAAGGAGGAGGAGGAAAAGGAAGAAGCGAAAGAAGGAGGAGGAGGAAAAGGAAGAAGCGAAAAGAGAGTGTCTAGTTCTTACAGAGGTAATTTTGAGATTGAGACTGCATTTTTCTTTTTTGATTTTTGCTTATGCTGTTTTGAGGGAAAACTTGAATGACCCTTTTCTGATAGTTGAAGGTAGCAGTTCTCATGGAGAGCCCTCCGAAGTGGCAACAACGAAGGGCCTTTGGTAAGTACTGGAATCATTGCTAATTACAGAGTGGTGATTTTTCTACGGAGATGATATATTTTGATAATTTCGATCCCAATTGATTGTTTTGTTTCAGGTCAACAGCGGGAAGAAATCCGAGTCCATTACCGCGGCAAGAAATGGCAAATCTTGACAAAGATGGTGATAGTCGTAAATCAGCAATGAAATCTGATGTGAAAGGCTTGGATTCTAAAGCAATCCCACAATTTCATGCTCACGTTTCTTCCTCTGAGTTTCAGGGGACGATTTCAAATTTAACGTCCTCTCGACAACAACCAACGAAGGCCCAGAAGACAGCCCATCAAATCCATATTCGCTTCGAAAAAATCTGATCTCTCTTAATGCCTTGTTCCTCAAATTATTGAGATTTAGAACCTTATGTTTGTTGAATTGTGTGGACAGAGAAGTGCGGAGAGCAGTGTCTAGAAGGAGGAGGAGGAAAAGGAAGAAGCGAAAGAAGGAGGAGGAGGAAAAGGAAGAAGCGAAAAGAGAGTGTCTAGTTCTTACAGAGGTAATTTTGAGATTGAGACTGCATTTTTCTTTTTTGATTTTTGCTTATGCTGTTTTGAGGGAAAACTTGAATGACCCTTTTCTGATAGTTGAAGGTAGCAGTTCTCATGGAGAGCCCTCCGAAGTGGCAACAACGAAGGGCCTTTGGTAAGTACTGGAATCATTGCTAATTACAGAGTGGTGATTTTTCTACGGAGATGATATATTTTGATAATTTCGATCCCAATTGATTGTTTTGTTTCAGGTCAACAGCGGGAAGAAATCCGAGTCCATTACCGCGGCAAGAAATGGCAAATCTTGACAAAGATGGTGATAGTCGTAAATCAGCAATGAAATCTGATGTGAAAGGCTTGGATTCTAAAGCAATCCCACAATTTCATGCTCACGTTTCTTCCTCTGAGTTTCAGGGGACGATTTCAAATTTAACGTCCTCTCGACAACAACCAACGAAGGCCCAGAAGACAGCCCATCAAATCCATATTCGCTTCGAAAAAATCTGATCTCTCTTAATGCCTTGTTCCTCAAATTATTGAGATTTAGAACCTTATGTTTGTTGAATTGTGTGGACAGAGAAGTGCGGAGAGCAGTGTCTAGAAGGAGGAGGAGGAAAAGGAAGAAGCGAAAGAAGGAGGAGGAGGAAAAGGAAGAAGCGAAAAGAGAGTGTCTAGTTCTTACAGAGGTAATTTTGAGATTGAGACTGCATTTTTCTTTTTTGATTTTTGCTTATGCTGTTTTGAGGGAAAACTTGAATGACCCTTTTCTGATAGTTGAAGGTAGCAGTTCTCATGGAGAGCCCTCCGAAGTGGCAACAACGAAGGGCCTTTGGTAAGTACTGGAATCATTGCTAATTACAGAGTGGTGATTTTTCTACGGAGATGATATATTTTGATAATTTCGATCCCAATTGATTGTTTTGTTTCAGGTCAACAGCGGGAAGAAACCCGAGTCCATTACCGCGGCAAGAAATGGCAAATCTTGACAAAGATGGTGATAGTCGTAAATCAGCAATGAAATCTGATGTGAAAGGCTTGGATTCTAAAGCAATCCCACAATTTCATGCTCACGTTTCTTCCTCTGAGTTTCAGGGGACGATTTCAAATTTAACGTCCTCTCGACAACAACCAACGAAGGCCCAGAAGACAGCCCATCAAATCCATATTCGCTTCGAAAAAATCTGATCTCTCTTAATGCCTTGTTCCTCAAATTATTGAGATTTAGAACCTTATGTTTGTTGAATTGTGTGGACAGAGAAGTGCGGAGAGCAGTGTCTAGAAGGAGGAGGAGGAAAAGGAAGAAGCGAAAGAAGGAGGAGGAGGAAAAGGAAGAAGCGAAAAGAGAGTGTCTAGTTCTTACAGAGGTAATTTTGAGATTGAGACTGCATTTTTCTTTTTTGATTTTTGCTTATGCTGTTTTGAGGGAAAACTTGAATGACCCTTTTCTGATAGTTGAAGGTAGCAGTTCTCATGGAGAGCCCTCCGAAGTGGCAACAACGAAGGGCCTTTGGTAAGTACTGGAATCATTGCTAATTACAGAGTGGTGATTTTTCTACGGAGATGATATATTTTGATAATTTCGATCCCAATTGATTGTTTTGTTTCAGGTCAACAGCGGGAAGAAATCCGAGTCCATTACCGCGGCAAGAAATGGCAAATCTTGACAAAGATGGTGATAGTCGTAAATCAGCAATGAAATCTGATGTGAAAGGCTTGGATTCTAAAGCAATCCCACAATTTCATGCTCACGTTTCTTCCTCTGAGTTTCAGGGGACGATTTCAAATTTAACATCCTCTCGACAACAACCAACGAAGGCCCAGAAGACAGCCCATCAAATCCATATTCGCTTCGAAAAAATCTGATCTCTCTTAATGCCTTGTTCCTCAAATTATTGAGATTTAGAACCTTATGTTTGTTGAATTGTGTGGACAGAGAAGTGCGGAGAGCAGTGTCTAGAAGGAGGAGGAGGAAAAGGAAGAAGCGAAAGAAGGAGGAGGAGGAAAAGGAAGAAGCGAAAAGAGAGTGTCTAGTTCTTACAGAGGTAATTTTGAGATTGAGACTGCATTTTTCTTTTTTGATTTTTGCTTATGCTGTTTTGAGGGAAAACTTGAATGACCCTTTTCTGATAGTTGAAGGTAGCAGTTCTCATGGAGAGCCCTCCGAAGTGGCAACAACGAAGGGCCTTTGGTAAGTACTGGAATCATTGCTAATTACAGAGTGGTGATTTTTCTACGGAGATGATATATTTTGATAATTTCGATCCCAATTGATTGTTTTGTTTCAGGTCAACAGCGGGAAGAAATCCGAGTCCATTACCGCGGCAAGAAATGGCAAATCTTGACAAAGATGGTGATAGTCGTAAATCAGCAATGAAATCTGATGTGAAAGGCTTGGATTCTAAAGCAATCCCACAATTTCATGCTCACGTTTCTTCCTCTGAGTTTCAGGGGACGATTTCAAATTTAACGTCCTCTCGACAACAACCAACGAAGGCCCAGAAGACAGCCCAACAAATCCATATTCGCTTCGAAAAAATCTGATCTCTCTTAATGCCTTGTTCCTCAAATTATTGAGATTTAGAACCTTATGTTTGTTGAATTGTGTGGACAGAGAAGTGCGGAGAGCAGTGTCTAGAAGGAGGAGGAGGAAAAGGAAGAAGCGAAAGAAGGAGGAGGAGGAAAAGGAAGAAGCGAAAGAAGGAGGAGGAGGAAAAGGAAGAAGCGAAAAGAGAGTGTCTAGTTCTTACAGAGGTAATTTTGAGATTGAGACTGCATTTTTCTTTTTTGATTTTTGCTTATGCTGTTTTGAGGGAAAACTTGAATGACCCTTTTCTGATAGTTGAAGGTAGCAGTTCTCATGGAGAGCCCTCCGAAGTGGCAACAACGAAGGGCCTTTGGTAAGTACTGGAATCATTGCTAATTACAGAGTGGTGATTTTTCTACGGAGATGATATATTTTGATAATTTCGATCCCAATTGATTGTTTTGTTTCAGGTCAACAGCGGGAAGAAATCCGAGTCCATTACCGCGGCAAGAAATGGCAAATCTTGACAAAGATGGTGATAGTCGTAAATCAGCAATGAAATCTGATGTGAAAGGCTTGGATTCTAAAGCAATCCCACAATTTCATGCTCACGTTTCTTCCTCTGAGTTTCAGGGGACGATTTCAAATTTAACGTCCTCTCGACAACAACCAACGAAGGCCCAGAAGACAGCCCATCAAATCCATATTCGCTTCGAAAAAATCTGATCTCTCTTAATGCCTTGTTCCTCAAATTATTGAGATTTAGAACCTTATGTTTGTTGAATTGTGTGGACAGAGAAGTGCGGAGAGCAGTGTCTAGAAGGAGGAGGAGGAAAAGGAAGAAGCGAAAGAAGGAGGAGGAGGAAAAGGAAGAAGCGAAAAGAGAGTGTCTAGTTCTTACAGAGGTAATTTTGAGATTGAGACTGCATTTTTCTTTTTTGATTTTTGCTTATGCTGTTTTGAGGGAAAACTTGAATGACCCTTTTCTGATAGTTGAAGGTAGCAGTTCTCATGGAGAGCCCTCCGAAGTGGCAACAACGAAGGGCCTTTGGTAAGTACTGGAATCATTGCTAATTACAGAGTGGTGATTTTTCTACGGAGATGATATATTTTGATAATTTCGATCCCAATTGATTGTTTTGTTTCAGGTCAACAGCGGGAAGAAATCCGAGTCCATTACCGCGGCAAGAAATGGCAAATCTTGACAAAGATGGTGATAGTCGTAAATCAGCAATGAAATCTGATGTGAAAGGCTTGGATTCTAAAGCAATCCCACAATTTCATGCTCACGTTTCTTCCTCTGAGTTTCAGGGGACGATTTCAAATTTAACGTCCTCTCGACAACAACCAACGAAGGCCCAGAAGACAGCCCATCAAATCCATATTCGCTTCGAAAAAATCTGATCTCTCTTAATGCCTTGTTCCTCAAATTATTGAGATTTAGAACCTTATGTTTGTTGAATTGTGTGGACAGAGAAGTGCGGAGAGCAGTGTCTAGAAGGAGGAGGAGGAAAAGGAAGAAGCGAAAGAAGGAGGAGGAGGAAAAGGAAGAAGCGAAAAGAGAGTGTCTAGTTCTTACAGAGGTAATTTTGAGATTGAGACTGCATTTTTCTTTTTTGATTTTTGCTTATGCTGTTTTGAGGGAAAACTTGAATGACCCTTTTCTGATAGTTGAAGGTAGCAGTTCTCATGGAGAGCCCTCCGAAGTGGCAACAACGAAGGGCCTTTGGTAAGTACTGGAATCATTGCTAATTACAGAGTGGTGATTTTTCTACGGAGATGATATATTTTGATAATTTCGATCCCAATTGATTGTTTTGTTTCAGGTCAACAGCGGGAAGAAATCCGAGTCCATTACCGCGGCAAGAAATGGCAAATCTTGACAAAGATGGTGATAGTCGTAAATCAGCAATGAAATCTGATGTGAAAGGCTTGGATTCTAAAGCAATCCCACAATTTCATGCTCACGTTTCTTCCTCTGAGTTTCAGGGGACGATTTCAAATTTAACGTCCTCTCGACAACAACCAACGAAGGCCCAGAAGACAGCCCAACAAATCCATATTCGCTTCGAAAAAATCTGATCTCTCTTAATGCCTTGTTCCTCAAATTATTGAGATTTAGAACCTTATGTTTGTTGAATTGTGTGGACAGAGAAGTGCGGAGAGCAGTGTCTAGAAGGAGGAGGAGGAAAAGGAAGAAGCGAAAGAAGGAGGAGGAGGAAAAGGAAGAAGCGAAAGAAGGAGGAGGAGGAAAAGGAAGAA
>CM045919.1:6593561-6629263 GCA_025169955.1 Salix arbutifolia | reverse complement strand
GAATGACCCTTTTCTGATAGTTGAAGGTAGCAGTTCTCATGGAGAGCCCTCCGAAGTGGCAACAACGAAGGGCCTTTGGTAAGTACTGGAATCATTGCTAATTACAGAGTGGTGATTTTTCTACGGAGATGATATATTTTGATAATTTCGATCCCAATTGATTGTTTTGTTTCAGGTCAACAGCGGGAAGAAACCCGAGTCCATTACCGCGGCAAGAAATGGCAAATCTTGACAAAGATGGTGATAGTCGTAAATCAGCAATGAAATCTGATGTGAAAGGCTTGGATTCTAAAGCAATCCCACAATTTCATGCTCACGTTTCTTCCTCTGAGTTTCAGGGGACGATTTCAAATTTAACGTCCTCTCGACAACAACCAACGAAGGCCCAGAAGACAGCCCATCAAATCCATATTCGCTTCGAAAAAATCTGATCTCTCTTAATGCCTTGTTCCTCAAATTATTGAGATTTAGAACCTTATGTTTGTTGAATTGTGTGGACAGAGAAGTGCGGAGAGCAGTGTCTAAGAAGGAGGAGGAGGAAAAGGAAGAAGCGAAAGAAGGAGGAGGAGGAAAAGGAAGAAGCGAAAAGAGAGTGTCTAGTTCTTACAGAGGTAATTTTGAGATTGAGACTGCATTTTTCTTTTTTGATTTTTGCTTATGCTGTTTTGAGGGAAAACTTGAATGACCCTTTTCTGATAGTTGAAGGTAGCAGTTCTCATGGAGAGCCCTCCGAAGTGGCAACAACGAAGGGCCTTTGGTAAGTACTGGAATCATTGCTAATTACAGAGTGGTGATTTTTCTACGGAGATGATATATTTTGATAATTTCGATCCCAATTGATTGTTTTGTTTCAGGTCAACAGCGGGAAGAAACCCGAGTCCATTACCGCGGCAAGAAATGGCAAATCTTGACAAAGATGGTGATAGTCGTAAATCAGCAATGAAATCTGATGTGAAAGGCTTGGATTCTAAAGCAATCCCACAATTTCATGCTCACGTTTCTTCCTCTGAGTTTCAGGGGACGATTTCAAATTTAACGTCCTCTCGACAACAACCAACGAAGGCCCAGAAGACAGCCCATCAAATCCATATTCGCTTCGAAAAAATCTGATCTCTCTTAATGCCTTGTTCCTCAAATTATTGAGATTTAGAACCTTATGTTTGTTGAATTGTGTGGACAGAGAAGTGCGGAGAGCAGTGTCTAGAAGGAGGAGGAGGAAAAGGAAGAAGCGAAAGAAGGAGGAGGAGGAAAAGGAAGAAGCGAAAAGAGAGTGTCTAGTTCTTACAGAGGTAATTTTGAGATTGAGACTGCATTTTTCTTTTTTGATTTTTGCTTATGCTGTTTTGAGGGAAAACTTGAATGACCCTTTTCTGATAGTTGAAGGTAGCAGTTCTCATGGAGAGCCCTCCGAAGTGGCAACAACGAAGGGCCTTTGGTAAGTACTGGAATCATTGCTAATTACAGAGTGGTGATTTTTCTACGGAGATGATATATTTTGATAATTTCGATCCCAATTGATTGTTTTGTTTCAGGTCAACAGCGGGAAGAAACCCGAGTCCATTACCGCGGCAAGAAATGGCAAATCTTGACAAAGATGGTGATAGTCGTAAATCAGCAATGAAATCTGATGTGAAAGGCTTGGATTCTAAAGCAATCCCACAATTTCATGCTCACGTTTCTTCCTCTGAGTTTCAGGGGACGATTTCAAATTTAACGTCCTCTCGACAACAACCAACGAAGGCCCAGAAGACAGCCCATCAAATCCATATTCGCTTCGAAAAAATCTGATCTCTCTTAATGCCTTGTTCCTCAAATTATTGAGATTTAGAACCTTATGTTTGTTGAATTGTGTGGACAGAGAAGTGCGGAGAGCAGTGTCTAGAAGGAGGAGGAGGAAAAGGAAGAAGCGAAAGAAGGAGGAGGAGGAAAAGGAAGAAGCGAAAAGAGAGTGTCTAGTTCTTACAGAGGTAATTTTGAGATTGAGACTGCATTTTTCTTTTTTGATTTTTGCTTATGCTGTTTGAGGGAAAACTTGAATGACCCTTTTCTGATAGTTGAAGGTAGCAGTTCTCATGGAGAGCCCTCCGAAGTGGCAACAACGAAGGGCCTTTGGTAAGTACTGGAATCATTGCTAATTACAGAGTGGTGATTTTTCTACGGAGATGATATATTTTGATAATTTCGATCCCAATTGATTGTTTTGTTTCAGGTCAACAGCGGGAAGAAACCCGAGTCCATTACCGCGGCAAGAAATGGCAAATCTTGACAAAGATGGTGATAGTCGTAAATCAGCAATGAAATCTGATGTGAAAGGCTTGGATTCTAAAGCAATCCCACAATTTCATGCTCACGTTTCTTCCTCTGAGTTTCAGGGGACGATTTCAAATTTAACGTCCTCTCGACAACAACCAACGAAGGCCCAGAAGACAGCCCATCAAATCCATATTCGCTTCGAAAAAATCTGATCTCTCTTAATGCCTTGTTCCTCAAATTATTGAGATTTAGAACCTTATGTTTGTTGAATTAGTGTGGACAGAGAAGTGCGGAGAGCAGTGTCTAGAAGGAGGAGGAGGAAAAGGAAGAAGCGAAAGAAGGAGGAGGAGGAAAAGGAAGAAGCGAAAAGAGAGTGTCTAGTTCTTACAGAGGTAATTTTGAGATTGAGACTGCATTTTTCTTTTTTGATTTTTGCTTATGCTGTTTTGAGGGAAAACTTGAATGACCCTTTTCTGATAGTTGAAGGTAGCAGTTCTCATGGAGAGCCCTCCGAAGTGGCAACAACGAAGGGCCTTTGGTAAGTACTGGAATCATTGCTAATTACAGAGTGGTGATTTTTCTACGGAGATGATATATTTTGATAATTTCGATCCCAATTGATTGTTTTGTTTCAGGTCAACAGCGGGAAGAAACCCGAGTCCATTACCGCGGCAAGAAATGGCAAATCTTGACAAAGATGGTGATAGTCGTAAATCAGCAATGAAATCTGATGTGAAAGGCTTGGATTCTAAAGCAATCCCACAATTTCATGCTCACGTTTCTTCCTCTGAGTTTCAGGGGACGATTTCAAATTTAACGTCCTCTCGACAACAACCAACGAAGGCCCAGAAGACAGCCCATCAAATCCATATTCGCTTCGAAAAAATCTGATCTCTCTTAATGCCTTGTTCCTCAAATTATTGAGATTTAGAACCTTATGTTTGTTGAATTGTGTGGACAGAGAAGTGCGGAGAGCAGTGTCTAGAAGGAGGAGGAGGAAAAGGAAGAAGCGAAAGAAGGAGGAGGAGGAAAAGGAAGAAGCGAAAAGAGAGTGTCTAGTTCTTACAGAGGTAATTTTGAGATTGAGACTGCATTTTTCTTTTTTGATTTTTGCTTATGCTGTTTGAGGGAAAACTTGAATGACCCTTTTCTGATAGTTGAAGGTAGCAGTTCTCATGGAGAGCCCTCCGAAGTGGCAACAACGAAGGGCCTTTGGTAAGTACTGGAATCATTGCTAATTACAGAGTGGTGATTTTTCTACGGAGATGATATATTTTGATAATTTCGATCCCAATTGATTGTTTTGTTTCAGGTCAACAGCGGGAAGAAACCCGAGTCCATTACCGCGGCAAGAAATGGCAAATCTTGACAAAGATGGTGATAGTCGTAAATCAGCAATGAAATCTGATGTGAAAGGCTTGGATTCTAAAGCAATCCCACAATTTCATGCTCACGTTTCTTCCTCTGAGTTTCAGGGGACGATTTCAAATTTAACGTCCTCTCGACAACAACCAACGAAGGCCCAGAAGACAGCCCATCAAATCCATATTCGCTTCGAAAAAATCTGATCTCTCTTAATGCCTTGTTCCTCAAATTATTGAGATTTAGAACCTTATGTTTGTTGAATTGTGTGGACAGAGAAGTGCGGAGAGCAGTGTCTAGAAGGAGGAGGAGGAAAAGGAAGAAGCGAAAGAAGGAGGAGGAGGAAAAGGAAGAAGCGAAAAGAGAGTGTCTAGTTCTTACAGAGGTAATTTTGAGATTGAGACTGCATTTTTCTTTTTTGATTTTTGCTTATGCTGTTTTGAGGGAAAACTTGAATGACCCTTTTCTGATAGTTGAAGGTAGCAGTTCTCATGGAGAGCCCTCCGAAGTGGCAACAACGAAGGGCCTTTGGTAAGTACTGGAATCATTGCTAATTACAGAGTGGTGATTTTTCTACGGAGATGATATATTTTGATAATTTCGATCCCAATTGATTGTTTTGTTTCAGGTCAACAGCGGGAAGAAACCCGAGTCCATTACCGCGGCAAGAAATGGCAAATCTTGACAAAGATGGTGATAGTCGTAAATCAGCAATGAAATCTGATGTGAAAGGCTTGGATTCTAAAGCAATCCCACAATTTCATGCTCACGTTTCTTCCTCTGAGTTTCAGGGGACGATTTCAAATTTAACGTCCTCTCGACAACAACCAACGAAGGCCCAGAAGACAGCCCATCAAATCCATATTCGCTTCGAAAAAATCTGATCTCTCTTAATGCCTTGTTCCTCAAATTATTGAGATTTAGAACCTTATGTTTGTTGAATTGTGTGGACAGAGAAGTGCGGAGAGCAGTGTCTAGAAGGAGGAGGAGGAAAAGGAAGAAGCGAAAGAAGGAGGAGGAGGAAAAGGAAGAAGCGAAAAGAGAGTGTCTAGTTCTTACAGAGGTAATTTTGAGATTGAGACTGCATTTTTCTTTTTTGATTTTTGCTTATGCTGTTTTGAGGGAAAACTTGAATGACCCTTTTCTGATAGTTGAAGGTAGCAGTTCTCATGGAGAGCCCTCCGAAGTGGCAACAACGAAGGGCCTTTGGTAAGTACTGGAATCATTGCTAATTACAGAGTGGTGATTTTTCTACGGAGATGATATATTTTGATAATTTCGATCCCAATTGATTGTTTTGTTTCAGGTCAACAGCGGGAAGAAACCCGAGTCCATTACCGCGGCAAGAAATGGCAAATCTTGACAAAGATGGTGATAGTCGTAAATCAGCAATGAAATCTGATGTGAAAGGCTTGGATTCTAAAGCAATCCCACAATTTCATGCTCACGTTTCTTCCTCTGAGTTTCAGGGGACGATTTCAAATTTAACGTCCTCTCGACAACAACCAACGAAGGCCCAGAAGACAGCCCATCAAATCCATATTCGCTTCGAAAAAATCTGATCTCTCTTAATGCCTTGTTCCTCAAATTATTGAGATTTAGAACCTTATGTTTGTTGAATTGTGTGGACAGAGAAGTGCGGAGAGCAGTGTCTAGAAGGAGGAGGAGGAAAAGGAAGAAGCGAAAGAAGGAGGAGGAGGAAAAGGAAGAAGCGAAAAGAGAGTGTCTAGTTCTTACAGAGGTAATTTTGAGATTGAGACTGCATTTTTCTTTTTTGATTTTTGCTTATGCTGTTTTGAGGGAAAACTTGAATGACCCTTTTCTGATAGTTGAAGGTAGCAGTTCTCATGGAGAGCCCTCCGAAGTGGCAACAACGAAGGGCCTTTGGTAAGTACTGGAATCATTGCTAATTACAGAGTGGTGATTTTTCTACGGAGATGATATATTTTGATAATTTCGATCCCAATTGATTGTTTTGTTTCAGGTCAACAGCGGGAAGAAACCCGAGTCCATTACCGCGGCAAGAAATGGCAAATCTTGACAAAGATGGTGATAGTCGTAAATCAGCAATGAAATCTGATGTGAAAGGCTTGGATTCTAAAGCAATCCCACAATTTCATGCTCACGTTTCTTCCTCTGAGTTTCAGGGGACGATTTCAAATTTAACGTCCTCTCGACAACAACCAACGAAGGCCCAGAAGACAGCCCATCAAATCCATATTCGCTTCGAAAAAATCTGATCTCTCTTAATGCCTTGTTCCTCAAATTATTGAGATTTAGAACCTTATGTTTGTTGAATTGTGTGGACAGAGAAGTGCGGAGAGCAGTGTCTAGAAGGAGGAGGAGGAAAAGGAAGAAGCGAAAGAAGGAGGAGGAGGAAAAGGAAGAAGCGAAAAGAGAGTGTCTAGTTCTTACAGAGGTAATTTTGAGATTGAGACTGCATTTTTCTTTTTTGATTTTTGCTTATGCTGTTTGAGGGAAAACTTGAATGACCCTTTTCTGATAGTTGAAGGTAGCAGTTCTCATGGAGAGCCCTCCGAAGTGGCAACAACGAAGGGCCTTTGGTAAGTACTGGAATCATTGCTAATTACAGAGTGGTGATTTTTCTACGGAGATGATATATTTTGATAATTTCGATCCCAATTGATTGTTTTGTTTCAGGTCAACAGCGGGAAGAAACCCGAGTCCATTACCGCGGCAAGAAATGGCAAATCTTGACAAAGATGGTGATAGTCGTAAATCAGCAATGAAATCTGATGTGAAAGGCTTGGATTCTAAAGCAATCCCACAATTTCATGCTCACGTTTCTTCCTCTGAGTTTCAGGGGACGATTTCAAATTTAACGTCCTCTCGACAACAACCAACGAAGGCCCAGAAGACAGCCCATCAAATCCATATTCGCTTCGAAAAAATCTGATCTCTCTTAATGCCTTGTTCCTCAAATTATTGAGATTTAGAACCTTATGTTTGTTGAATTGTGTGGACAGAGAAGTGCGGAGAGCAGTGTCTAGAAGGAGGAGGAGGAAAAGGAAGAAGCGAAAGAAGGAGGAGGAGGAAAAGGAAGAAGCGAAAAGAGAGTGTCTAGTTCTTACAGAGGTAATTTTGAGATTGAGACTGCATTTTTCTTTTTTGATTTTTGCTTATGCTGTTTTGAGGGAAAACTTGAATGACCCTTTTCTGATAGTTGAAGGTAGCAGTTCTCATGGAGAGCCCTCCGAAGTGGCAACAACGAAGGGCCTTTGGTAAGTACTGGAATCATTGCTAATTACAGAGTGGTGATTTTTCTACGGAGATGATATATTTTGATAATTTCGATCCCAATTGATTGTTTTGTTTCAGGTCAACAGCGGGAAGAAACCCGAGTCCATTACCGCGGCAAGAAATGGCAAATCTTGACAAAGATGGTGATAGTCGTAAATCAGCAATGAAATCTGATGTGAAAGGCTTGGATTCTAAAGCAATCCCACAATTTCATGCTCACGTTTCTTCCTCTGAGTTTCAGGGGACGATTTCAAATTTAACGTCCTCTCGACAACAACCAACGAAGGCCCAGAAGACAGCCCATCAAATCCATATTCGCTTCGAAAAAATCTGATCTCTCTTAATGCCTTGTTCCTCAAATTATTGAGATTTAGAACCTTATGTTTGTTGAATTGTGTGGACAGAGAAGTGCGGAGAGCAGTGTCTAGAAGGAGGAGGAGGAAAAGGAAGAAGCGAAAGAAGGAGGAGGAGGAAAAGGAAGAAGCGAAAAGAGAGTGTCTAGTTCTTACAGAGGTAATTTTGAGATTGAGACTGCATTTTTCTTTTTTGATTTTTGCTTATGCTGTTTTGAGGGAAAACTTGAATGACCCTTTTCTGATAGTTGAAGGTAGCAGTTCTCATGGAGAGCCCTCCGAAGTGGCAACAACGAAGGGCCTTTGGTAAGTACTGGAATCATTGCTAATTACAGAGTGGTGATTTTTCTACGGAGATGATATATTTTGATAATTTCGATCCCAATTGATTGTTTTGTTTCAGGTCAACAGCGGGAAGAAACCCGAGTCCATTACCGCGGCAAGAAATGGCAAATCTTGACAAAGATGGTGATAGTCGTAAATCAGCAATGAAATCTGATGTGAAAGGCTTGGATTCTAAAGCAATCCCACAATTTCATGCTCACGTTTCTTCCTCTGAGTTTCAGGGGACGATTTCAAATTTAACGTCCTCTCGACAACAACCAACGAAGGCCCAGAAGACAGCCCATCAAATCCATATTCGCTTCGAAAAAATCTGATCTCTCTTAATGCCTTGTTCCTCAAATTATTGAGATTTAGAACCTTATGTTTGTTGAATTGTGTGGACAGAGAAGTGCGGAGAGCAGTGTCTAGAAGGAGGAGGAGGAAAAGGAAGAAGCGAAAGAAGGAGGAGGAGGAAAAGGAAGAAGCGAAAAGAGAGTGTCTAGTTCTTACAGAGGTAATTTTGAGATTGAGACTGCATTTTTCTTTTTTGATTTTTGCTTATGCTGTTTTGAGGGAAAACTTGAATGACCCTTTTCTGATAGTTGAAGGTAGCAGTTCTCATGGAGAGCCCTCCGAAGTGGCAACAACGAAGGGCCTTTGGTAAGTACTGGAATCATTGCTAATTACAGAGTGGTGATTTTTCTACGGAGATGATATATTTTGATAATTTCGATCCCAATTGATTGTTTTGTTTCAGGTCAACAGCGGGAAGAAACCCGAGTCCATTACCGCGGCAAGAAATGGCAAATCTTGACAAAGATGGTGATAGTCGTAAATCAGCAATGAAATCTGATGTGAAAGGCTTGGATTCTAAAGCAATCCCACAATTTCATGCTCACGTTTCTTCCTCTGAGTTTCAGGGGACGATTTCAAATTTAACGTCCTCTCGACAACAACCAACGAAGGCCCAGAAGACAGCCCATCAAATCCATATTCGCTTCGAAAAAATCTGATCTCTCTTAATGCCTTGTTCCTCAAATTATTGAGATTTAGAACCTTATGTTTGTTGAATTGTGTGGACAGAGAAGTGCGGAGAGCAGTGTCTAGAAGGAGGAGGAGGAAAAGGAAGAAGCGAAAGAAGGAGGAGGAGGAAAAGGAAGAAGCGAAAAGAGAGTGTCTAGTTCTTACAGAGGTAATTTTGAGATTGAGACTGCATTTTTCTTTTTTGATTTTTGCTTATGCTGTTTTGAGGGAAAACTTGAATGACCCTTTTCTGATAGTTGAAGGTAGCAGTTCTCATGGAGAGCCCTCCGAAGTGGCAACAACGAAGGGCCTTTGGTAAGTACTGGAATCATTGCTAATTACAGAGTGGTGATTTTTCTACGGAGATGATATATTTTGATAATTTCGATCCCAATTGATTGTTTTGTTTCAGGTCAACAGCGGGAAGAAACCCGAGTCCATTACCGCGGCAAGAAATGGCAAATCTTGACAAAGATGGTGATAGTCGTAAATCAGCAATGAAATCTGATGTGAAAGGCTTGGATTCTAAAGCAATCCCACAATTTCATGCTCACGTTTCTTCCTCTGAGTTTCAGGGGACGATTTCAAATTTAACGTCCTCTCGACAACAACCAACGAAGGCCCAGAAGACAGCCCATCAAATCCATATTCGCTTCGAAAAAATCTGATCTCTCTTAATGCCTTGTTCCTCAAATTATTGAGATTTAGAACCTTATGTTTGTTGAATTGTGTGGACAGAGAAGTGCGGAGAGCAGTGTCTAGAAGGAGGAGGAGGAAAAGGAAGAAGCGAAAGAAGGAGGAGGAGGAAAAGGAAGAAGCGAAAAGAGAGTGTCTAGTTCTTACAGAGGTAATTTTGAGATTGAGACTGCATTTTTCTTTTTGATTTTTGCTTATGCTGTTTCGAGGGAAAACTTGAATGACCCTTTTCTGATAGTTGAAGGTAGCAGTTCTCATGGAGAGCCCTCCGAAGTGGCAACAACGAAGGGCCTTTGGTAAGTACTGGAATCATTGCTAATTACAGAGTGGTGATTTTTCTACGGAGATGATATATTTTGATAATTTCGATCCCAATTGATTGTTTTGTTTCAGGTCAACAGCGGGAAGAAATCCGAGTCCATTACCGCGGCAAGAAATGGCAAATCTTGACAAAGATGGTGATAGTCGTAAATCAGCAATGAAATCTGATGTGAAAGGCTTGGATTCTAAAGCAATCCCACAATTTCATGCTCACGTTTCTTCCTCTGAGTTTCAGGGGACGATTTCAAATTTAACGTCCTCTCGACAACAACCAACGAAGGCCCAGAAGACAGCCCATCAAATCCATATTCGCTTCGAAAAAATCTGATCTCTCTTAATGCCTTGTTCCTCAAATTATTGAGATTTAGAACCTTATGTTTGTTGAATTGTGTGGACAGAGAAGTGCGGAGAGCAGTGTCTAGAAGGAGGAGGAGGAAAAGGAAGAAGCGAAAGAAGGAGGAGGAGGAAAAGGAAGAAGCGAAAAGAGAGTGTCTAGTTCTTACAGAGGTAATTTTGAGATTGAGACTGCATTTTTCTTTTTTGATTTTTGCTTATGCTGTTTTCGAGGGAAAACTTGAATGACCCTTTTCTGATAGTTGAAGGTAGCAGTTCTCATGGAGAGCCCTCCGAAGTGGCAACAACGAAGGGCCTTTGGTAAGTACTGGAATCATTGCTAATTACAGAGTGGTGATTTTTCTACGGAGATGATATATTTTGATAATTTCGATCCCAATTGATTGTTTTGTTTCAGGTCAACAGCGGGAAGAAATCCGAGTCCATTACCGCGGCAAGAAATGGCAAATCTTGACAAAGATGGTGATAGTCGTAAATCAGCAATGAAATCTGATGTGAAAGGCTTGGATTCTAAAGCAATCCCACAATTTCATGCTCACGTTTCTTCCTCTGAGTTTCAGGGGACGATTTCAAATTTAACGTCCTCTCGACAACAACCAACGAAGGCCCAGAAGACAGCCCATCAAATCCATATTCGCTTCGAAAAAATCTGATCTCTCTTAATGCCTTGTTCCTCAAATTATTGAGATTTAGAACCTTATGTTTGTTGAATTGTGTGGACAGAGAAGTGCGGAGAGCAGTGTCTAGAAGGAGGAGGAGGAAAAGGAAGAAGCGAAAGAAGGAGGAGGAGGAAAAGGAAGAAGCGAAAAGAGAGTGTCTAGTTCTTACAGAGGTAATTTTGAGATTGAGACTGCATTTTTCTTTTTTGATTTTTGCTTATGCTGTTTCGAGGGAAAACTTGAATGACCCTTTTCTGATAGTTGAAGGTAGCAGTTCTCATGGAGAGCCCTCCGAAGTGGCAACAACGAAGGGCCTTTGGTAAGTACTGGAATCATTGCTAATTACAGAGTGGTGATTTTTCTACGGAGATGATATATTTTGATAATTTCGATCCCAATTGATTGTTTTGTTTCAGGTCAACAGCGGGAAGAAATCCGAGTCCATTACCGCGGCAAGAAATGGCAAATCTTGACAAAGATGGTGATAGTCGTAAATCAGCAATGAAATCTGATGTGAAAGGCTTGGATTCTAAAGCAATCCCACAATTTCATGCTCACGTTTCTTCCTCTGAGTTTCAGGGGACGATTTCAAATTTAACGTCCTCTCGACAACAACCAACGAAGGCCCAGAAGACAGCCCATCAAATCCATATTCGCTTCGAAAAAATCTGATCTCTCTTAATGCCTTGTTCCTCAAATTATTGAGATTTAGAACCTTATGTTTGTTGAATTGTGTGGACAGAGAAGTGCGGAGAGCAGTGTCTAGAAGGAGGAGGAGGAAAAGGAAGAAGCGAAAGAAGGAGGAGGAGGAAAAGGAAGAAGCGAAAAGAGAGTGTCTAGTTCTTACAGAGGTAATTTTGAGATTGAGACTGCATTTTTCTTTTTTGATTTTTGCTTATGCTGTTTCGAGGGAAAACTTGAATGACCCTTTTCTGATAGTTGAAGGTAGCAGTTCTCATGGAGAGCCCTCCGAAGTGGCAACAACGAAGGGCCTTTGGTAAGTACTGGAATCATTGCTAATTACAGAGTGGTGATTTTTCTACGGAGATGATATATTTTGATAATTTCGATCCCAATTGATTGTTTTGTTTCAGGTCAACAGCGGGAAGAAATCCGAGTCCATTACCGCGGCAAGAAATGGCAAATCTTGACAAAGATGGTGATAGTCGTAAATCAGCAATGAAATCTGATGTGAAAGGCTTGGATTCTAAAGCAATCCCACAATTTCATGCTCACGTTTCTTCCTCTGAGTTTCAGGGGACGATTTCAAATTTAACGTCCTCTCGACAACAACCAACGAAGGCCCAGAAGACAGCCCATCAAATCCATATTCGCTTCGAAAAAATCTGATCTCTCTTAATGCCTTGTTCCTCAAATTATTGAGATTTAGAACCTTATGTTTGTTGAATTGTGTGGACAGAGAAGTGCGGAGAGCAGTGTCTAGAAGGAGGAGGAGGAAAAGGAAGAAGCGAAAGAAGGAGGAGGAGGAAAAGGAAGAAGCGAAAAGAGAGTGTCTAGTTCTTACAGAGGTAATTTTGAGATTGAGACTGCATTTTTCTTTTTTGATTTTTGCTTATGCTGTTTGAGGGAAAACTTGAATGACCCTTTTCTGATAGTTGAAGGTAGCAGTTCTCATGGAGAGCCCTCCGAAGTGGCAACAACGAAGGGCCTTTGGTAAGTACTGGAATCATTGCTAATTACAGAGTGGTGATTTTTCTACGGAGATGATATATTTTGATAATTTCGATCCCAATTGATTGTTTTGTTTCAGGTCAACAGCGGGAAGAAATCCGAGTCCATTACCGCGGCAAGAAATGGCAAATCTTGACAAAGATGGTGATAGTCGTAAATCAGCAATGAAATCTGATGTGAAAGGCTTGGATTCTAAAGCAATCCCACAATTTCATGCTCACGTTTCTTCCTCTGAGTTTCAGGGGACGATTTCAAATTTAACGTCCTCTCGACAACAACCAACGAAGGCCCAGAAGACAGCCCATCAAATCCATATTCGCTTCGAAAAAATCTGATCTCTCTTAATGCCTTGTTCCTCAAATTATTGAGATTTAGAACCTTATGTTTGTTGAATTGTGTGGACAGAGAAGTGCGGAGAGCAGTGTCTAGAAGGAGGAGGAGGAAAAGGAAGAAGCGAAAGAAGGAGGAGGAGGAAAAGGAAGAAGCGAAAAGAGAGTGTCTAGTTCTTACAGAGGTAATTTTGAGATTGAGACTGCATTTTTCTTTTTTGATTTTTGCTTATGCTGTTTCGAGGGAAAACTTGAATGACCCTTTTCTGATAGTTGAAGGTAGCAGTTCTCATGGAGAGCCCTCCGAAGTGGCAACAACGAAGGGCCTTTGGTAAGTACTGGAATCATTGCTAATTACAGAGTGGTGATTTTTCTACGGAGATGATATATTTTGATAATTTCGATCCCAATTGATTGTTTTGTTTCAGGTCAACAGCGGGAAGAAATCCGAGTCCATTACCGCGGCAAGAAATGGCAAATCTTGACAAAGATGGTGATAGTCGTAAATCAGCAATGAAATCTGATGTGAAAGGCTTGGATTCTAAAGCAATCCCACAATTTCATGCTCACGTTTCTTCCTCTGAGTTTCAGGGGACGATTTCAAATTTAACGTCCTCTCGACAACAACCAACGAAGGCCCAGAAGACAGCCCATCAAATCCATATTCGCTTCGAAAAAATCTGATCTCTCTTAATGCCTTGTTCCTCAAATTATTGAGATTTAGAACCTTATGTTTGTTGAATTGTGTGGACAGAGAAGTGCGGAGAGCAGTGTCTAGAAGGAGGAGGAGGAAAAGGAAGAAGCGAAAGAAGGAGGAGGAGGAAAAGGAAGAAGCGAAAAGAGAGTGTCTAGTTCTTACAGAGGTAATTTTGAGATTGAGACTGCATTTTTCTTTTTTGATTTTTGCTTATGCTGTTTCGAGGGAAAACTTGAATGACCCTTTTCTGATAGTTGAAGGTAGCAGTTCTCATGGAGAGCCCTCCGAAGTGGCAACAACGAAGGGCCTTTGGTAAGTACTGGAATCATTGCTAATTACAGAGTGGTGATTTTTCTACGGAGATGATATATTTTGATAATTTCGATCCCAATTGATTGTTTTGTTTCAGGTCAACAGCGGGAAGAAATCCGAGTCCATTACCGCGGCAAGAAATGGCAAATCTTGACAAAGATGGTGATAGTCGTAAATCAGCAATGAAATCTGATGTGAAAGGCTTGGATTCTAAAGCAATCCCACAATTTCATGCTCACGTTTCTTCCTCTGAGTTTCAGGGGACGATTTCAAATTTAACGTCCTCTCGACAACAACCAACGAAGGCCCAGAAGACAGCCCATCAAATCCATATTCGCTTCGAAAAAATCTGATCTCTCTTAATGCCTTGTTCCTCAAATTATTGAGATTTAGAACCTTATGTTTGTTGAATTGTGTGGACAGAGAAGTGCGGAGAGCAGTGTCTAGAAGGAGGAGGAGGAAAAGGAAGAAGCGAAAGAAGGAGGAGGAGGAAAAGGAAGAAGCGAAAAGAGAGTGTCTAGTTCTTACAGAGGTAATTTTGAGATTGAGACTGCATTTTTCTTTTTTGATTTTTGCTTATGCTGTTTCGAGGGAAAACTTGAATGACCCTTTTCTGATAGTTGAAGGTAGCAGTTCTCATGGAGAGCCCTCCGAAGTGGCAACAACGAAGGGCCTTTGGTAAGTACTGGAATCATTGCTAATTACAGAGTGGTGATTTTTCTACGGAGATGATATATTTTGATAATTTCGATCCCAATTGATTGTTTTGTTTCAGGTCAACAGCGGGAAGAAACCCGAGTCCATTACCGCGGCAAGAAATGGCAAATCTTGACAAAGATGGTGATAGTCGTAAATCAGCAATGAAATCTGATGTGAAAGGCTTGGATTCTAAAGCAATCCCACAATTTCATGCTCACGTTTCTTCCTCTGAGTTTCAGGGGACGATTTCAAATTTAACGTCCTCTCGACAACAACCAACGAAGGCCCAGAAGACAGCCCATCAAATCCATATTCGCTTCGAAAAAATCTGATCTCTCTTAATGCCTTGTTCCTCAAATTATTGAGATTTAGAACCTTATGTTTGTTGAATTGTGTGGACAGAGAAGTGCGGAGAGCAGTGTCTAGAAGGAGGAGGAGGAAAAGGAAGAAGCGAAAGAAGGAGGAGGAGGAAAAGGAAGAAGCGAAAAGAGAGTGTCTAGTTCTTACAGAGGTAATTTTGAGATTGAGACTGCATTTTTCTTTTTTGATTTTTGCTTATGCTGTTTTGAGGGAAAACTTGAATGACCCTTTTCTGATAGTTGAAGGTAGCAGTTCTCATGGAGAGCCCTCCGAAGTGGCAACAACGAAGGGCCTTTGGTAAGTACTGGAATCATTGCTAATTACAGAGTGGTGATTTTTCTACGGAGATGATATATTTTGATAATTTCGATCCCAATTGATTGTTTTGTTTCAGGTCAACAGCGGGAAGAAACCCGAGTCCATTACCGCGGCAAGAAATGGCAAATCTTGACAAAGATGGTGATAGTCGTAAATCAGCAATGAAATCTGATGTGAAAGGCTTGGATTCTAAAGCAATCCCACAATTTCATGCTCACGTTTCTTCCTCTGAGTTTCAGGGGACGATTTCAAATTTAACGTCCTCTCGACAACAACCAACGAAGGCCCAGAAGACAGCCCATCAAATCCATATTCGCTTCGAAAAAATCTGATCTCTCTTAATGCCTTGTTCCTCAAATTATTGAGATTTAGAACCTTATGTTTGTTGAATTGTGTGGACAGAGAAGTGCGGAGAGCAGTGTCTAGAAGGAGGAGGAGGAAAAGGAAGAAGCGAAAGAAGGAGGAGGAGGAAAAGGAAGAAGCGAAAAGAGAGTGTCTAGTTCTTACAGAGGTAATTTTGAGATTGAGACTGCATTTTTCTTTTTTGATTTTTGCTTATGCTGTTTCGAGGGAAAACTTGAATGACCCTTTTCTGATAGTTGAAGGTAGCAGTTCTCATGGAGAGCCCTCCGAAGTGGCAACAACGAAGGGCCTTTGGTAAGTACTGGAATCATTGCTAATTACAGAGTGGTGATTTTTCTACGGAGATGATATATTTTGATAATTTCGATCCCAATTGATTGTTTTGTTTCAGGTCAACAGCGGGAAGAAACCCGAGTCCATTACCGCGGCAAGAAATGGCAAATCTTGACAAAGATGGTGATAGTCGTAAATCAGCAATGAAATCTGATGTGAAAGGCTTGGATTCTAAAGCAATCCCACAATTTCATGCTCACGTTTCTTCCTCTGAGTTTCAGGGGACGATTTCAAATTTAACGTCCTCTCGACAACAACCAACGAAGGCCCAGAAGACAGCCCATCAAATCCATATTCGCTTCGAAAAAATCTGATCTCTCTTAATGCCTTGTTCCTCAAATTATTGAGATTTAGAACCTTATGTTTGTTGAATTGTGTGGACAGAGAAGTGCGGAGAGCAGTGTCTAGAAGGAGGAGGAGGAAAAGGAAGAAGCGAAAGAAGGAGGAGGAGGAAAAGGAAGAAGCGAAAAGAGAGTGTCTAGTTCTTACAGAGGTAATTTTGAGATTGAGACTGCATTTTTCTTTTTTGATTTTTGCTTATGCTGTTTGAGGGAAAACTTGAATGACCCTTTTCTGATAGTTGAAGGTAGCAGTTCTCATGGAGAGCCCTCCGAAGTGGCAACAACGAAGGGCCTTTGGTAAGTACTGGAATCATTGCTAATTACAGAGTGGTGATTTTTCTACGGAGATGATATATTTTGATAATTTCGATCCCAATTGATTGTTTTGTTTCAGGTCAACAGCGGGAAGAAACCCGAGTCCATTACCGCGGCAAGAAATGGCAAATCTTGACAAAGATGGTGATAGTCGTAAATCAGCAATGAAATCTGATGTGAAAGGCTTGGATTCTAAAGCAATCCCACAATTTCATGCTCACGTTTCTTCCTCTGAGTTTCAGGGGACGATTTCAAATTTAACGTCCTCTCGACAACAACCAACGAAGGCCCAGAAGACAGCCCATCAAATCCATATTCGCTTCGAAAAAATCTGATCTCTCTTAATGCCTTGTTCCTCAAATTATTGAGATTTAGAACCTTATGTTTGTTGAATTGTGTGGACAGAGAAGTGCGGAGAGCAGTGTCTAGAAGGAGGAGGAGGAAAAGGAAGAAGCGAAAGAAGGAGGAGGAGGAAAAGGAAGAAGCGAAAAGAGAGTGTCTAGTTCTTACAGAGGTAATTTTGAGATTGAGACTGCATTTTTCTTTTTTGATTTTTGCTTATGCTGTTTGAGGGAAAACTTGAATGACCCTTTTCTGATAGTTGAAGGTAGCAGTTCTCATGGAGAGCCCTCCGAAGTGGCAACAACGAAGGGCCTTTGGTAAGTACTGGAATCATTGCTAATTACAGAGTGGTGATTTTTCTACGGAGATGATATATTTTGATAATTTCGATCCCAATTGATTGTTTTGTTTCAGGTCAACAGCGGGAAGAAACCCGAGTCCATTACCGCGGCAAGAAATGGCAAATCTTGACAAAGATGGTGATAGTCGTAAATCAGCAATGAAATCTGATGTGAAAGGCTTGGATTCTAAAGCAATCCCACAATTTCATGCTCACGTTTCTTCCTCTGAGTTTCAGGGGACGATTTCAAATTTAACGTCCTCTCGACAACAACCAACGAAGGCCCAGAAGACAGCCCATCAAATCCATATTCGCTTCGAAAAAATCTGATCTCTCTTAATGCCTTGTTCCTCAAATTATTGAGATTTAGAACCTTATGTTTGTTGAATTGTGTGGACAGAGAAGTGCGGAGAGCAGTGTCTAGAAGGAGGAGGAGGAAAAGGAAGAAGCGAAAGAAGGAGGAGGAGGAAAAGGAAGAAGCGAAAAGAGAGTGTCTAGTTCTTACAGAGGTAATTTTGAGATTGAGACTGCATTTTTCTTTTTTGATTTTTGCTTATGCTGTTTGAGGGAAAACTTGAATGACCCTTTTCTGATAGTTGAAGGTAGCAGTTCTCATGGAGAGCCCTCCGAAGTGGCAACAACGAAGGGCCTTTGGTAAGTACTGGAATCATTGCTAATTACAGAGTGGTGATTTTTCTACGGAGATGATATATTTTGATAATTTCGATCCCAATTGATTGTTTTGTTTCAGGTCAACAGCGGGAAGAAACCCGAGTCCATTACCGCGGCAAGAAATGGCAAATCTTGACAAAGATGGTGATAGTCGTAAATCAGCAATGAAATCTGATGTGAAAGGCTTGGATTCTAAAGCAATCCCACAATTTCATGCTCACGTTTCTTCCTCTGAGTTTCAGGGGACGATTTCAAATTTAACGTCCTCTCGACAACAACCAACGAAGGCCCAGAAGACAGCCCATCAAATCCATATTCGCTTCGAAAAAATCTGATCTCTCTTAATGCCTTGTTCCTCAAATTATTGAGATTTAGAACCTTATGTTTGTTGAATTGTGTGGACAGAGAAGTGCGGAGAGCAGTGTCTAGAAGGAGGAGGAGGAAAAGGAAGAAGCGAAAGAAGGAGGAGGAGGAAAAGGAAGAAGCGAAAAGAGAGTGTCTAGTTCTTACAGAGGTAATTTTGAGATTGAGACTGCATTTTTCTTTTTTGATTTTTGCTTATGCTGTTTTGAGGGAAAACTTGAATGACCCTTTTCTGATAGTTGAAGGTAGCAGTTCTCATGGAGAGCCCTCCGAAGTGGCAACAACGAAGGGCCTTTGGTAAGTACTGGAATCATTGCTAATTACAGAGTGGTGATTTTTCTACGGAGATGATATATTTTGATAATTTCGATCCCAATTGATTGTTTTGTTTCAGGTCAACAGCGGGAAGAAACCCGAGTCCATTACCGCGGCAAGAAATGGCAAATCTTGACAAAGATGGTGATAGTCGTAAATCAGCAATGAAATCTGATGTGAAAGGCTTGGATTCTAAAGCAATCCCACAATTTCATGCTCACGTTTCTTCCTCTGAGTTTCAGGGGACGATTTCAAATTTAACGTCCTCTCGACAACAACCAACGAAGGCCCAGAAGACAGCCCATCAAATCCATATTCGCTTCGAAAAAATCTGATCTCTCTTAATGCCTTGTTCCTCAAATTATTGAGATTTAGAACCTTATGTTTGTTGAATTGTGTGGACAGAGAAGTGCGGAGAGCAGTGTCTAGAAGGAGGAGGAGGAAAAGGAAGAAGCGAAAGAAGGAGGAGGAGGAAAAGGAAGAAGCGAAAAGAGAGTGTCTAGTTCTTACAGAGGTAATTTTGAGATTGAGACTGCATTTTTCTTTTTTGATTTTTGCTTATGCTGTTTGAGGGAAAACTTGAATGACCCTTTTCTGATAGTTGAAGGTAGCAGTTCTCATGGAGAGCCCTCCGAAGTGGCAACAACGAAGGGCCTTTGGTAAGTACTGGAATCATTGCTAATTACAGAGTGGTGATTTTTCTACGGAGATGATATATTTTGATAATTTCGATCCCAATTGATTGTTTTGTTTCAGGTCAACAGCGGGAAGAAACCCGAGTCCATTACCGCGGCAAGAAATGGCAAATCTTGACAAAGATGGTGATAGTCGTAAATCAGCAATGAAATCTGATGTGAAAGGCTTGGATTCTAAAGCAATCCCACAATTTCATGCTCACGTTTCTTCCTCTGAGTTTCAGGGGACGATTTCAAATTTAACGTCCTCTCGACAACAACCAACGAAGGCCCAGAAGACAGCCCATCAAATCCATATTCGCTTCGAAAAAATCTGATCTCTCTTAATGCCTTGTTCCTCAAATTATTGAGATTTAGAACCTTATGTTTGTTGAATTGTGTGGACAGAGAAGTGCGGAGAGCAGTGTCTAGAAGGAGGAGGAGGAAAAGGAAGAAGCGAAAGAAGGAGGAGGAGGAAAAGGAAGAAGCGAAAAGAGAGTGTCTAGTTCTTACAGAGGTAATTTTGAGATTGAGACTGCATTTTTCTTTTTTGATTTTTGCTTATGCTGTTTTGAGGGAAAACTTGAATGACCCTTTTCTGATAGTTGAAGGTAGCAGTTCTCATGGAGAGCCCTCCGAAGTGGCAACAACGAAGGGCCTTTGGTAAGTACTGGAATCATTGCTAATTACAGAGTGGTGATTTTTCTACGGAGATGATATATTTTGATAATTTCGATCCCAATTGATTGTTTTGTTTCAGGTCAACAGCGGGAAGAAACCCGAGTCCATTACCGCGGCAAGAAATGGCAAATCTTGACAAAGATGGTGATAGTCGTAAATCAGCAATGAAATCTGATGTGAAAGGCTTGGATTCTAAAGCAATCCCACAATTTCATGCTCACGTTTCTTCCTCTGAGTTTCAGGGGACGATTTCAAATTTAACGTCCTCTCGACAACAACCAACGAAGGCCCAGAAGACAGCCCATCAAATCCATATTCGCTTCGAAAAAATCTGATCTCTCTTAATGCCTTGTTCCTCAAATTATTGAGATTTAGAACCTTATGTTTGTTGAATTGTGTGGACAGAGAAGTGCGGAGAGCAGTGTCTAGAAGGAGGAGGAGGAAAAGGAAGAAGCGAAAGAAGGAGGAGGAGGAAAAGGAAGAAGCGAAAAGAGAGTGTCTAGTTCTTACAGAGGTAATTTTGAGATTGAGACTGCATTTTTCTTTTTTGATTTTTGCTTATGCTGTTTTGAGGGAAAACTTGAATGACCCTTTTCTGATAGTTGAAGGTAGCAGTTCTCATGGAGAGCCCTCCGAAGTGGCAACAACGAAGGGCCTTTGGTAAGTACTGGAATCATTGCTAATTACAGAGTGGTGATTTTTCTACGGAGATGATATATTTTGATAATTTCGATCCCAATTGATTGTTTTGTTTCAGGTCAACAGCGGGAAGAAACCCGAGTCCATTACCGCGGCAAGAAATGGCAAATCTTGACAAAGATGGTGATAGTCGTAAATCAGCAATGAAATCTGATGTGAAAGGCTTGGATTCTAAAGCAATCCCACAATTTCATGCTCACGTTTCTTCCTCTGAGTTTCAGGGGACGATTTCAAATTTAACGTCCTCTCGACAACAACCAACGAAGGCCCAGAAGACAGCCCATCAAATCCATATTCGCTTCGAAAAAATCTGATCTCTCTTAATGCCTTGTTCCTCAAATTATTGAGATTTAGAACCTTATGTTTGTTGAATTGTGTGGACAGAGAAGTGCGGAGAGCAGTGTCTAGAAGGAGGAGGAGGAAAAGGAAGAAGCGAAAGAAGGAGGAGGAGGAAAAGGAAGAAGCGAAAAGAGAGTGTCTAGTTCTTACAGAGGTAATTTTGAGATTGAGACTGCATTTTTCTTTTTTGATTTTTGCTTATGCTGTTTTGAGGGAAAACTTGAATGACCCTTTTCTGATAGTTGAAGGTAGCAGTTCTCATGGAGAGCCCTCCGAAGTGGCAACAACGAAGGGCCTTTGGTAAGTACTGGAATCATTGCTAATTACAGAGTGGTGATTTTTCTACGGAGATGATATATTTTGATAATTTCGATCCCAATTGATTGTTTTGTTTCAGGTCAACAGCGGGAAGAAACCCGAGTCCATTACCGCGGCAAGAAATGGCAAATCTTGACAAAGATGGTGATAGTCGTAAATCAGCAATGAAATCTGATGTGAAAGGCTTGGATTCTAAAGCAATCCCACAATTTCATGCTCACGTTTCTTCCTCTGAGTTTCAGGGGACGATTTCAAATTTAACGTCCTCTCGACAACAACCAACGAAGGCCCAGAAGACAGCCCATCAAATCCATATTCGCTTCGAAAAAATCTGATCTCTCTTAATGCCTTGTTCCTCAAATTATTGAGATTTAGAACCTTATGTTTGTTGAATTGTGTGGACAGAGAAGTGCGGAGAGCAGTGTCTAGAAGGAGGAGGAGGAAAAGGAAGAAGCGAAAGAAGGAGGAGGAGGAAAAGGAAGAAGCGAAAAGAGAGTGTCTAGTTCTTACAGAGGTAATTTTGAGATTGAGACTGCATTTTTCTTTTTTGATTTTTGCTTATGCTGTTTTGAGGGAAAACTTGAATGACCCTTTTCTGATAGTTGAAGGTAGCAGTTCTCATGGAGAGCCCTCCGAAGTGGCAACAACGAAGGGCCTTTGGTAAGTACTGGAATCATTGCTAATTACAGAGTGGTGATTTTTCTACGGAGATGATATATTTTGATAATTTCGATCCCAATTGATTGTTTTGTTTCAGGTCAACAGCGGGAAGAAACCCGAGTCCATTACCGCGGCAAGAAATGGCAAATCTTGACAAAGATGGTGATAGTCGTAAATCAGCAATGAAATCTGATGTGAAAGGCTTGGATTCTAAAGCAATCCCACAATTTCATGCTCACGTTTCTTCCTCTGAGTTTCAGGGGACGATTTCAAATTTAACGTCCTCTCGACAACAACCAACGAAGGCCCAGAAGACAGCCCATCAAATCCATATTCGCTTCGAAAAAATCTGATCTCTCTTAATGCCTTGTTCCTCAAATTATTGAGATTTAGAACCTTATGTTTGTTGAATTGTGTGGACAGAGAAGTGCGGAGAGCAGTGTCTAGAAGGAGGAGGAGGAAAAGGAAGAAGCGAAAGAAGGAGGAGGAGGAAAAGGAAGAAGCGAAAAGAGAGTGTCTAGTTCTTACAGAGGTAATTTTGAGATTGAGACTGCATTTTTCTTTTTTGATTTTTGCTTATGCTGTTTTGAGGGAAAACTTGAATGACCCTTTTCTGATAGTTGAAGGTAGCAGTTCTCATGGAGAGCCCTCCGAAGTGGCAACAACGAAGGGCCTTTGGTAAGTACTGGAATCATTGCTAATTACAGAGTGGTGATTTTTCTACGGAGATGATATATTTTGATAATTTCGATCCCAATTGATTGTTTTGTTTCAGGTCAACAGCGGGAAGAAACCCGAGTCCATTACCGCGGCAAGAAATGGCAAATCTTGACAAAGATGGTGATAGTCGTAAATCAGCAATGAAATCTGATGTGAAAGGCTTGGATTCTAAAGCAATCCCACAATTTCATGCTCACGTTTCTTCCTCTGAGTTTCAGGGGACGATTTCAAATTTAACGTCCTCTCGACAACAACCAACGAAGGCCCAGAAGACAGCCCATCAAATCCATATTCGCTTCGAAAAAATCTGATCTCTCTTAATGCCTTGTTCCTCAAATTATTGAGATTTAGAACCTTATGTTTGTTGAATTGTGTGGACAGAGAAGTGCGGAGAGCAGTGTCTAGAAGGAGGAGGAGGAAAAGGAAGAAGCGAAAGAAGGAGGAGGAGGAAAAGGAAGAAGCGAAAAGAGAGTGTCTAGTTCTTACAGAGGTAATTTTGAGATTGAGACTGCATTTTTCTTTTTTGATTTTTGCTTATGCTGTTTTGAGGGAAAACTTGAATGACCCTTTTCTGATAGTTGAAGGTAGCAGTTCTCATGGAGAGCCCTCCGAAGTGGCAACAACGAAGGGCCTTTGGTAAGTACTGGAATCATTGCTAATTACAGAGTGGTGATTTTTCTACGGAGATGATATATTTTGATAATTTCGATCCCAATTGATTGTTTTGTTTCAGGTCAACAGCGGGAAGAAACCCGAGTCCATTACCGCGGCAAGAAATGGCAAATCTTGACAAAGATGGTGATAGTCGTAAATCAGCAATGAAATCTGATGTGAAAGGCTTGGATTCTAAAGCAATCCCACAATTTCATGCTCACGTTTCTTCCTCTGAGTTTCAGGGGACGATTTCAAATTTAACGTCCTCTCGACAACAACCAACGAAGGCCCAGAAGACAGCCCATCAAATCCATATTCGCTTCGAAAAAATCTGATCTCTCTTAATGCCTTGTTCCTCAAATTATTGAGATTTAGAACCTTATGTTTGTTGAATTGTGTGGACAGAGAAGTGCGGAGAGCAGTGTCTAGAAGGAGGAGGAGGAAAAGGAAGAAGCGAAAGAAGGAGGAGGAGGAAAAGGAAGAAGCGAAAAGAGAGTGTCTAGTTCTTACAGAGGTAATTTTGAGATTGAGACTGCATTTTTCTTTTTTGATTTTTGCTTATGCTGTTTTGAGGGAAAACTTGAATGACCCTTTTCTGATAGTTGAAGGTAGCAGTTCTCATGGAGAGCCCTCCGAAGTGGCAACAACGAAGGGCCTTTGGTAAGTACTGGAATCATTGCTAATTACAGAGTGGTGATTTTTCTACGGAGATGATATATTTTGATAATTTCGATCCCAATTGATTGTTTTGTTTCAGGTCAACAGCGGGAAGAAACCCGAGTCCATTACCGCGGCAAGAAATGGCAAATCTTGACAAAGATGGTGATAGTCGTAAATCAGCAATGAAATCTGATGTGAAAGGCTTGGATTCTAAAGCAATCCCACAATTTCATGCTCACGTTTCTTCCTCTGAGTTTCAGGGGACGATTTCAAATTTAACGTCCTCTCGACAACAACCAACGAAGGCCCAGAAGACAGCCCATCAAATCCATATTCGCTTCGAAAAAATCTGATCTCTCTTAATGCCTTGTTCCTCAAATTATTGAGATTTAGAACCTTATGTTTGTTGAATTGTGTGGACAGAGAAGTGCGGAGAGCAGTGTCTAGAAGGAGGAGGAGGAAAAGGAAGAAGCGAAAGAAGGAGGAGGAGGAAAAGGAAGAAGCGAAAAGAGAGTGTCTAGTTCTTACAGAGGTAATTTTGAGATTGAGACTGCATTTTTCTTTTTTGATTTTTGCTTATGCTGTTTTGAGGGAAAACTTGAATGACCCTTTTCTGATAGTTGAAGGTAGCAGTTCTCATGGAGAGCCCTCCGAAGTGGCAACAACGAAGGGCCTTTGGTAAGTACTGGAATCATTGCTAATTACAGAGTGGTGATTTTTCTACGGAGATGATATATTTTGATAATTTCGATCCCAATTGATTGTTTTGTTTCAGGTCAACAGCGGGAAGAAACCCGAGTCCATTACCGCGGCAAGAAATGGCAAATCTTGACAAAGATGGTGATAGTCGTAAATCAGCAATGAAATCTGATGTGAAAGGCTTGGATTCTAAAGCAATCCCACAATTTCATGCTCACGTTTCTTCCTCTGAGTTTCAGGGGACGATTTCAAATTTAACGTCCTCTCGACAACAACCAACGAAGGCCCAGAAGACAGCCCATCAAATCCATATTCGCTTCGAAAAAATCTGATCTCTCTTAATGCCTTGTTCCTCAAATTATTGAGATTTAGAACCTTATGTTTGTTGAATTGTGTGGACAGAGAAGTGCGGAGAGCAGTGTCTAGAAGGAGGAGGAGGAAAAGGAAGAAGCGAAAGAAGGAGGAGGAGGAAAAGGAAGAAGCGAAAAGAGAGTGTCTAGTTCTTACAGAGGTAATTTTGAGATTGAGACTGCATTTTTCTTTTTTGATTTTTGCTTATGCTGTTTTGAGGGAAAACTTGAATGACCCTTTTCTGATAGTTGAAGGTAGCAGTTCTCATGGAGAGCCCTCCGAAGTGGCAACAACGAAGGGCCTTTGGTAAGTACTGGAATCATTGCTAATTACAGAGTGGTGATTTTTCTACGGAGATGATATATTTTGATAATTTCGATCCCAATTGATTGTTTTGTTTCAGGTCAACAGCGGGAAGAAACCCGAGTCCATTACCGCGGCAAGAAATGGCAAATCTTGACAAAGATGGTGATAGTCGTAAATCAGCAATGAAATCTGATGTGAAAGGCTTGGATTCTAAAGCAATCCCACAATTTCATGCTCACGTTTCTTCCTCTGAGTTTCAGGGGACGATTTCAAATTTAACGTCCTCTCGACAACAACCAACGAAGGCCCAGAAGACAGCCCATCAAATCCATATTCGCTTCGAAAAAATCTGATCTCTCTTAATGCCTTGTTCCTCAAATTATTGAGATTTAGAACCTTATGTTTGTTGAATTGTGTGGACAGAGAAGTGCGGAGAGCAGTGTCTAGAAGGAGGAGGAGGAAAAGGAAGAAGCGAAAGAAGGAGGAGGAGGAAAAGGAAGAAGCGAAAAGAGAGTGTCTAGTTCTTACAGAGGTAATTTTGAGATTGAGACTGCATTTTTCTTTTTTGATTTTTGCTTATGCTGTTTTGAGGGAAAACTTGAATGACCCTTTTCTGATAGTTGAAGGTAGCAGTTCTCATGGAGAGCCCTCCGAAGTGGCAACAACGAAGGGCCTTTGGTAAGTACTGGAATCATTGCTAATTACAGAGTGGTGATTTTTCTACGGAGATGATATATTTTGATAATTTCGATCCCAATTGATTGTTTTGTTTCAGGTCAACAGCGGGAAGAAACCCGAGTCCATTACCGCGGCAAGAAATGGCAAATCTTGACAAAGATGGTGATAGTCGTAAATCAGCAATGAAATCTGATGTGAAAGGCTTGGATTCTAAAGCAATCCCACAATTTCATGCTCACGTTTCTTCCTCTGAGTTTCAGGGGACGATTTCAAATTTAACGTCCTCTCGACAACAACCAACGAAGGCCCAGAAGACAGCCCATCAAATCCATATTCGCTTCGAAAAAATCTGATCTCTCTTAATGCCTTGTTCCTCAAATTATTGAGATTTAGAACCTTATGTTTGTTGAATTGTGTGGACAGAGAAGTGCGGAGAGCAGTGTCTAGAAGGAGGAGGAGGAAAAGGAAGAAGCGAAAGAAGGAGGAGGAGGAAAAGGAAGAAGCGAAAAGAGAGTGTCTAGTTCTTACAGAGGTAATTTTGAGATTGAGACTGCATTTTTCTTTTTTGATTTTTGCTTATGCTGTTTTGAGGGAAAACTTGAATGACCCTTTTCTGATAGTTGAAGGTAGCAGTTCTCATGGAGAGCCCTCCGAAGTGGCAACAACGAAGGGCCTTTGGTAAGTACTGGAATCATTGCTAATTACAGAGTGGTGATTTTTCTACGGAGATGATATATTTTGATAATTTCGATCCCAATTGATTGTTTTGTTTCAGGTCAACAGCGGGAAGAAACCCGAGTCCATTACCGCGGCAAGAAATGGCAAATCTTGACAAAGATGGTGATAGTCGTAAATCAGCAATGAAATCTGATGTGAAAGGCTTGGATTCTAAAGCAATCCCACAATTTCATGCTCACGTTTCTTCCTCTGAGTTTCAGGGGACGATTTCAAATTTAACGTCCTCTCGACAACAACCAACGAAGGCCCAGAAGACAGCCCATCAAATCCATATTCGCTTCGAAAAAATCTGATCTCTCTTAATGCCTTGTTCCTCAAATTATTGAGATTTAGAACCTTATGTTTGTTGAATTGTGTGGACAGAGAAGTGCGGAGAGCAGTGTCTAGAAGGAGGAGGAGGAAAAGGAAGAAGCGAAAGAAGGAGGAGGAGGAAAAGGAAGAAGCGAAAAGAGAGTGTCTAGTTCTTACAGAGGTAATTTTGAGATTGAGACTGCATTTTTCTTTTTTGATTTTTGCTTATGCTGTTTTGAGGGAAAACTTGAATGACCCTTTTCTGATAGTTGAAGGTAGCAGTTCTCATGGAGAGCCCTCCGAAGTGGCAACAACGAAGGGCCTTTGGTAAGTACTGGAATCATTGCTAATTACAGAGTGGTGATTTTTCTACGGAGATGATATATTTTGATAATTTCGATCCCAATTGATTGTTTTGTTTCAGGTCAACAGCGGGAAGAAACCCGAGTCCATTACCGCGGCAAGAAATGGCAAATCTTGACAAAGATGGTGATAGTCGTAAATCAGCAATGAAATCTGATGTGAAAGGCTTGGATTCTAAAGCAATCCCACAATTTCATGCTCACGTTTCTTCCTCTGAGTTTCAGGGGACGATTTCAAATTTAACGTCCTCCTCGACAACAACCAACGAAGGCCCAGAAGACAGCCCATCAAATCCATATTCGCTTCGAAAAAATCTGATCTCTCTTAATGCCTTGTTCCTCAAATTATTGAGATTTAGAACCTTATGTTTGTTGAATTGTGTGGACAGAGAAGTGCGGAGAGCAGTGTCTAGAAGGAGGAGGAGGAAAAGGAAGAAGCGAAAGAAGGAGGAGGAGGAAAAGGAAGAAGCGAAAAGAGAGTGTCTAGTTCTTACAGAGGTAATTTTGAGATTGAGACTGCATTTTTCTTTTTTGATTTTTGCTTATGCTGTTTTGAGGGAAAACTTGAATGACCCTTTTCTGATAGTTGAAGGTAGCAGTTCTCATGGAGAGCCCTCCGAAGTGGCAACAACGAAGGGCCTTTGGTAAGTACTGGAATCATTGCTAATTACAGAGTGGTGATTTTTCTACGGAGATGATATATTTTGATAATTTCGATCCCAATTGATTGTTTTGTTTCAGGTCAACAGCGGGAAGAAACCCGAGTCCATTACCGCGGCAAGAAATGGCAAATCTTGACAAAGATGGTGATAGTCGTAAATCAGCAATGAAATCTGATGTGAAAGGCTTGGATTCTAAAGCAATCCCACAATTTCATGCTCACGTTTCTTCCTCTGAGTTTCAGGGGACGATTTCAAATTTAACGTCCTCTCGACAACAACCAACGAAGGCCCAGAAGACAGCCCATCAAATCCATATTCGCTTCGAAAAAATCTGATCTCTCTTAATGCCTTGTTCCTCAAATTATTGAGATTTAGAACCTTATGTTTGTTGAATTGTGTGGACAGAGAAGTGCGGAGAGCAGTGTCTAGAAGGAGGAGGAGGAAAAGGAAGAAGCGAAAGAAGGAGGAGGAGGAAAAGGAAGAAGCGAAAAGAGAGTGTCTAGTTCTTACAGAGGTAATTTTGAGATTGAGACTGCATTTTTCTTTTTTGATTTTTGCTTATGCTGTTTTGAGGGAAAACTTGAATGACCCTTTTCTGATAGTTGAAGGTAGCAGTTCTCATGGAGAGCCCTCCGAAGTGGCAACAACGAAGGGCCTTTGGTAAGTACTGGAATCATTGCTAATTACAGAGTGGTGATTTTTCTACGGAGATGATATATTTTGATAATTTCGATCCCAATTGATTGTTTTGTTTCAGGTCAACAGCGGGAAGAAACCCGAGTCCATTACCGCGGCAAGAAATGGCAAATCTTGACAAAGATGGTGATAGTCGTAAATCAGCAATGAAATCTGATGTGAAAGGCTTGGATTCTAAAGCAATCCCACAATTTCATGCTCACGTTTCTTCCTCTGAGTTTCAGGGGACGATTTCAAATTTAACGTCCTCTCGACAACAACCAACGAAGGCCCAGAAGACAGCCCATCAAATCCATATTCGCTTCGAAAAAATCTGATCTCTCTTAATGCCTTGTTCCTCAAATTATTGAGATTTAGAACCTTATGTTTGTTGAATTGTGTGGACAGAGAAGTGCGGAGAGCAGTGTCTAGAAGGAGGAGGAGGAAAAGGAAGAAGCGAAAGAAGGAGGAGGAGGAAAAGGAAGAAGCGAAAAGAGAGTGTCTAGTTCTTACAGAGGTAATTTTGAGATTGAGACTGCATTTTTCTTTTTTGATTTTTGCTTATGCTGTTTTGAGGGAAAACTTGAATGACCCTTTTCTGATAGTTGAAGGTAGCAGTTCTCATGGAGAGCCCTCCGAAGTGGCAACAACGAAGGGCCTTTGGTAAGTACTGGAATCATTGCTAATTACAGAGTGGTGATTTTTCTACGGAGATGATATATTTTGATAATTTCGATCCCAATTGATTGTTTTGTTTCAGGTCAACAGCGGGAAGAAACCCGAGTCCATTACCGCGGCAAGAAATGGCAAATCTTGACAAAGATGGTGATAGTCGTAAATCAGCAATGAAATCTGATGTGAAAGGCTTGGATTCTAAAGCAATCCCACAATTTCATGCTCACGTTTCTTCCTCTGAGTTTCAGGGGACGATTTCAAATTTAACGTCCTCTCGACAACAACCAACGAAGGCCCAGAAGACAGCCCATCAAATCCATATTCGCTTCGAAAAAATCTGATCTCTCTTAATGCCTTGTTCCTCAAATTATTGAGATTTAGAACCTTATGTTTGTTGAATTGTGTGGACAGAGAAGTGCGGAGAGCAGTGTCTAGAAGGAGGAGGAGGAAAAGGAAGAAGCGAAAGAAGGAGGAGGAGGAAAAGGAAGAAGCGAAAAGAGAGTGTCTAGTTCTTACAGAGGTAATTTTGAGATTGAGACTGCATTTTTCTTTTTTGATTTTTGCTTATGCTGTTTTGAGGGAAAACTTGAATGACCCTTTTCTGATAGTTGAAGGTAGCAGTTCTCATGGAGAGCCCTCCGAAGTGGCAACAACGAAGGGCCTTTGGTAAGTACTGGAATCATTGCTAATTACAGAGTGGTGATTTTTCTACGGAGATGATATATTTTGATAATTTCGATCCCAATTGATTGTTTTGTTTCAGGTCAACAGCGGGAAGAAACCCGAGTCCATTACCGCGGCAAGAAATGGCAAATCTTGACAAAGATGGTGATAGTCGTAAATCAGCAATGAAATCTGATGTGAAAGGCTTGGATTCTAAAGCAATCCCACAATTTCATGCTCACGTTTCTTCCTCTGAGTTTCAGGGGACGATTTCAAATTTAACGTCCTCTCGACAACAACCAACGAAGGCCCAGAAGACAGCCCATCAAATCCATATTCGCTTCGAAAAAATCTGATCTCTCTTAATGCCTTGTTCCTCAAATTATTGAGATTTAGAACCTTATGTTTGTTGAATTGTGTGGACAGAGAAGTGCGGAGAGCAGTGTCTAGAAGGAGGAGGAGGAAAAGGAAGAAGCGAAAGAAGGAGGAGGAGGAAAAGGAAGAAGCGAAAAGAGAGTGTCTAGTTCTTACAGAGGTAATTTTGAGATTGAGACTGCATTTTTCTTTTTTGATTTTTGCTTATGCTGTTTTGAGGGAAAACTTGAATGACCCTTTTCTGATAGTTGAAGGTAGCAGTTCTCATGGAGAGCCCTCCGAAGTGGCAACAACGAAGGGCCTTTGGTAAGTACTGGAATCATTGCTAATTACAGAGTGGTGATTTTTCTACGGAGATGATATATTTTGATAATTTCGATCCCAATTGATTGTTTTGTTTCAGGTCAACAGCGGGAAGAAACCCGAGTCCATTACCGCGGCAAGAAATGGCAAATCTTGACAAAGATGGTGATAGTCGTAAATCAGCAATGAAATCTGATGTGAAAGGCTTGGATTCTAAAGCAATCCCACAATTTCATGCTCACGTTTCTTCCTCTGAGTTTCAGGGGACGATTTCAAATTTAACGTCCTCTCGACAACAACCAACGAAGGCCCAGAAGACAGCCCATCAAATCCATATTCGCTTCGAAAAAATCTGATCTCTCTTAATGCCTTGTTCCTCAAATTATTGAGATTTAGAACCTTATGTTTGTTGAATTGTGTGGACAGAGAAGTGCGGAGAGCAGTGTCTAGAAGGAGGAGGAGGAAAAGGAAGAAGCGAAAGAAGGAGGAGGAGGAAAAGGAAGAAGCGAAAAGAGAGTGTCTAGTTCTTACAGAGGTAATTTTGAGATTGAGACTGCATTTTTCTTTTTTGATTTTTGCTTATGCTGTTTTGAGGGAAAACTTGAATGACCCTTTTCTGATAGTTGAAGGTAGCAGTTCTCATGGAGAGCCCTCCGAAGTGGCAACAACGAAGGGCCTTTGGTAAGTACTGGAATCATTGCTAATTACAGAGTGGTGATTTTTCTACGGAGATGATATATTTTGATAATTTCGATCCCAATTGATTGTTTTGTTTCAGGTCAACAGCGGGAAGAAACCCGAGTCCATTACCGCGGCAAGAAATGGCAAATCTTGACAAAGATGGTGATAGTCGTAAATCAGCAATGAAATCTGATGTGAAAGGCTTGGATTCTAAAGCAATCCCACAATTTCATGCTCACGTTTCTTCCTCTGAGTTTCAGGGGACGATTTCAAATTTAACGTCCTCTCGACAACAACCAACGAAGGCCCAGAAGACAGCCCATCAAATCCATATTCGCTTCGAAAAAATCTGATCTCTCTTAATGCCTTGTTCCTCAAATTATTGAGATTTAGAACCTTATGTTTGTTGAATTGTGTGGACAGAGAAGTGCGGAGAGCAGTGTCTAGAAGGAGGAGGAGGAAAAGGAAGAAGCGAAAGAAGGAGGAGGAGGAAAAGGAAGAAGCGAAAAGAGAGTGTCTAGTTCTTACAGAGGTAATTTTGAGATTGAGACTGCATTTTTCTTTTTTGATTTTTGCTTATGCTGTTTTGAGGGAAAACTTGAATGACCCTTTTCTGATAGTTGAAGGTAGCAGTTCTCATGGAGAGCCCTCCGAAGTGGCAACAACGAAGGGCCTTTGGTAAGTACTGGAATCATTGCTAATTACAGAGTGGTGATTTTTCTACGGAGATGATATATTTTGATAATTTCGATCCCAATTGATTGTTTTGTTTCAGGTCAACAGCGGGAAGAAACCCGAGTCCATTACCGCGGCAAGAAATGGCAAATCTTGACAAAGATGGTGATAGTCGTAAATCAGCAATGAAATCTGATGTGAAAGGCTTGGATTCTAAAGCAATCCCACAATTTCATGCTCACGTTTCTTCCTCTGAGTTTCAGGGGACGATTTCAAATTTAACGTCCTCTCGACAACAACCAACGAAGGCCCAGAAGACAGCCCATCAAATCCATATTCGCTTCGAAAAAATCTGATCTCTCTTAATGCCTTGTTCCTCAAATTATTGAGATTTAGAACCTTATGTTTGTTGAATTGTGTGGACAGAGAAGTGCGGAGAGCAGTGTCTAGAAGGAGGAGGAGGAAAAGGAAGAAGCGAAAGAAGGAGGAGGAGGAAAAGGAAGAAGCGAAAAGAGAGTGTCTAGTTCTTACAGAGGTAATTTTGAGATTGAGACTGCATTTTTCTTTTTTGATTTTTGCTTATGCTGTTTTGAGGGAAAACTTGAATGACCCTTTTCTGATAGTTGAAGGTAGCAGTTCTCATGGAGAGCCCTCCGAAGTGGCAACAACGAAGGGCCTTTGGTAAGTACTGGAATCATTGCTAATTACAGAGTGGTGATTTTTCTACGGAGATGATATATTTTGATAATTTCGATCCCAATTGATTGTTTTGTTTCAGGTCAACAGCGGGAAGAAATCCGAGTCCATTACCGCGGCAAGAAATGGCAAATCTTGACAAAGATGGTGATAGTCGTAAATCAGCAATGAAATCTGATGTGAAAGGCTTGGATTCTAAAGCAATCCCACAATTTCATGCTCACGTTTCTTCCTCTGAGTTTCAGGGGACGATTTCAAATTTAACGTCCTCTCGACAACAACCAACGAAGGCCCAGAAGACAGCCCATCAAATCCATATTCGCTTCGAAAAAATCTGATCTCTCTTAATGCCTTGTTCCTCAAATTATTGAGATTTAGAACCTTATGTTTGTTGAATTGTGTGGACAGAGAAGTGCGGAGAGCAGTGTCTAGAAGGAGGAGGAGGAAAAGGAAGAAGCGAAAGAAGGAGGAGGAGGAAAAGGAAGAAGCGAAAAGAGAGTGTCTAGTTCTTACAGAGGTAATTTTGAGATTGAGACTGCATTTTTCTTTTTTGATTTTTGCTTATGCTGTTTTGAGGGAAAACTTGAATGACCCTTTTCTGATAGTTGAAGGTAGCAGTTCTCATGGAGAGCCCTCCGAAGTGGCAACAACGAAGGGCCTTTGGTAAGTACTGGAATCATTGCTAATTACAGAGTGGTGATTTTTCTACGGAGATGATATATTTTGATAATTTCGATCCCAATTGATTGTTTTGTTTCAGGTCAACAGCGGGAAGAAACCCGAGTCCATTACCGCGGCAAGAAATGGCAAATCTTGACAAAGATGGTGATAGTCGTAAATCAGCAATGAAATCTGATGTGAAAGGCTTGGATTCTAAAGCAATCCCACAATTTCATGCTCACGTTTCTTCCTCTGAGTTTCAGGGGACGATTTCAAATTTAACGTCCTCTCGACAACAACCAACGAAGGCCCAGAAGACAGCCCATCAAATCCATATTCGCTTCGAAAAAATCTGATCTCTCTTAATGCCTTGTTCCTCAAATTATTGAGATTTAGAACCTTATGTTTGTTGAATTGTGTGGACAGAGAAGTGCGGAGAGCAGTGTCTAGAAGGAGGAGGAGGAAAAGGAAGAAGCGAAAGAAGGAGGAGGAGGAAAAGGAAGAAGCGAAAAGAGAGTGTCTAGTTCTTACAGAGGTAATTTTGAGATTGAGACTGCATTTTTCTTTTTTGATTTTTGCTTATGCTGTTTTGAGGGAAAACTTGAATGACCCTTTTCTGATAGTTGAAGGTAGCAGTTCTCATGGAGAGCCCTCCGAAGTGGCAACAACGAAGGGCCTTTGGTAAGTACTGGAATCATTGCTAATTACAGAGTGGTGATTTTTCTACGGAGATGATATATTTTGATAATTTCGATCCCAATTGATTGTTTTGTTTCAGGTCAACAGCGGGAAGAAACCCGAGTCCATTACCGCGGCAAGAAATGGCAAATCTTGACAAAGATGGTGATAGTCGTAAATCAGCAATGAAATCTGATGTGAAAGGCTTGGATTCTAAAGCAATCCCACAATTTCATGCTCACGTTTCTTCCTCTGAGTTTCAGGGGACGATTTCAAATTTAACGTCCTCTCGACAACAACCAACGAAGGCCCAGAAGACAGCCCATCAAATCCATATTCGCTTCGAAAAAATCTGATCTCTCTTAATGCCTTGTTCCTCAAATTATTGAGATTTAGAACCTTATGTTTGTTGAATTGTGTGGACAGAGAAGTGCGGAGAGCAGTGTCTAGAAGGAGGAGGAGGAAAAGGAAGAAGCGAAAGAAGGAGGAGGAGGAAAAGGAAGAAGCGAAAAGAGAGTGTCTAGTTCTTACAGAGGTAATTTTGAGATTGAGACTGCATTTTTCTTTTTTGATTTTTGCTTATGCTGTTTTGAGGGAAAACTTGAATGACCCTTTTCTGATAGTTGAAGGTAGCAGTTCTCATGGAGAGCCCTCCGAAGTGGCAACAACGAAGGGCCTTTGGTAAGTACTGGAATCATTGCTAATTACAGAGTGGTGATTTTTCTACGGAGATGATATATTTTGATAATTTCGATCCCAATTGATTGTTTTGTTTCAGGTCAACAGCGGGAAGAAACCCGAGTCCATTACCGCGGCAAGAAATGGCAAATCTTGACAAAGATGGTGATAGTCGTAAATCAGCAATGAAATCTGATGTGAAAGGCTTGGATTCTAAAGCAATCCCACAATTTCATGCTCACGTTTCTTCCTCTGAGTTTCAGGGGACGATTTCAAATTTAACGTCCTCTCGACAACAACCAACGAAGGCCCAGAAGACAGCCCATCAAATCCATATTCGCTTCGAAAAAATCTGATCTCTCTTAATGCCTTGTTCCTCAAATTATTGAGATTTAGAACCTTATGTTTGTTGAATTGTGTGGACAGAGAAGTGCGGAGAGCAGTGTCTAGAAGGAGGAGGAGGAAAAGGAAGAAGCGAAAGAAGGAGGAGGAGGAAAAGGAAGAAGCGAAAAGAGAGTGTCTAGTTCTTACAGAGGTAATTTTGAGATTGAGACTGCATTTTTCTTTTTTGATTTTTGCTTATGCTGTTTTGAGGGAAAACTTGAATGACCCTTTTCTGATAGTTGAAGGTAGCAGTTCTCATGGAGAGCCCTCCGAAGTGGCAACAACGAAGGGCCTTTGGTAAGTACTGGAATCATTGCTAATTACAGAGTGGTGATTTTTCTACGGAGATGATATATTTTGATAATTTCGATCCCAATTGATTGTTTTGTTTCAGGTCAACAGCGGGAAGAAATCCGAGTCCATTACCGCGGCAAGAAATGGCAAATCTTGACAAAGATGGTGATAGTCGTAAATCAGCAATGAAATCTGATGTGAAAGGCTTGGATTCTAAAGCAATCCCACAATTTCATGCTCACGTTTCTTCCTCTGAGTTTCAGGGGACGATTTCAAATTTAACGTCCTCTCGACAACAACCAACGAAGGCCCAGAAGACAGCCCATCAAATCCATATTCGCTTCGAAAAAATCTGATCTCTCTTAATGCCTTGTTC